>CP092871.1:46687652-46790152 GCA_030710605.1 Cordylochernes scorpioides
TTCCTTTATTACACATCCACCGAGGACCTGAGAAATTTTCCCTTTTGAAAATTTTCTTCATTTTCAAAAGTTTCTCAGGTCCTCGGTGGACGTGTAAATAGAGGAAGTTTATAAGTTGGGTTTACATTTAGACTCTATTTATTAGAGAGACCTTCAGACTATTAGAATATATTAGATTATTAGACTATTTAGACTATTAGACTCTATTTAGACTTTATTTATTAAACTAAATGACAAAAATACTTTAAAAGTCGAATTTTAATACGGTTTCAATGCTACTATCAATAAATTTCCAATTCATTTTCACATAAATTTGTTTAACGATATTTTACAAAATTGTTTATATGTTCATCACTGTGTGAAAACATTGTATCTGGAAGTTATAGTATGTTATATGGTTTAGCTTTTTAATAATTCTACAATACAAATTTGTGTGGTGAATTGCTTTATAGAAGGTTATATGTAGCAAATTATATCTAGTTGGATAGAAAAGGAAAATTGAATTTATATTAGAGCTCTCGACGCCAACACACACACACATGTGTCTGATATATTAGACTTAATTTATACTTTGCTCACAATTCTTGTTACAAAGTGTTGTCCTTATATTAAAAATGAATATTCTTGTACAAATTACTTATTAGAGGAGGAGTAGGAGGCGCCGAATAAATTTACCTTTAACCCAATCCAGTACAGATCCAAACTTTATTGATCTCTTAGAGTAACGAAGTACATAATAATGCCGATTGCATATTCTTAAGTTTATCCAGAATTAATCGTCAGTTGAAGCAGCTGGCTTGGCATTGATTTTTCTATGCTTGGTAAAAAAGATGATACCCTGATTGTGGCAAGAAATGAGAGAGGAAAGAACTGCCTGTTTGGCTATTCTCACTGGGCTTGGGAGGGAGCAGTTACTGTCCTGTTGTCACTGGGCATAGGATAAAGGAGTCACTGTCCTGATTTCGTTGAACATAGGAGGGAGGAGTCACTGCCCTGATGTCACTGGGCATGAGAGGGAAGAGTCACTGTCATAATGTCACTGGGCATGGGAGGGAGGAGTCACTGCCCTGATCTCACTGAGCTTGGGAGGGAGGAGTCATTGTCCTTTTGTCACTGGGCATAGGAGGGAGGAGTAACTGTCCTGGTGTTACTGGGCAAGGGAGGGAGGAGTCACTGTCCTGATGTTACTGGGCGTCGGAAGGAGGAGTCACTGCCCTGATGTTACTGGACTTGGAAGTGTGTAGTCACTATCCTGATGTCACTGGGCATGAAAAGGAATAGTCACTGCCCTGATGTCACTGGTCGTGGGAGGGAGGAGTCACTCTCTTGTTGTCACTGGGCATGGGAGGGAGGAGTCACTCTCTTGTTGTCACTGGGCATTGGAGGGAGGAGTCACTCTTAAATGTTACTCATATGTAAGTCACGTTCTGTTCTTTACAGGTGAATCACATTTGTGGATTCAGATTCGGTGAGTTATACTTGTTGGTCAAATTCGGTTGTCACATTTTGGGGTCACATTCGGTTATCACATTCAGTGGTCACATCCAGCTGTCACATTCAATGGTCACATTCGGTGGGTCACAATCTGTGGTTCAAGTTCGGTGGTCACAATCTGTGGGTCAAGTTCGGTGGTCACAATCGGTGAGTCAAATTCGGTGGTTACAATTGGTGGGTCAAATTCGGTGGTCACAATTGGTGGGTCAAATTCGGTGGTCATAATCGGTAGGTCAAGTTCGGTGGTCACAATCGGTAGGTCAAATTCAGTGAGGTCAATTTCGGTGAGGTCATAATCGATGAGGTCCCAGGTCAGGTAGGCTGGTGACGAGGAGAAAGTTTACCACCAACGCTTCTTTGGTACCTGTTACGACTACTAAAGTAGTCAACTTTAATTTTATGCAAATATATTTAACTTAAAAACTAAGAGAAAAAGTATGTAAATTTCTTTTAGTGTGTAAATTGGTATGTAAATTTCTTTGTTGTGTAAATTGTTATGTAAATTTCTTTGTTGTGTAAATTGTTATGTAAATTTCTTTAATGTATAAATTGAGCGTGTTTTTTAATAAAAATGAGTTCTGGATAAGATTTTGGACGTTTGGTAGTCGTTCTTAAAGCCTCTTCCTTTGGTGTTGCGGAGCTGGTCGGGTAGCTGGACTAAAACACTTGGTCGTCTCTCGGGGTAACGAGAGACACCAATCTATATCGAGAAGAAGACCTCAATAGTACCCTCAGCCTGCCACATCAACATCATTGTGTTATGATCTTTCATCCATTTCCCCAAAATTAGAAAATAGCATAGGTTTTACTTTTATATTATAATTTCTGCATTTACTTTTAATATATAATACGTAAGTTGAGAGAAAGAGATACCATTATTTTATCCCTTAAAAAGACTAAGTGTATATTAATGTAATAAGTGTAATATAATTATATGAGAATACAACATAATACACTATAATATACAAACTACTATTAATCCTTATATCTATTAAAATGAAATCCAAAATCGATGTTTGTTATCGCATTGCGCAAAATCTACAGAATAAATCATTATGAAATTTCGCATGTAGGTAGCTGAAGATTTCGTTTAACTTATAGGCTATTCAAAAAACTAAAAAAGGTTAATGTGCTTTTTTTAAAATATAAAACCAAAAAGCGTTAGTTCCAGCCTTTTACCGCTTGGGCGCAGCACTGGTCGCGACGATAAATAAATTTGATTTGGTTAATAATTTACACGTGGTTTGTTTACACGATGAATGTTAATTTGCTTACAAGATGAATGTTTTAAAAAGGTAAGATTATCCAATCGCCGTGGATCTTTAGGAAGTTATTTACTATACTATTGGGAAGGTTTCTGGTTTGAATTTGATTTGAAATAAATATTCTTTGCAATTTTATTTGCAAATTTTCTACTTTCACTCGCAAGCAGCGCCTCTAGCGGCTTCTGGTGAAATTAAATTTATAAATTGTAACAATGCTTAAAATGTATTCCAAGTATAAAAAATTTAATTTGAGAATTTATTAATATAATATTCCGATGGCGTAAAAAAAATTGGCATTTTAATATTAATATATATTTTAAAAAAATATTGTAACGTTTTTGTGTTAAATGTCAAAATGTAATGTTAAAATATATTTTTTACATTGCTAATTTAATTTGTTGTTGTTTTATATTAATGAAGATGCAAATTACATTGTTGTTGTTGTTTATTATCGTTTGTTTATATAAAAAACTAGCGGATGTACCCGGCTTTGCCCGGGTTTTACCCGAGTAAAGGTTTGTCTAACGAACATTTGTTAAAACAATTCTCTATAAACTTATTAAAAAAAAAATAATAGATATATTTTGATAATTTGAAACTCGTAAATTTGAATCTCTCGATAAAGTGATCATTTTTTCCCGGTCCCTGTGTGCCGTGTCATCCTGAATTTTGTCTTTCCTAATTTTCTACATTACAAAATCATCGTTTTATCTAGTGAACATTTTTTCCCGGTCCCTTGAAAAATACTCGATAAGTTGAATAAAATCATGGTCGTTTATGGAAGATGGACGAAGTTCCCGGAGGTCATCTTGGGCAAGCCCCCGCGAGGCTTTTTTCTTGTCTACTTGGCACAGCTGTGTCACCAACTCTGCCCCCGCGCGCCAGGACCTCTTGACCCCTCTGATTGGTCGGTGGGTACTTGGACTGTCCATCCGGCCAGCGGCCGGACGATTACATTCTCTCGACAGGGGGTGGGGCAGACCAGCTGTGTCACCAACTCTGCCCCCGCGCGCCAGGACCTATTGACCCCTCTGATTGGTCGGTGGGTACTTGGACTGTCCATCCGGCCGGCGGCCGGACGATTACATTCTCTCGACAAGGGGTGGGGCAGACCTAAGCCTATCTCCGTCGCAAGGTGGCGCTGCTTGCGAGTTAAAGCTACAAATCTGCAAATAACTCTAAGGATATTCAAGATATTCAAGAAATTATTTTTCGAAAACCTTTCCGGGGATATACCTAAAAATATCCCAAAATTTCACGGCGATTGGATGTATGGTTTTTGAATCTATAGAGTACACACAGACAGACAGACATTCATTTTTATATATACTATACGCCCGGGGTTTACCCGATTAAATGCTTTTATTAAAATACTATTCGTTACAAAAGAAACATTATAGTTTAGGCATGGTGGTATTATTATAACCAATCGGCCGGGAATCGAACCCGGGGCGCCCGCCACTATAATATATAAATGAGTTTTAAAAATTGTAAAAAAAATAAATGCATCGGCCGGGAATCGAACCCGGGGCGCCCGCGTGGCAGGCGAGCATTCTACCACTGAACCAAAAGCAAGCGGTGACAGAAGTGTCTCGCGCATTGGCGGCACCAAATGATGGGGGGGGGGGGCAAAGGTGGCGTGATCGTAGCCGACCAATAGGAGGGCGCCATTCCAAAAAAAAAAAAGCAAACCGTGACAGAGGCGACGAAGAATGACGCTCTTAACTGTATATAGAATATCGTTTCTCGGCCTTTGGGCTAAAATCATGTAGTATATCTCTAGATATTTTTATTTATATATATCTTTTTAAAATCTATTCAGTGGAGAGAGAGGATATGTTTGCTCGAAAAATATATTTTATATATTATATAAATATATAATGTAAAGAATATTATTATCATTATTATCATAATATTCTGTGTGTTCCGGAATATTATTATCAATAATATTCGTTAGGCAAACTTTCACTCGGATAAAACCCGGGCGAAGCCGGTTACACATCCGCTAGTATGATTATAATTTTGTTAATTCTATAAAAACTAGGTAAAATTTCAAAATATCAATATATGTTTTATATAAAAAACTAAATAGGCTCTATATTTTATACTATTTCAAACCATATTATACTTTGTGATATTTGCCCCTTATTAAAATATTTTCATTAAAAATACTTATATTATAATTTATATAAATAAAGTATTATTCAAACCTCTGTTTGAAGATTGGTACATGTAATTTCTCCCACTATTCTAAATGTCCTGATTGAGGTATTCTCGCATGAATATTCTGATTATATATTATTCCCTGAATTTTATCATTATGTAGTGAATATATCAAATAAATTTTACTTGAAATAGGTTACTATAGAGCTATGTGAAAATAGTACAGAAGTGGAATTGTACAGTAATCAAATACTTGAAAAAACCAAAAAAAAAAAAACATCTCTGAACCTGCAAACTAAGCAACGCCATCTGTCGGTAAAAAAAAATATAAAATAATCGTTAATTTATTTTTAAATTCCAGAACATTTGTCAGAAATACCCTTTCCTAACAATCAAGGATAGCCCTAAACGTACGCCTTTCAAGACTTCTGCATTCGCCTGCGTGTAAATGGATGGTTTCTTAATGTTACTATTATATTTTAGCAATAGAATCGAACTAGAAATTATTTATAAATAATCGGTTTGCTCTTTCATCACTTTAAGAAAGATTAATGCACGAGATTTAACTAATAAACCAGGTACATTATATATTCAGTTGTGAGGACACTATTATTATTTCTTGTACAAATTCATATCGATATTTTAATATTGAAAATAATATTTATTCTCCACACCTTTTATCATAATTTAAATTAGGAACATGTTACAACAGGATATGTGGTTCGGCAGGATTGTCGGCCATAATTCTCTCCTTAGTTCCCATGACCTTCCAGAGAGCGTGTTTCAACCATTATAGAAAGAAAAATTAGGGAATGACAAACCATTCTCCTCCTAATATATGTTCAATGTTTATTTTTCAATTTGGACTCTCAATCTAGAAAGTTATATCCCAGGTCCCTGGAGAGCAAAACGCCAACTACCCAGGGAGTTCAGCTCACTAGTATGGACTAGAGCTAAGCGCATTTACTCGCGTCCTGTTTTATTATTGCTAGGTTGAACCAGTTGACCAAAAGGATTTAAGCTTAGGTTGAGTCTGATAGGTTTCTCGCTATACTCTCTACATAATAAATAATTAAGATAAAAACATCAATAATGTTAGAAAATAAAAGAAATAATACAATAGAACATAATCTGTTAATATTAATTTAAAATAAATTCGATATATCAAAGTTATTATTTGAATAAATTCAAGGGCCGTTTAAACACAAATGATGTAACAATATATTCAGTTATATATTAATATTCTATTATAATTTATCTCATTAAAAAAAGAGATTATAAAAAGCGCCTCTTTTATCATGGAAAAGTTATAAAATTTATGAATTAGAAGTAATAGATTGAAATTTGGGAGAAATATATATTGGCTGTTGTCTATTTTAATTATGAAGTATATTAATATTAATATTAGAAAAAATTCGAATTCAAATTTTGAGATATCCTGTGATATATGCTGTGATGGGAGTCTTTAACAATATTGTCATATCACAACTTGAAAGCCTGTCATGTGGTTCTTCTTGATGAGAAGTCATATGTGTTAGAAATCTGTTCTAAGTGAGTTCTTTCAATTTATCTATCAGATATATAAGATCACTAGCGGATGCACCCGGTTCGCCCGGGTTTTACCCGAGTAAAGGTTTGTCTAACGAACATTTGTTAAAACAATTATCTATAAACTTATAAAAAAATATAGATATATTTTGATAATTTGAAACTCGTAAATTTGAATCTCTCGATAAAGTGAACATTTTTTCCCGGTACCTTGAAAAATACTCGATAAGTTGAATAAAATCAATATTAATTGGTTCCCTCGGTAATTGGAAGTTAAAGGAATAGTATCTTGCCTTGGAATTGTATCATTATTCTTGTATGGATGTACCCGGCTTCGCCCGGCTTTTACCCGAGTAAAGGTTTGTCTAAAGAATCTCTCGATAAAGTGAACATTTTTTCCCGGTCCTTTTAAAAATACTCGATAAGTTGAATAAAATCAATATTAATTGGTTCCCACGGTAATTGGAAGTTAAAGGAATAGTATCTTGCCTTGGAATTGTATCATTATTCTTGTCTCAAATAAATTGCCGTGTCATCCTGAATTTTGTCTTTCCTAATTTTCTACATTACAAAATCATCGTATCATCATGATAATATTTAGAGCAGATTGTTGAATTATAACAGATGAATTAGTTTTAATTAAAATACTATTCGTTACAATTATAAATTGGCGCCGTGGATGTCTCTCTTGTGAAACGTCCCGCCCCAAACTGTGTGTGTCTTGAAAATATAAAAATAAAAATGTGAACGGAAAAATATGTCCAGGGTAGCCTAGTGGTCATGGCATCTGCCCGGTAAGCGGAAGGTCGTTGGTTCGATTCCCATCCCTTGACACTTTTTTTATTTTATCCATTCTGACCAAAATCTATCCGTGAACTTCACACAGTGAACTTCACACAGACAGAATAAGGCAATTATATAAGTAGATAATCCAAATTGTGCCTTATCACACACTATTTTTTATTTGGCCTTATTACCTTGTGTTTATAATCTATGACGTAATGCCGGCGGCGCGCGCCCGTTGGCTGCCGGCGAGCACGTGACCTCCCTGTGCGCGCGCATCCGTGACAGAACCGGCCCATGACGGTCGTGACTATATATGTTGATAATAATTATAATAATAATAATAATTATTATTATTATCATTAGATAATGATAATGATCATAATGATGATGCGCGCGCATCCGTGACAGAACCGGCCCATGACGGTCGTGACTATATATGTTGATATATAGATAGATAATGTAATGAATATTATTATCATAATATTCTGTGTTCCGGAAAATTATTATTAATAATATTCTTTAGGCAAACTTTCACTCGGATAAAACCCGGGCGAAGCCGGGTACACATCCGCTAGTTTTATATATAGAGATGACCTGGCTTCGTGTGTCTTCTGCTCGAGTGAATATTTCGCTGGTAGAATTTTGTTCCTGCCTACTATGAATCATTATCTGGCTTTACCCGTGGTCTGCTTTAGTGAATATTCCCCAAAATATTTTTTTAATGCAATCAAGCATGATATGGAAATATTGTCATCATCATTTCTGACTAAAAAAAATATTGTTGCTCAATACTTGGTTAAATATAATTTTTATTGGTTAAAGTGCGACAAAAAAACTCTTCCAGATTTAACTCTCTGTCCTGTTCAAATTTCAGCGAGATTAGTTACATATTGAGGGCGTGCATAGTCGACAAACATATATATATATATATATATATATATATGTTCCCGGCTTCGCCCCAAGTAAAAGTTTGCTTAACAAACATTTGTTAAAACGATTCTAGCGAACATCCAATCCCTACCGAATCTATACTTGTCTATCTTCTCGGTAATTTTTTCCCGGTCCCTTGAAAAATACTCGATAAGTTGAAAAAAATCAGTATTAATTGGTCCACTCGGTAATTTGAAGTTGAAGGAATAGTATCTTGCCACAAACGCAGATTTGTAAATAACTGTTTTAGCGAATGTGCCCGGCTTCGCACAGTTTTTATCCGAGTAAAAGTTTGTCTAACGAACATTTGTTAAAACGATTTTAGAAAACATCTAATCCACCTATATATTGATTTATAAACGTATATAAATATGAATATTGTTATATGCGTTTAAATATATTTTTGAAACACATAATTTTTTGAAAACATTTATTTTATTTTAAATAAGATATTGTCACTTTTGTGAATTTGATAATTAATTATTTCTTTTTTCTCAACAAATTATATATATTAATTTAAAATTTCATTTTTGTTATCATCATCACATACAATGTAATTTTTTTTATATAAACAAACGATAATAAACAACAACAATTAGGGGCTCAAAAACCATTTATTATGGTTAGCAGCTCCGTAAATAAAGATATTTTCACAACAACAATTAAAGTTGCATCATCATTTCTATAAAACAACAGCAAATTAATTTAACAATGTAAAAATATATTTTAACATTACATTTTAACATTTAACACAAAATCGTTACAATTTTTTCTTTAAATATATATTAATATTGAAATGCCAAGTATTTTTACGTCATTGGAATATTATATTACTAAATTCTCAGATTCGCCGCTAGGAGGCTGATCCGACCGGCTGCGTGTTGCCTTAGCTCCGGTAAATATATGTTTTGAAAATTGTTTATATCTTAGTTATTATATATTGACCTAAAAATATTTTCTTCTTGCTTTTTGATTTCTCAAATTCGATCTTCTAAATAATACTATATATATTTATTGAAAAGTAAAATAAAGTTAACGGTGAAACAAAATGAGATTAATTGCAAAAATTGCATATTTGATGATTGTTTTATACATGGTGATTTGCATAACAAGGCCAATAGAGCTTACGGTAAAATTTGCCGATTTTAAGACTAAACTCAATAAGATGAAATATTACAGGGATAGAGATGGTGTAACTTTGAAGCACTGTTCGATGGCTTACTGGCTAAAAGTGATCACGGCCTTATTGATAATTGGATGTATAGAACTAAATCCAGGGCCGAAAAGACAGGCCACATTGACAAATATACATCACTCAACTCCAGACCAGGCCACATTGACAAATATACCTCACTCAACTCCAGACCAGGCACCAATGGACGATTTAAAGCTACTGATAATTAACCTTTCGGCTGAAGTGAACAGATTGGGAGAGAAAATGGATGCAAGGTTGCTTAATATTGAGCAGAAGATGGAGGTTTGGGAGCGAAGAATGACGGGAATTGAAACATCTATGGCCTCGTGCACAGATGCACTGGCGACTAACACGAGGTTAATTTCTCACAATACCCTAAAAATAAGGAATCTGGAAGAACGCGCGGAGGCTTTGGAGAGACGAGCCCGAGAAAACAACTTAATAATATATGGCATTGAATCAGCAGAGACTGACAGTCGGGAACTGCTGCTACAAGAGGTCAAGAAGTTAATGGCGGAAGATATGCAGATTACCGATGATGTGGTAATTGCCGAATGTCATCGCCTGGGCAGGGGACCAAAGGCGCCTATTCTGATCGAGGTTCCTGATCACGAGTCCAGAATAAGTCTCCTAAAGAACTCATTCAAACTTCGAATGCTCAATATTTTTATGAGCAGGGATTACAGCCCCCAGATTAGAGAGCAGAGAAAAATCTTGATAGAAAAGAGAAAGGAACTTTACAAGAAAGGTATAGGATCGAAGTTGAGGGATAATAAACTTCTCCTAAACGGCATCAACTACATGGTAGTGGAGGGACAGGTGATGAATGCCAAAGGAGAACTAATATAGCTAGAGGCACACCAGCGGATCTCTGTAAATAGATGTAAATACTCAGGTAATAAAATACATACAAATGAAGATGTACAATCTAGAAACAAATCTCAACTCACAGAAACTCCTCATACTTCACATAGCAAGACTCATACTATTAAAGAAAGTCAACTTAAGGGCACAAATCTGAAACATAATAAAATTAAGATCAAAAAAATAAAACCAATGGTTGACATAGCTAAAAACGAACGATTCATGTATTGGAATATAAACGGCTTTTTTAGGATAAATTCTCTCTTTCCACTGTTCGAATATTTGAAACAATTTGAGATGTTCGCGCTTACAGAAACTTGGTGCCACTTCAATATCGACTTGAACCTGGCGAACTTCGGAATGTACCAATCACCTGCTGTAAAGTCATCAGATAAAGGGAGAGGCTCCGGAGGTATAATTCTCGGCATAAATAAACAACTACAGCCCCAAATTGACAATGTTGAAATCGAAACCTCTTGGATTGCAGTCACACTCAATCCAAGTTTAGACAATGACTCACCAGCGATCTGCGTAATATTCGTATATCTACCCCCAAACGATACGCATGCTACAAAACTTGGACGACTATTTCATTTGATGGAAAATAAGATATATAACGGGTTTGAAATAATACTGGTCGGCGACCTGAATGTCCGTATTGGCAATCTGGGGGGTTACCATAATTTGATAGATACTTCAAACCTTTTTTCAACCACCCGAAATTCCTGTGACCTAACAAAATCTGCCAAAGCGGAAATATTTATTGACTTCCTTGATAAAAATCACTTAACTATAATAAATGGTAGATCCATTAATGATAAAAGTGGTAAATTTACATTCATCTCCGGAAGAGGCTCTTCTGTGTTAGATCTGGCGATTGTCTCACCTGCGGTGCTTGAACACATAGCAGATTTTGAAATTGGTTGTATGCCATATTCGGATCACTTACCAATAATTTTAAAGTTTATCGGCCCTAATAATAAAACTGAAAATTGTTACATGGAGCCTAAGGCCAAAATTAAATTTTCCTGGTCAGTAGATAAAATCCCAACATATATAGAAACTTTAAAAGAATTAACTCCCGAACATCCAGCGGACTCCACAATTGATACTCAGGCTGAGGATTTTACTGGTTTAATTCAAACAGCAATGTTACGCTCGGGGACGCGGATGGAGGCAAAAACAAAAAATATAAAATCTAAGCCATGGTTCGACAAAGACTGTTATTTGGCTAAAAAGGAAATGAAACAAAATCTAAAATTATACGTAAAACATAATATCTCGGCCGATAAAATCGCATACTTGTCGAGTAAGAAGAAATATTCAGCTATCCTAAAGCTCAAAAAAAGGGAATATACTGACAAAATTCAAGTTATCCTCAGTAATGTAAAAGATCCTTCCCAATTTTGGAAGACTATTAATTCACTTAAATATAGGAATAACCTACAAGGTGAAATTTCTACTGCAGACTGGCAGGTCTTCTATCGGGAGTTACTTGGTTCAAATTTAACAAAAGTTGTACAGTTACCACTTGAGATATTGGACATTGACCCCGAATTAGATTGTGAAATATCTCTAACTGAGGTCACCAAGGAAATTTCCAAATTGGGTAAAAATAAGGCGACAGGACTTGATGAAATTCCTAACGAAGCGATTAAATATTTGTTAGAAGAACATACAATTTATCTCAGGAACTTATTTAATAAAATCTTAGGGACATCCCAAGTTCCTCAACAATGTACAAAAACGATAATCCACCCAATATTTAAAAATGGAGATCCGGACAACCCGTCAAATTACAGAGGAATATCCCTGATTTCTAACCTATCGAAATTATTTACATCTATCTTGAAGACAAGATTGAATGATTGGATGGAGAGAAAGTCAATTTTGGCAGAAAATCAGGCTGGTTTTAGAAAAGGCTACTCTTGTCAGGACCACATTTTCACGCTCGTATCATTAATTCAAATGACCCTTAGCCGTAGAAGGGGAAAGTTATATGCCTTCTTCATTGACCTAAGGAAGGCCTTTGATACCGTGCCGCACCATCTACTTTGGAAAAAATTAGCATTAAATGGTCTGAGTTGCCGATTTATTAAACTAATTAAGAACTATTATACCCAAATGACGGCAACAGTCAGATGGCGGGGTTCCTTCACGGAGGCTATCAAAATACAAGCGGGAGTATTGCAGGGGGAGCCGTTGTCACCTTATTTATTCATTCTCTTCCTAAACGATCTGGTACACCTGTTCGATGAATCAGAATTGCCAGGCATAAATCTTGAGAATTATGGAACTATACACCTTTTACTGTATGCAGACGACATAGTGATCTTGGGAGAATCGAAAATAAATTTGCAATTGAAGATTAACTTACTTAAAAAGTACTTAGAAGAGAACTGCCTAACGTTAAACCAAAATAAATCTAAAATAATGGTGTTTAGAAACGGTGGAAGAACAGCTCGTTCCGAGACATGGTTTTGGGGTCAGCAACCCCTGACAATAGTAGCTAAGTATACATATCTGGGTTACCCTCTGACTACAAAAATCTCGACCCAATATGCTTCCCAATACTTTAGAAACAAAGCACTGAATGCAATTAATGCACTTTGGAGAATCCTTACAAAGGCGCGAATAAAGTCCTTTACCTCAGTGATGAAACTTCTTGACACTATTGTTCTTCCTACTTTACTATATGCGGCACCAATGTGGGCAATCAACCAGCTGAAGACAGTCAATAATACCCAAGATACATTTCTTCGTCGTCTCTTAGACTTACCAAACTTCACACCAGGATATGTCCTCAGAAGAGAATGTGGAAGAATATCAACTGAACTTAATGCTGTAAAACTCACATTAAAGTTTTGGGTCAGGATTTTAAAAATGGAGACGAGCAGATTACCACATGCTTGCTTAAATTATCTCTGGAAAGTCACCGCGAAAAAGGAAATAGAAAACAGCTTTACTCAAAATTTAATAAAAATTCTAGACTCCAAGGGATATTCCTTTCTGAAGGGCTGCGAAGACTACTTAGCCATACAGAAAGAATTGCCAGGCATAATTAGAACTACCACAGACCAACTAATTCAAAACGATCAGATGAAAATCACTGATTCAACCCACTTTGCTCACTACAAATTTTGAGTGAATCATTCATGACAGAGGAGTACCTAAGATTAAATATCTCGCTTCCCAACAAAAGACTAGTTGCACAACATAGAGTTTTATGGCAATTTTTCAGGGAAGAAAGAAAAGACTTCTGGAAAGAAAATGGCCGGAACTGTTTACTTTGTAAGGATCTCATGGATGATAATTTGGTTCACTATTTCTTCCAATGCCCTCTCTTAACAGAAAAACGTACTGAAACTTTCCCAAGCCCTACCTCTGGTCAATTTAGATACCATAGCATATGTCAACTTCTCTCTTCAGATCTGAATGATAAATTACTGATTGATAAATACTTTAAGTTCTGTACAGAAGCTGGGCGCATGAGAAAGAATGCAGGGCAAAGGATACTGGAGGATGATCCATCTGTAAATAGGTAACAAACCTTATTTTTGTTGTAAATGTTTCCTCTTCCCTCTCCTCTTGTTGACGTGTAAATACGGCGAATCCTGTATGGGGCGGAATGCCCTAAATAAAGGCTTTTGTTGTTGTTGTTGTTGTTGTACTAAATTCTCAAATTAAATTTATTATACTTGGAAAACATTTTAAGAATTGTTACAATTTATAAATATAATTTCACCAGACGCCGCTAGAGGCGCTGCTTGCGAGTGAAAGTAGAAAATTTGCAAATAAAATTGCAAAGTATATTTATTTCAAATCAAATTCAAACCAGAAATCTTCCCAGTAGTATAGTAAATAACTTCCTAAAGTATCACGGCGATTGGATAATCTTACCTTTTAAAAACATCCATCGTGTGAACAAACTAACATTCATCGTGTAAACAAACCACGTGTTAATTATTAACCAATAAAATTCATTTATCGTCGCGACCAGTGCTGCGCCCAAGCGGTAAAAGACTGGAACTAACGCTTTTTGGTTTTTTATTTTTAAAAAAAGCACATTAACTTTTTTAGTTTTTTGAATAGCCTATATGTTAAACGAAATCTTCAGCTACCTACATGTGAAATTCCAAAATGATTGAGTCAGTAGATTTTGCGTGAAGCGATAACAAACATCGATTTCGCATTTCATTTTTATAGATATATGGATATAGATTAGAAAGGTTATGGGTTATTTCCCATGAGTTGACATATCCTTTCTGCTCGACCATTTTCTTTCTTCTTCAAAATGTAAATATACTCATCCAAAAGGTTTGACTTGTCAATCTCTTCTGGAACATTTGCCGGAAACCCTAATTTCGAGATTTTTTCCATCCTTGCACCTCCAGCCATAGGTCTAGCTCATCTAATTCTCAGATATATAAGAAAAATATATCAATTCTTAAACGATTATTAGAAGATATTTCTGTCTCCAGTCTCAACATTTCTTTTTACCACTAAAACACTAGTGTAATATTGTGAACAATTTTATAATATTTTGTTTCAAACACAATTTGTTTGTTAAGATATGAGAGTGTTGGACCCACCTCGCCACCGCCTCCTTGGTCATTTTCTTGAAGATGGGCCGCAACCATACTCCATCTGTTAGTTGATGGAGCCATGTTAAGGAGTGTTGTTCTCACCTCTTCACTGAGCCGCACCTTCACCTCCGCCATCTTCACACCACCACTCCAGGTCAGTCTGGGTTATACCAAGGTGGTTGTGGAATACTTACTTTGGCGTCCAGCTCGTCCAGGAGGAGCTGGTTCCTCACCATATCGTGGTATAACTTCTTGCAGAAGTCATTCCAACTCTACATGAGAGGGTCCATGGTTATTCGCCCGTACATAACATCCTTGTAAGGAATATGTTTGTGACCTAATATATTTTATCAATAGCTATAATAATTTTGAGGAAAAATTCCAATATATCCAAATAATATTTGATTATAAGAGATTTAGTCATTTTAAACTAGAGATGAAAATCTGGGCAATATTACATAAGTAAAGAAGGTACCCTGATCGTACAACTGCTGCCATCTAATATCCAAAACTACCAACTGAACCCTGACAATCTGACAACTGGACTCTACCAAATCATCAAGATCAGCTGACGACATAACATTCAGGAGGCTGGAGAATCACCTAGGTATCAGGTCACCTTTTGAACCTTTCAAAACTCAATAAAGAGAAATATCTTTGTTAAATTTCATTACATGTACCTTATCTGATATTTGATCTCACAAACAGTTATTCAATAATACTAGGAGTCAATTGAATATATTTACAAATGTCTTATACAAATGGGGTTTTTACATTAATTGTTGTGTTTGATGGTGGTAGTTCTTATCCCAAGTACGCGATGATCCTCATGGTGAGTAGAAGTTGGCGACTGCTTCTACTGTGAGAACACATTTCTACACATGTAGAAAGCAGTTTTACTTTTGCACAAAGTTGTGACAGAGCGCTGTCTGGTTACTTGACTCACTAGTTCCTATATAAAAATAATATAAAATAATAAAAGAAAGTCTATAAAATCCTACTTGAATGATGGTTCGTGAATTAAATATGTGAAAAAATCTCATTTTTAGGAATGATTTGTTTAAAAATATATTAATATCAATTTTATGGCTGATTTTACATATATTTTAAAAGATCATTAATTTTAAAAACCAAAACTCTGTGGCAGTAATCGATTTCAACGGATAGAAAGAGTCCTTTTCTTTGAATGTTGAAAATATATTAAATGAAAAATGTATTAATATCTAGCCTCCTCGTTATTTTTATTATGTCTCGTACTACAGCATCACTGTTACACTTGTGATGGATTGAGCAGACATATATTTATATGATATAAAGTTGTAGGAGGATATGGTTTTCATGTGACAGAAGTCACTCTTCCCATTAAAAATGCATTAATGTAACTTAATTCATTGTCCCTGTATAGAACGTTATTGTGGTTGTCTTGGCAAATTCGGCCAATTTCATAACACTTTTCGTAGGATGTTGTGAAATCGAAGCTATACCTGTACTGATGAGGGTAATACACTGCGTGACATTGAAAATGGAACACAAAGAAATAGTGGCCAGAAAATTATGCAATTTTCAGGGTAGACGCGCCTAACCGAGTTATGCAAATGATGTAAAATGCGCAGCTCTCGTGCGCACATGGAGTAAGATATAAGGGAAGGAATTTTCAGAAAGGACAGTATTCGTTTCGTTATTTCTTCAAGGAAAATCATTGTGGAAATTTTGTTCTTGTGTCAAAAGACACGTGTAATAACAGAGAATGCCAGGTCATCGTAAACGGAGGCAGTTCAAGCGGACAGACGCTTTTACGAGGGGCATGGTGATCGGACTGAAAAGGGCAGGTTGGTCCATACGTCAAATCGCAGCTGATACACACCTTGGTGCGTCCACGGTGCACCGACTGTGGAGAAGATGGTTGGAACAAGGAAATGTGGCAATTTATAGGAATGTCGGTGCAACCAGAGTGACGTCAGCACGTGTGGATCGGCGTATCCTTCGACAAGCAGTGGCGGCCCCACAAGCCACTTGTACCGCCATCCTGCAACATGCACAAGACACCCTAGATCATTCCATCTCGACCAGAACCATTTCCCGTCGATTGGTTGCTAATGGCTTGCACTCATGCCGTCCGCTAAGAAGACTGCCATTGACCCCACCGAATAGGCGCCAACGTTTGGAATGGTGCCGGGCTAGATCGACGTGGATGACGGAATGGCACAGGGTCGTGTTCTCAAATGAGTCGCGTTTCTGCTTGTCCAGTGATAGTCGCCGTGTACGCGTGTGGCGTCGACGTGGAGAAAGGTCCAATCCGGCAGCAATTGTGGAACGCCCCACCGTGCGACAACGTGGAATCATGGTTTGGGGCGCAATCGCGTATGATTCCAGGTCACCTTTACTTCGTATTCAGGGCACTATGACGGCCCAACGATACGTTGATGATGTGCTGCGACCGGTGACACTCCCCTACCTTCAGGGGGTGCCCAATGCCCTTTATCAGCAGGATAACGCCCGACCGCACACTGCTCGCATTAGCCAGCAAGCTCTGCAAGATGTACAGATGCTTCCCTGGCCACCGTACTCTCCTGATCTCTCACCAATCGAGCACGTCTGGGACATCATTGGACGCCGTTTGTATGCCTTGCCACAGCCGCGTTCAGAAGACGAACTGTGGCAAATGGTTGAGAGGGAATGGAGACCTATCCCTCAGGACGCCATCCGTACTCTGATTGACTCTCTACCTAGACGTGTTGCTGCGTGCATCGCCGTCCGCGGTGGTCCTACTTGCTACTAAGCCGACGCCGTTCTCGCTCTGTATTATGACTATCATTTTGAAATAAAGATCACTTATTGTTCGTCCCTGTCTTTCTCTGTCTGCCGAGTTTCATCACTTTCTGGCCACTATTTCTTGGTGTTCCATTTTCAATGTCAAGCAGTGTATACCGAAATTGTAGTATAAAGGTTGTTGGATTTTGCTTGAGTTTTTAAAAACTGAGATTGTAGCACATTCTTCCTCACCGTCCTAATTGATGTATATAGTTGTTTGTTTTGCATAATATTTCATTTATAAAATAATCTCATAATTTAGTCTGTGAAAATAAAAATATTGGACTGGTGACAAAACAAAACTGAAAATAGATGTCTTAATAGATGTAATTTCAATCTTCATTGAATAAAATATATAAAGTTTAAATGTGTTTTAAACTTTAATAACAAGCACAAAACAGCTGGCGATGAGGAAAAGCTAATTTTTTAAAGACCAAAGAAATTGATCTGGCGGAAGAAATTATTACTTCAAATATGTATTCAGGTACGTTTGAGAAATTTGATGAGAATTTAGAAAATGTAGAAAAATATTTATCGCCTAAAACAATTTATGTTAATTTCTAAAACAAAAGAAGATTTTAAGACGCCATTTCTTATTTCAAGTATAGGCCCTAAATATTTTAGTATCTTGCTAAATTTAGTTTTTCCAGAGGAAGTTGCTCAAGTTCCTTTTGATAAATTATGTATGATCTTATTAAAACATTTTAATCCAAAAACTAATATAATATATGAAAGATTCGTATTTCAGAAAATGGATCAAAAGTCTGGAGAAACTATTTCTAAATATATTATACATGCCTATGATACCGAGCTCAAAAATGTCCTTATGGATACTTTTTACAAGAATCTTTACGTGACAGATTCGTTGCTGGCATCATAGATTCAACTACCCAAAAGAATCTCCTACAAGAAGAAAACTTTTGATGGTGCAGTGGACATAGCTCTTTCTGCGGAATCAGCGGATAATGAGCTACATGATATCAAAGGATCCGAAAATGCCCATCAGTCCCCACAGTATCTTCACGCCATTAATAATACCTGTAAACACTATGGTAAGACTAACCATCTTCAATTTTAATTGTTTCTTCAAATCTGCTGCTTGTAAAGTTTGCGGTAAATTAGGTCATATTTCCACAATGTTATAAAAAATACATTAGGTCTGGCCATAATTTTCCTATAAATTCTAAAAATAATTTTAATAAATTTAAGTCGCAACCTAATTTATATAATCCTTCAAATTCTCAAAATAGGTTATCAATGTATAATATAAATTTACATCCTCCTTTAAATGAAACTGTTTATGTAAATGAGATTGAACTTTCAGCTGAAATTGATACTGGTGCAGCCATTACAACTTTAACTAAATGTGTTTACTTTAAATATTTTTTTAAAATATTGAGTTAAACATTTGTGATACCATCATAACAGGCTATAGTGGCTCTAAAATACCTATTTTAGGTAAGGCTAAATTTGAAATAAAATTGAGAAATGTTTTTAGGGTGATTGATATACTCGTAACTGATTTAAATTTCTCTAAATTTCTTTTGGGAAGAGATTTCCTTAGTTTTTTTAAATATATTTATTTCAATAATTCACATAAATTAAACTATTTTAATGTGAAGTCACTTATAAATGATTATAAATCCATTTTTGAATACAAATCTGGCCCTACTAAAGGTTTCAAATGCCATCTTGATGTAAATGCTGATTTTATCCCAAAGTTTTTAAAGTTCAGACAAGTTCCTTTTGCCTTAAAACAACTAGTGGAAGATGAAATTGATAAATTGGTTGATTTAAATATTTTGTCTCCTATAGAGAGAAGTGATTGTGCTTCTCCACTTGTTCGTGTTGCAAAACCAGATGGCCAAATTAGACTTTGCGCTGATATTAAAAAGAGTTTAAATCCTTGCGTAGAGGATGTTTAATATCCTATCCCTAACATTGATTCAGTCTTAAGTAATTTTCAAGGAAATAAATTATTTACTAAATTAGATTTGTCAAAGGCTTACCATCAAATTGAGATGGATGATAATTCAAAAAGTATTTGGTTGTCTCCACTCACAGAGGTCTATATAAATATAATCGTTTGGCTTTTGGTATAAAAACTGCTTCTGAAATATTTCAGAAGACAATGGAATACTTTTTCTCGGGAATCAATGATATTTTAATTTATTTTGATGATATTCTTATTGCATCAGAAGATTTGGAAAACCATTTAGATATTCTTAAGAGAACACTTAATATTCTTAAAGAAAATAATTTTACAATAAACAAAAATAAGTGCTTATTTGTGAAAAATGAGATTGAATATCTTGGACATAAAATTAATGGATCTGGTACATACCCCTTGAAAGACAAGCTAGCTTGCATAAAGAATTTTCCAGTTTCTAAGAATATAACTGAATTAAAAAGCTTCCTTGGATATTTGTCATTTTATAGTAAATTTTTGCCAAATCTTTCAGATTTAGCATATCCTTTATACAACCTATTAAAAAGGAATGTGAAATGGTCTTGGAATGTTGAGACAGATAGATCTTTGAATTTCTGTAAAAATGCGCTAGATGAGACCACATGTTTATCGCATTATTCCCTAAATTTGCCTTTGGTTCTATTTTGTGATGCAAGTCTGGTGGAAATAGGAGCAACCCTTTCACATTTGAAGGATAGAGAAGAAAGTCCTGTATGTTTCATTTCCCGAATTTTAAATGTTCATGAAAAAAAAATATTCTCAAGTTGAAAGAGAAGGACTTTCAATTGTTTTTGCAGTAAATAAATAAAAAAAATACCTTTTTTCTAGGAAATTCACCATTTATACTGATCACAAGCCCTAAATAACTATTTTTGGAGATAAAACAAATTTGCCTCCACTCATTGAAAATAGACTTCATAGATGAGCTCTAACTCTCTCAAATTTTGATTTTTAAATTAAGTATAAAAAAGGAAAGGATAATATCATTCCAGATTTCCTTTCTAGATTTCCAGTGTTTCAAAATAATAGTTTGGAATATAATGATTGGAGTGGTGAAATTTTACTCTTAAATACTTCCATCATTGACCATGTTCTTGTGGCTCATGAAACACATTTAGACAGAACTTTATTCAAATTGTATAATAAATTATTGAGACAGGGGAGTTACCCTCAAGTCCCAATGATGATCTCATTCCTTATTTAAAAAATAATGATGACTTTACCATTCTCCAAAAATGTATTTTTCTTGAGAATAGAATGGTTATTCCAAAAATTCTAAATGAAAAGCTACTTCAATTATTACATGAGAGCCATGCAGGGACTAATAAAATGAAAATGATGGCTCTTTCATCTATTTGGTGGCCCGGCATGGACTTTTCAATAGAAATAATTACAAAATATTGTAGAACGTGTCTTTCTAATGAAGGTTTGCCTCATCAAAAGACTGAGAGTTGGCCTAAATACACAGGACCCTGGAGGAGGGTTCACATGGACTTTTACAATTTCAAAAATAGACTGTTTTTACTAGCAGTAGATTCATTCTCTTCATGGGTTGAAGTTTCTGAAGTACCATCTACCAGTGCATATTTTTGTATAAATATTATGAGAAATTGTATTGTTCGTTACGGATTTCCACAAGTAGTGGTTTCTGATAATGGTCCTCCTTTCTTTAGTAGTGACTTTGGTGATTTTTTTGTCTAAGAATGGCATATCCCATGTGACATCTCCCCCATATCACCCAAAATAAAATAGACAGGCAGAAGTCTCTGTAAGAGAGGTAAAGAAATTTCTAAAAAAGCTATTATATGAAAGTGAGCAGGTGGAACTAAATTTGGCTCTGTCCAGGGCTTTGTTCTTTATAAGGACAAATGTAAATATTATAAAAGGGACATCACCTGCGGAACTGTTTCTTGGAAGAAAGATCAGATCAAGACTTTCTGTGTTGTCAAAAGAAGAAGTAAAAGTCTCAAAAGTCAATGGTCAATATGTTAACAGTAAATTTAAAGTGGATGAGACTGTGAAATTTAAGTGGATCACTAATAATTATCTCTCTTGGTATACAGGAAATATAATTAAAATATTAGGAAGGAATGTTTATTTAATAAAGCAAGGTGACACTAAGAAAAGAGTTCCTCAAAACTACATTTAAAAGATGTTGTCTGGTAAATCACATCCCACTAATATGGATGATGATGAATGTGTGCCAACTCCAATCTCAGAGGAGAAAAGTGTTACAACCCCCAGGTACTCCCAAAGGGAGCGCAGATGTCCACAGAGATATAAAAAATAATTTTAAAATAAATAAATAAGAGGCGCCAAGCCTAAGAAGTAGGAATTTATGTATATAGTCGTTTATTTGTTTTGCATAATATTTCATTTATAAATTATTCTTATAATTTAGTCTGTGAAAATAAAAATTCGGACTGGTGACAAAAACAAAACTGAAAATAGATGGTTTAATATTATGTGTGTGTAGTTATGACATATAATTAAAAAAATTGTGATGATATATAATTAATTGTGATGTTTATGTAATTTTGATCTTCATTGAGAGAGAATAAAATATATAAAGTTTAAATGTGTTTTAAACTTTAATAACAAGCACAAAACACTATTTTTTCAAACTGGAATAATGAAAAAACAAATACATTGTTTCGATGTATTTTAGGAGAGAGGTGCCTCTTTTGGGTTAAATATTTTTATATTTATCTGTATTATTTTAAAGTGTGATGTTAGGAGACATCTATATTTGAAAATATAATAACCTTTATTCTAGACAATTTTTGTGAAAATTTATAAGATGAAATTATAATTCATCATATAGAATTATATCACATTGAGAGAGTGAGAGGAAACTTTCTATCTGTAGATTATTATAGGAGATTTGATTTCATATATAATTTATATATATATAGATAGAGGTCATATTGATATTATGGTAAATTGAAATTTCTATTTTTTTCAATTATGTTTCTACTAAGGAAATATAAGTTTAACATATTAAGCGCCACTATCATTTACATTAATTTGGTTAGAGCAAGAAGAGCTAGTGATAAGCTGCCAGTAGGATGGAGGCAAACTTCCAACTTCCAGGTTAGAATTGGCTGAACTTGGGCTTTATTATTCAATTTATTAATTTTTCAAATCAAATGAAAATGTTTATAATAAGTTTTGTTTTGTGAAAATATTTTTGATATTAAAGGAAAACAATTTAACTCTATCAAATCATTGATTCTTTAGGAGAAAGTTTCTGGTCATGAAATAAAGATCAACGCACTTTTAATTCACTTCGATTATTTCGATACTTTAGCTACTCGATCACAATGGGGTTGTTTATTCTTCGAGAGATTTATTAAATGTGAGAATTCTTGGCTCCATAGAAACCAAAGTTCAGAGATGGTGTTGTATATTTTTATGAAGAAATACTTGTGAACACGTTTTCACGTATGAATAGAATTTTAAATGAATATACGTCCACCTGGTGCAATGACAGTCAATGATGTCTCCGTGAGTCACGATATGCAGAGGATGGATGAATTGGACGCTCATTATAATCCAACAGAACATGTCTGGGATGTCTTAGAGAGACGTCTTGGAGTATCAGACCCTTACAGAAACTTTATGGAACTAAAATCTGTTCTTGTAAGGGAATAGGATTTATTGTCTTAAGACATCTCTTCCAGAACATGTTAATCAGCATGAAAATTTTTCGTGATAGTTGCATACCTGTTATAGAGGATCATACTCAGCATGAAAACCTTTGTGAAAGTTGCATAGCTGTTAGAGGACCATACTCCTTTTTGACCCCTATTTCTTAAAGATATGATATCTCTTTTTCAATGTGAATTTAAATATACATTAAATATTATGTGAAAAAAAATTAAATAATAAAAAATGTCAGGTGTTGATATTATAATCAATAAAAGACATATCCTGACCACGCTCTTATGAACTTTTTAAATGGCAAAGCGTCATCTAAGGGAACAGAAATAAACTAAACGTTGATTTAGCCTGTTTCTTGATATTTTCCCAACCTATTTTCTTAATATATCGAGAAATATCAACCACAGACGCGTTTCGGGCTGTTGGCCCTCGTCAGCGTGATCAAGGCTGTACCTCTACGACCAAAAATAATTTGCTCCCAGAGGCTTCTTGAGCTTTGCCATATAAAAAGCTCATGTGAAAGTGGTAAGGATATGCCTTTTTTAATAATACCAACACCTGACGTTTTTTTTATTATTTTTTCACATTTTCAGCGTATTTACGCAATTTTGGCCGTGAATATCCATTTCTTGATTTCTCGAGAAACCTCTGAAACCAAATTATTTTTAGTCGTAGAAGTGCACACCACACACACACACACACACTGAAGAGGACCAACAACCCGAAATGCGTTCGTTGTTGGCTTTTGTGTTCATGTGAGCGGTTAGGATATGCCTTTTTTGTCTTTAATATTAACACCCGATCATTTTTTCTATTTTTCTTATTTTCATATATATATTGTAAAATTGATGACAAGGCCAAGATTCCAGAGTAAAGTTTGGGAAAGAGGGTTGGACTCCAGCGGCTCCCGCTGCCATGTGGCAGGCGCCAAAAACAGCATTCCTGTGTGTGGGAGGACAGAGTCTGGTCACATCTGCGGCAAGTTGCTTCCGGGCGTGTGGATGATCCTGCGAAGCGGTGCCAGGAGAGACTGACATCGAAGCGGCCTACAAGGCGTTGTAGTCCAGGCTGGACGTGTATAGTGTGGAGCGGAAAGTTTCACAAGAGTGGCATCCACGGCGCCAAGAATGTTTCTGACAGGGAAGTTAAGGGGAAGTCCCACTTATTGTACACTGATAATAAAGCGATAACTTTTGCTACGCCCCTTCAAGCTCACGTATGTATCTTTGTGTCATCCCGATTAGACAAAGAACACGAACAGCGTCTGGGTACGACGTAACAATATTTATATAATTTAAAATTAAAAATAAAAAAGGCATATCCTGACCAGGAGCACATGTGCTTTTAAGATGGCAGAGCGCCATCTAGTGGAACAGAAATCAACTAAACATTGATTTAGCCTGTTCGCAGATATTTGGTCAACCTAATTTCTTGATATATCAAGATTGATTGTGATCACTACCAAATCCTAATAAAACTTCACCTGGGCAAAGAAATAGCAAATCAGCAGAAAATATCGTGGAACTTTAGAAAATCAGATTGGAAAAAATTTAGTAGCCAGCTAGAAACAAATTGCCAGGATATATTACCATGTCTAGATCTGAACCAGATACTTTCACAATTGAGCCAACAAAGCAGCAAAACAATCCATCCCAAGAGGCAAGAGGAAAAATAACTGGATACCTTATTACACAAATAGCGAAATATAAGAACTGATCGAAAAGAGAGGCCAACTCATAGCAACTATAAAGGAAGAAAACACTTATGAAAATAGACAACACCTCATAAACTGACACATGAAGTAGAAGGGGTAATAGAAAATTGTAGACAATAGAAATGGATAGACACATGTAACAATCTTGATCCGCGAAAAGATAGAAAACTTTGGCATATCATGAAAGCTCGAAACATCGAATCAGAATATAAATCGCATACAATCTCCAATACTATAACATTTAATGGAATCAAAGCACACACGAACAAGGAAGCCTCAAACCTAATAGCAGAATACTTCTCTAAAGATAGCAGATTAACCTATAACAAAATCAAAGATAAAGGTACCTTCATATTATCACAAAGAGCACTCAAAGAAGCTAGGAAATACACAAAAATGATATATTCATCAAAAGTTTCAACCTACAAGAATTAGATAATGCAATATCCAAACTAGACCCTGATAAATCACATGGTTCATATCGTCATATGACTTTATATTTTTGATCTCTGCCAAAAATTAATCTCCTAAATATCATAAATCAGTCCTGGAATGAAGGAAAGGTACCAACAATTTGGAAAACATCAATCATAGTACCCATTCCCAAACCAAACAAAGACCTTTAATCTTGTGAAAACTACAGATCAATTGCATTAACAAGCATACTCTGTAAGAGCACAGAACGTATGATCCATAAACGACTAATGAATTGGCTTAAAGAAAACAATAAATTTAACTATTACCAAACTGCCTATAGAGCAAACCACAGTGTGGAATACCAGCTTTTTAATAGACAACAATAAAGGGTTTTCAGGATAAACCAAGCAAAAAAGCTACAGGAATCTTCCCAGACAAGACGTCAGCATTCAACAGAGTTTGGAGACACAAGCTAATCAATATAGCACATGATTTAGGAATAAGAGGAAACTTCTAATCTGGATAGCCGACTTCTTGAGGGATAGGAAATCCAGGGTACAATATAACAGCACAAATTCAAAAAAGAATTCGTTCATATTTATTTATTTCTATATTTACCCGTATATAACCATATAATAAAGATGTAATAAAAGAAGTTTCACTCCTAATCTATATAAACTTAAGACTGTATAGCCGATAATATTTCTGAGAAGAACTTCAAACGCTCATTCTCACTTGCTTTTTTCCCTTTCTTCTCCATTTTCTGCATGATAGCTTGGTATTGTGGTGAGATCTTCTCACTTAAATACTTACTCGATTTTTCCGATCCCAACCTTTCTAGAGTGGTCGTTCTACCTTATATTTTTCCCCTCTGTGTAGGACCTTGGCTTTATTCCAGTTCACCATGTTGGCTTCTTCTATTATATGTCACATCCCAATGATAGTGATGTTCCTGGTGACCCTGTTGGTGTTGTATCAGCTAGTGTTATTTTTGTTTTGCCTATGTGTTTTTTATTAGACTAAGCATTTAAATACATAAAAATTATGTTATCTATTCTCATATCATTATTTTTTTTTTCCCCATCGTTTAATTTCTCATTTGGATAGTAATTAATTAGGTTATAAATTTTATATCCTTTCTGATGTTATATGCTCTTGATTTTCTGGTCTATTCTTTGGATATATGGGTTTCTATTCTGGTCCTTCTGAGGCTTGTGTTTCTTAACTTTTTATCTTTGTTTAATCTACTTTTCTACAAGTGGAGTTAGGAAGACGTCGTTTTTAATTCATAGTTTATTGTATTCATTTCTTTATTATAGTCTCTTCTGTTTAATAATGCATGTGGATAATGCTTGGTCCACCATTGCAATTACAACGGCAATGGTGAAGTGGTGCGTGGCTGTGGAAACTTGTTTTCAGTTCTTTATCTGTCGTTCTTCTGTGGACAGTAGTTATAAACATGCCATCTTAGTTTCTGCATATTTGTATGTCTAAGAATGTGATTCCTCTTGTGTCTTCTATTTATTGTGTGAATGTCCTTACTTATGCTGTTGATATACGCTACCCGCACAATTAAAGGAAAGCACATATTTAAGAAAAATAAAAGTTCTATTAGAGGATATATATCAAATATTGGTTTATTCAAATCTTCCGTGAATTACGAGAATATGTAAAACAGAAATACAAATAAAGTTGTTCACAATATGCAAAATACCACCGTCTATGTTGACTCCGCCTCAAGCACGTGCCCGAGTCTTTCTCAAAGCGTCTTAATTTATTTGAATTAAATTTATTTGTTTTTTAAAGTTTCCATGGCTTTTATACCACTTTTATCACAAGAAAAAAATGGCAACCAATTGGAAGAATGGAATCAGGCCAGTCACGGGCAGATTTCAAGATTCTCATTGTTTCTTTGTCTGGAGAAAGAGAGGTAGGAACCATAAATAATACCCGGAATATGGTTGAAAGAGATCCCTACAGAAGCCAAGGTTTTATGGTCTGGGCTGGAATCTTCTTGGGCTGTCGCACAGCACTCCATATTTTTCGGCAAGGAATCTTGACTGGACAGAGATATCGGGACGAGATCTTGGCAGCATATGTGACACTCCAAGCATTGGAAATGGGAGAAAACATTCTTCTAATGGATGATAATACCCGTCCACATAGGGCTGGTGTGGTCGACACTTTTCTCCAAAACCATGCAATTGCTCGGATAAATTGACAAGCTCGATCTCCAGACCTAAATCCTATTGAGCATGTATGGGACAATCTAGGATGGCGGATCTCCTCCCTCCAACCCCCTCCTAGAAACACTCCCCCCAGCTAGAAACAGCCTTAACACAAGAGTGGGCGTTGATTCCATAGGAGCTGATAAACTCCCTAATTCTTAGTATGGGTCGCCGATGTAGAGCCTGTCTATCAGTTAAAGGCGATCACACCCCATATTAACAACAATATTCAAGCTATTTATGTACTGACTGTAAGAAGATCATTGCTTGACCGGCTAATTTGCATAAAATACGTGTTAGATTTCTTTGATTCCGAGTATTTTAATCAATAATGGAATAATAAATTTGTGCATAAAATTTCATTGATAATGTTGAATAAAATTTGAGATAAATGAAAAAAATGTTGTTCCTTTAATTTTGCGGACCAGTGTATATGAATTGATGGTCCAGCTTGTCTTTCATGACTAGGCATAGAATATCATCGACATATCGCATCCATATGCTGTAGGTGCTACTTATGGTCATCTTTGCTTCTACTCAGTTCATTGATGTTACATATATGCTTGATGGGCATCCCATTGGGGTTCTCATTCTGTAGTAGTCGACTCCCTCCTTTTGAAATAAGCGTTATCCAGAAAAATATGAAATAATTATTCTAATTCGGTGGAGGAATGGTCTAAACCGTTTGTTTTCGCCCGCTACAACCCGGGTTCGATTCCCGCATTGGGCACTTTTTCTGATTTAAAAAATGCTCCAATGGCCCCCGATTCTTGCAAAGGTCAAAGCCACCAGCGAGTGCAAGTAATAAACCGGGGCACTGGCATATTTTAAAGTGCAAAGTCGAACTGTTTTTCACGTGTGTCGATATGTGGTGCACTTACAGTAAAGGCAGTCGCCTAATACAAACCACCATCATTATCATGGTCTGTACCACGTGTACTAGGGATAAGCAAAAAAAAAATTAAGTCTTCCCGAGGAATGTTGTTCGGGCTCTCCCTCTTTATATAACTAATATTATGTAAATTTATAATATTTTGTGTCAATTTTTTATAAATACACTCTAACATAATACTTCATTTATAAAACTTTCATCGGAGAGCGTTATCTGAGAAGCTAGCATTTGTGTAAATGAAGAAACTAAATAGCAAATACTTTTAAACACTATATAAATATATATCGATTTCAATTTTACCATGAATCAATGCGAAATTTGGTTTTATATAAATTTTGTTAAATGAATTTTCAAACTTGTGTGTATATATACGTATATCACTGATGTAGCTGCAAGTCATAGCATAAAATGATCAAAAACCTTTCGTAATAAATAAATTTAATAAAAAACATATTGAGAAAAAGGTTTTTATCTTTTGTATATAAACTTTCTACGAAGGGGTTTTGATCATTTTATACAAGTATACCGCCATTTTCTTACATTTAAGTTATAGTAGGCTGTATAGTTTAACCTTTTAATAGTTCTCAGATATACCGTATTTCTGTAATGTTGTCTTTCTGATGAATGAGTGGTGAAAAAGAGTTGATGGTATAATTTATAGAAAGTTAGATATATTCAATTTACAGTAAAACGCTATATTGCCTAACAGAGAATTATCTCTATTTTTCAGGAAAACCATACCAATATCTTCTCTCCTAGTGAGAGGGAGACAGTGTGCCATCTTGCAAAGAAAAAAAAATTGGAATATCTCTTTACATATTCGAGGGCCAGTAAATTAATGAAGATAGAGACGTTCTTCTCAAAAGTAAACGACAGCCAACTTACCTCAGTAAAAAGCATTTTTACCAGCGCCATATCAAGTCGAATGGTTGCTCTGTTCCTATACAACTTCTACAAATCAGTAAGTAGAAACTTAGATTTATCGTTTTCTTCTCCATTACATGATGGTGATTGATCATCGTGGGAATATCGTTGCAAGTCGGCAATGAGAGAGGAGATTCTGTATAAGACTGGTGTCTTAATAAGGCTTTGTGTATGTGAAATAATAATATTTACGGCTAAGAGAACAGGAAAGAAGAATTGAGCTTGTGTCAGAGCTCGATATACACCAGCAGGTCTCACATATTTGACTTTACTTAAACTTTGTTCACAGTTTTTGTTACAAAATATTGTCATTAATATACATGTATACTTGTGTATTCTAGAAAATTACTTATAAAAATAATGGACGAATTATAATAGGTTTATTTTAATGATATATGGCAAGTTTTCAAATATTAGCCCTTCTTCAGGCCTATTCTGTTAGCATTACCGCAATATTTGGGATGTAAAGGACTCTAAAAAATTGTTCTTTTTACAAAAAAAAAAACAAAGATAGAATTTAATGATCTCATAAGGAAACAATTTATAAAGCAATGCCAATTGGAGATACGTAGGCTTTATCCAGAATATATCGTCAGTTGAGGCAGCTGACTGGGAATTTACTTTGATAGGCCTTGAAGGAATGAGTCGATGCGACACTGATGGCTAGATAAGAAAGGAGAAAGTACAGTCTGATGTCACTGAGCGTTGAAGAAAGAAAGCAATCACTGCCCTGATGTCACTAGGCACGGGAGGGAGGAGTCACTGCCTTGATGTCACTGGGCATGTGAGAGGAGTCATTGCCCTGATGTTATTGGGCACGGGGGGAGGAGTCATTGCCCTGATGTCATTGTGCGGCACCTGGAGAGGGGGGGAAGGAGTCACTGCCCTGATGTTATTAGGCACGGGGGGAGGAGTCATTGCCCTGATGTCATTGTGCGGCACCTGGAGAGGGGGGGAAGGAGTCACTGCCCTGATTTTATTGGGCACGGGGGAGGAGTCATTGCCCTGATGTCATTGTGCGGCACGGGGAGAGGGGGGGGAAGGAGTCACTGCCCTGATGTTATTGGGCACGGAGGGATGAGCCATTGCCCCGTTGTCATTGGGCATGGGAGGTTGGAGTCACTGCCTTGAAGTCACTGGGCATAAGAGGAAGGAGCCATTGTACTGATGTCACTGGGCATGGGAGGAAGGAGCCATAGTACTGATGTCATTGGGCATGGAAGGGATTCACTTCCTTGATGTCACTAGGCATGGAAAGATGGAGTCACTGCCCTAATGTCACTGGACATGGGAAGAAGGGATCACTGCCCTGATGTCACTGGAATGGGAGGAAGGAGTCACTGCCCTGATGCCACTGGGCATGGGAGGGAGGAGTCATTTCCCTGTTGTCACTGGGCATGGGATGAGGTAATCTTTGGTGACCAGTTTTTCTCTCTGTGGACCAAATTTGGTAGGTATTTGGCGTAGCACATTCGTTAGGTCACAATTGGTAAGCCTCAATCGGTGGTTATAATCGATGGCACATTTGGTGGGTCATAATAGGTGGTCACATTCGGTAGGTCATAATAGGTAGGTCCTATTCGGTGAGGTCCAAACCAGTGAGGTCACAATTGGTGAGGTCAAATCCAGTGAGGACCCAGGTCAGGTAGGCTGGTGACGAGGAGAGGGTTTATCACCAATGCTTATTTGGTGCCCTCAACCTGCCACATCAACAATGCAGTGTTATACTCTTTCATATCTATGTTCCTTCTAAGATAGATTTGATTTCAATGGTATATCCTTAATTGGTTGTAAAAATATATAATCAAAAGTTTAGCGCATTGGCCTAATAAAAAATGATTCGAGTAAAATTACCGTGCGCTTCGCATTTTTCAAAATAATTCTGTTTTTAGAAGGGATAGCATAACAGCGCGGCTAATAATTTAAAATGGACATTAAAATGGCAAATCGTGTATGGTTTTGAAATTCTGTCTCTAAATATGTAAATCAGTCAGTGAAAGCTTTTATTTGTTACAAAAAAAAGCATTTGGAGAAGATTCTTTCACAGAATAATAGAATTTGAGTAGTTCAAAAGGTTTAAAGAAGGCCGAACTCAAGACAACACACGGTGTAAATGACCATAAAAGGTGAGTATTCCTGAAAATGTTGAAAAATTAAAGTAAAAATCGGAAAATAAAAATCAGACAAATGCTCGATGAAATCGAAGGGTCATATTTTGGATATGATATATCATTATTCATGATGATCTGGGCCTAATAAGACGATGTTGCAAGATTTGTCCCTCGATTATTGGAGCAGAAAGAGACACATAAAGAGATCTGCCAAACTTGCTTAAATTAGCCGTACAAGATAAATGTGGGAACATAAATTGATAACAGGTGACAAGACTCTACGGCTCCGATCCCGAAATAAAACCCCAATCAAGTCAATGGTTGGCACGTGACGATGTTATACACTAAAATGCCAGGATTGAAAATCAAAAATAAAGATTCTGCCTGTGCTTTCATCGACAGCAAAGAACTCGTATATCATGGACCAACTGGAACGAGAATAAACTAAAAATCTCATCTTGCTATTTATAAAAGGTTACTGGAAGCTGTGTGAAAGAAACGCTAAGAAAATGGGAGAATGTATGAATTCATCATGATAACTCACGGCTACATATGGCTCATTCGGCGTTCTATTTTTTGACAAAAAAAAAGTTCTTCAAAACCCTCCATTTTCTCCTGATTAGCACACAATAACTTTTTATTTATTCAAAATTAAAAATGGAACTTAAAGCTCAACGTTTTGACTCGATACAAGCCATTTAATAAAAATCGCTGAATTTTTGCTAAGCATAAAGATAGACAAATTTTCCAAGTGTTTCCAAAACTGTAAGAATAACTTGTGAAGTTTCTTATCATGTGAATCATTGAAAATATCTTCATATTTGTTGAAAGTAGTATTTCTGGAATATTTCAGTAAAGTAATACTTTGTAGTAATTTGTATATCGTTGTAGTATTGTCTATGTTAATATACATCTCTACTTATATAGCGCAGCTTTGTTTGTTGTTGGATTGTTGTAGTTGGCTAGCGGTTATTGGATAGGGCAGGCCGCTGATAGGCGTGAGCTGCTGAGGTGTATATATAATTTAATCAATTTAATTCAATTTCTTTAATCTCTTGTTCTTCCTTATTGTTTATAAATACCTTAGAGTAATAAAGGTTTTTCGACATTATCAGCCTTATTTCTTTTCTTCGAATCTATGATTTTTCCCAACAATATTTCATCTTTATATACAGTTCTTGTTGATGAAGCCTCACATGTATCAGAACAAAGTGTTGTGGTTGTTTGGTTCCTTCCCAATCCAATCTATGGCTTTAGACAGATGAAGAGTTAACACAAAGCAATAACGCGCCATCTATATATATAAAATAAAAGGATTTAAAAGCGCGAATGTTTCTTTTATACATAAAACGAACTTCTACTGTCCTCACTGCGATGAAAAATAATATATATTTTTTTTTTTCATCGCAGTAAGGACAGTAGAAGTTCGTTTTATGTATAAAAGAAACATTCGCGTTTTTAAATCCTTTTATTTTATAGATGAAGAGTTATAGGTTCTTCCACCTTTAAACTTTTATCTTTTCATTATTGTTCTCTAAAACTGGTTTCTGATATTCCTATGTGCATTTCCCCATTGCTCTTCCACATTCAACAATGTTCCAGTCCACATATCCCACGTATCTATAATAGGGAAATATTTCAACTATTTATGCTTAAGAGATATACTTTTGTTTCTACCCTATATATACCATTTAATTTTATCATTAATATAGGTATGAATATTTATTTATAATTTTATTAATAGTACTTTATGTAAAACATATTTGGCATCCTAAGATATGAAAGTGTTGGACCCACCTCGCCACCGCCTGCTTGGACATCTTCTTGAAGATGGGCTGCAACCATACCCCAGCTGTTAGTTGATGGAGCCATGTTAAGGAGTGTTGTTCTCACCTCTTCACTGAGCCGCACCTTCACCTCCGCCATCTTCACACCACCAATCCAGGTCAGTCTGGGTTATACCAAGGTGGTTTTGGAATACTTACTTTGGCGTCCAGCTCGTCCAGGAGCTGCTGGTTCCTCACCATCTCATAATACAACTTCTTAGAGAAGTCATTCAAACTCTCAAAGAGCGGATCCATGGTTATTCGCCTGCCAAAGACAACGTTGTACTATATAGGAAAGTATAAATGAATGAAATAAAATAATTTCAATTGATATAGGAAAGTACATTTTATTATTAAAATATGTAATAAATGGCTCTTTCAAATATATTTGTAATTTATATTTTTGTATGACTTTTGTACTTGTATAAACGCTAATACCCATTGCCAACCACAAGGAAAACAAATAATTTTACTGACGTCCAACGATGCGAAGTTCGAGACAAAATCTTAGTGAACCAATGTCAAAATTTTCCCTTTTATTCAATCCTAATATTCGAAGAAAAAAAACTATGCGCAACTTGAAAAAGTGTCTGAACCGTTGTGTAGAGGTTCAACACCAGTCTTCTAATATAATAATATTACAACTGTATCAAACACACCCATACTTTAAAAAATAACAAACTTCTAGACAAATCAAACTCGAAAGACTAGGTGGCCTATATTAAACAGATCCACCTGATGATTCTGCGATAATGATAAAGAGACTTGATGAAGAGACAATGTTTGGTTTTAAAACTATCATATTCCTTTTTGACAACAAAATAGTGAGAGAGATTAAGATTCTCCTCCTCAATAAATATTTACAAAAAACTGAGAAAAAGCTAATTAAGGGATTGTTAAAAATAATTTGGGTAATAACAGTGAAATCTTGTTGGTTAACGAACGACATAGCTAAAGTATTCTAGAACAAAACCATGAGAAATTTTAAAAAATAATAATGATTGATAGCGTACTAGGTAAAATCATAACATGGTGTGAAAAACTGAAAAATACAAATTTCACAGAATAAAATGAAAATATTATACTTATAAAACTTTTAAAATGTTGCTAAAACCATTTGAACTAATTTTTCTAAATATGCTGAAACAATTGAGATATTTAAAAGATTTAAGAATGAAAGTTTATTTATACACAAAAACAACTTTCACTGTCCCTACTGTGATTGTTTGCAGAAGAGCCTTGCTCGATGCAAATATTTACAAGTATGTAATTCTACTGTCCCCCCAATAAGCTTATGTCCATATTTTTCTTGAAAACCATTTCTATATTCCATTCTTCAGTGTCTCATATATGGGAAGAATCCTCCAATACAGTATTAGAGCTCTGAGAAGTGGTCTGGTAGATTAAATTGGCGAAACCACTGGGAGGGTTCACCACTGATGAACCAAGCCCTCTCAATATTTTTTTCATCGCAGTAGAGACAGTGGAGAGAGAGAGAAGTTTGCTTTGTGTATAAAAGAAACATTCGTGCTCCCATCCTCTTATTTTATGTGTATAGATGGCGCGTTATTCCTTTATGTTAATTTAAGATGTTTTAATTATACATTAGCGCGCCATCTGTTATAAGAAATCTAAACTATTTTTGAGGCGCATGATTTTTTTAAATAAAACAATTTTATCATTACTGTGAGGACAGTAGAAAATTGTTTTATTTCAAAATTACCATAGGCGTCAAATATATGAGATAGTTAGATTACTTAGGATCGAATATTAGATAGGATCGGATTTATTGATATTTGAAAAAGAATACAATAGAGATATAATTATTCAGAAAGTTTATAACTATATAGCATACAGACACACATGAACACAACACACACAACACATACAAATGAACACATTGAATTTGATTTCTATTCAAAGTTAAACCGTCATTCTTTAAAAAGAATTTGAACACATTGTTAAATTTGATTAATTTTTATCTTTTGAGAAATACTTCCTCTCTCATTACATTTTCAAAAAAGAAACCTTGTATGTACAGTAAAAAAAATTATATACACATTAAAAATTTATAAGAATATTATATATATATATATATATATATTTTTAAATTGAACTACCAGAGATATATTCTGTAGAATAGTGTGAAATATATAAGTGATGTGAATATAAGGAAATGGAATTAAGAACAATAGACTGACGGTGTTTTGTAAATATATAATTAATCTTTACTAAATTTAAATGTGTGTAATAAATAAATAATTATAATTAAATAATAAATATATAAGTTGTAGTTTATAAAAGATAAACAACACAACATATTTGGCGACGAGGATTAAAAAAATAATAATTAAATAAGCGTAACAGAAGATGGCAAATAATTTGACGTCTCCATTACCGTTGAACCTTAATGCTACAGATTTGTATTCCGAGTACAAACATTGGATGAATTCATATTTAATTTATGAATTAGCAAGCGGTGTTTCAACAAAGAAAGATGACGTTAAAAGGGCAACACTTTTGCATTGCCTTGGACCACAAGTCCAAAGAATTTTCTTTAATTTGCCAGAAGAAAAAGATACGTATGAAAAAGCAAAAGAAGCTTTAACTAAATATTTCACACCACAAAAAAATATTGTATCAGAACGATTTAAATTTAGGCAAAGAAAACAAAATACAGATGAAAATATTGATTCATATGTCATTGCCCTAAGAGAATTAGTCAAATCCTGTGAATTTGGAAATTTAGAAGAAGACATGATCAGAGATCAGATAATAGAAAAATGCTATAATAGGCAATTAAAAGAAAAGTTGTTGCAACAAGATAATTTGAATCTTCAAAGAACAATTGAGATATCAAGAATGTTTGAAACAGCCAAAGAAGAATTTAGAGTATTGACAAATGAAGATATGACCTCAATAAATAGAGTAAACTATAAAAATAATTTCCAAGCAGCTAATGAATCAACTGTTAAAGGACCAAAAGCTCATAATGTGTACCATCAAAAAGGAAGCACCTCCAAGGTAAGTGCACCTAATTTGGAAGAATGCTATAGATGTGGCTTAACTACACATCCTCCATATAAATGTGGAGCTAGAAATATGAAATGCACATTTTGTAACAAGATGGGTCATCTTAATAGAGTTTGTAGAAATAAAAATAAATATAAAAATATTGAAGGAAAGAAAAGAAATATTCAAAATATTTCTGAAAATAATGAAGACTCAGATGAATACACTTTCTTTTTAGGCTCTGATAACAAAGAAAGTATCTATATAGATGGAAAGGAAATAACAATGACTATTGATACAGGTAGTGATACAACATTCATAGGACTTGAAAATTTGAAAAATATTTTTCCTAAGTCTCAAATGCCAACTTTAAATGGTACAGAAAGGAAATTTTATGCCTATGGACAAACTTCACCTCTTCCATGTTGTGGATATTTCTTTGCAGATGTTTCATGGGGTGAAAGGTCTATAAAGGAACAGATTTTTGTGATTGAAGGTAAAGCAGAACCTCTTTTAGGAAAGAAAGCAAGTTTCGAATTAGAAATTATAAAGCGTGGAACAAAAATAAGGAATATTCAACAGGAAGTTATTCCGAAGGATATATATAATTTGATGCAAGAAAACATGAACCTTTTTCAAGGTCAAGGAAATGTGAAGGGTTATAGTCAAAAAATAACTCTAAAAGAAAATGTTACTCCTGTAGCTCAGAGATGCAGACATTTTCCATATAAAATGGTAGAAGCCATCAATCAAGAGCTAGACAAAATGATAGAAGATGGCATTTTTGAGGAAGTCCATGAAGCTTCTGAATGGATCTCAAACATTGTGGCAGTTCCAAAAAAGGGTACTGAAGAAATCAGACTATGTGTTGATCTGAAAGAAGTGATGGAGCATAATCAAGCCTATAAAGAAAGAATGAAGAAATATGCTGATAGCAAGAATAAGGCCTTGCCTCATGACTTCAAGAAAGGTAATATTGTTTATGTCGCAAACACTGAAATGAAAAGCAAGTTGACACCAAATTATGACAACCAAAGATTTATCATTCTAGAGACTATATCTCCAAATTCATTCAAGTTAGTCAATACTGAGACAGGTAGCTTTATCATTAGGAATGCAAAGCATTTAAGACATGCCAATGTCTTACAAGATTTTAACAAAGGAATTGATTTGAATACCACTTTGATTAAGACTCCAGAAATTAGAATGGAACTTCCTAGTACTTCAAGGTATCTACCAGAACAAGAAGCAACCTTAGAAGATATTGTACCAGAAGAGCAGATTGCTATATCTGATATGGACTGTTTATACCCAAATGAATCACCTAATGAGAATGAAAACAAGACTGTCATCACTAGAAGTGGAAGACAAATACATGTTCCTTCTAGATTTAAGGACATGATTAGATACTAACTAAACAAGGGAGGAATATGTAGAATAGTGTGAAATATATAAGTGATGTGAATTTAAGGAAATGGAATTAAGAACAATAGACTGACGGTGTTTTGTAAATATATAATTAATCTTTACTAAATTTAAATGTGTGTAATAAATAAATAATTATAATTAAATAATAAATATATAAGTTGTAGTTTATAAAAGATAAACAACACAACATATTCGCAATTTAGATCGTCATAAAAATATTTAAAGTTTAATTTTTCATTCATTTTTTTACTTCAAAATTCCGATAACTTAGGTCTATATTTTAATTAATTTTATAGGGAGAGGTACACATTTAGAAGCACGTAGAAATGTTTTAATGCTCAAATCGCATTTTTCCTTTTATATATATTTCTTTTAATTTATGCAACATCATTTAAGTTTATTTCAAATACAATCATACGCTTATTTTATATATGTATTATATTATTTTATATATTGATAGTTCAATGTCTTCAATGTTTTATTTGTGTGATTTCATTTTTAAAAAATATTCTCTCATTTTCACTTATATTTTATTTCGAATTTCACAATTTTACATTTAAATTATTTAAAAATTTTATTTCAACCAACTTTTCAAACATTTTTTACGCTTTGTTTTTTCAAAAAAAAAATTAGTTTAACCTTTCTTTTATATATATTTTGTTATTTTTATTTATTTTTTATACGAAAAATATTTTTACACATAGTACAAATAATTTTAAAATATAAAATAGGCGTTATTGTTAATTTTCAAAAGTCACACCCATTTTTTACAAAAATTATTTTGTTCATAATATAAATATATTTTTCTAATTTTCTCCCCATTGAATATAACAAAATATTTTAAAAACTTAATGCTGTTGACGTTATGTGGCGCTGAGTTTGTTGTTGACACACTTTAAAATGTTATAACACCTTGATAAAGGTTGGCGTTCAGCCAGCTGAAATATTGGTAAAATAAATAATTTTTTGATCCAATATATGCCTTTTTAATTAAAGATTTATCTATGGATTGCTCTATTTTCAAAACAAAAATATATATATATATATGAATATCGTTTTGAAAATAGAACAATCTATAAATAAATCTTTAATTAAAAAGGCATATATTGGATCAAAATATCATTTATTTTACCAATATTTCAGTTGGCGTTTATCTTTTATATTTTAATATTCGCTAATTACTGTTTTCTTTTTATTATATATATATATATACAGAGGACAATAATATTATACATAAGCTTTTACAGCAGATTTCGCTTTTCAAAATGAATTTGTATATCTAACACAAGGGATACAGCAAATGTTTAAGAATTGTTTATAGAGAAGACAAGGTTATTTGAATTTGGTATTTTCTGCCGAATATATGTTCCAAACCTAAAGTTTTAAAAAATCAAATATTGAGGTCGTTTGAATGGAATAAATAATTTCCGATAGTTGATGTGAAATTGAACATCACTGATATATGACATATGTGATATCCTGAATAAGTGAACACGTGACCCTTCCCCCATGCAACCCACATGAAAAAACCCGACTAATTGAAGACTTTAAAAAATAATTATTATAATTATCATCACCCATTCAGACAAGGGGGGACAGACAATTCCGATTACCACCGAAAAATGCTAAGCATATTTGAATACCAAACCACCTTCCAGCACATTTTCAAAGAAAACAAACCCCAAATATAATCTTCAAAAAATAATTAAGAACAATGCATATGGAAAATAAAATAACGAACGAATAATTAAAATGAAAATATTCTTTTCCCTGGAATCCCCTGATTTATTTTTGGAACGAATTTGAAGACAACTCTCTCTCTCATTTATAAAATTAAAATATAAAACTTTTAAACATTTTTAGATATATAGAGAGAAACGAGTTAATTATCTCGTATTTAAGGCAACAAAAGAATCATCTAATTTTCATACATCGTTCTAACCAGATTCAACTTATGCAGAACAGACGACAAAGAAAAAATAAACAAATTAATAATAGAGGGCAAGTTCCTATTTTTTTACAAGCTTTCACACTCAAAGAATAATCATTTTCCTGCTTCATATATTTACTCAATATTGATACAAGGGAACCTAAGGAAAAACTAAGCCTTTCATAGAATAATTTAATTAAATATAAATTCATATCTATCAGGTTTAAAGAAATTTACTTTTTTAATTTCTCCAGTTTATTTTAAAATGTTATGATCAAAATCTATATTTGTGATTAAACAGCTTTTTTGTTATTTGAATTTAATTTTTATTAATTTGTAGAGGGATTTTCTATTATTTTTAAATGCAATCTCTGTATTGAGAAGGGACAATATCAATTATATTAAAGTGGCCACCAGCGGATTATCTCCCGGTGGGTTGGAGATTAAATCTTCCATAATCCCACACTGGCCAAGAATGGAATTTAGCCGCTATCCATTCCATATACATATTTATTTATAATATTAAATCAAATGTAAATTTTGAAAATGATATTTGTTTGTCAAAATAGTTTTAACATTGATTCGATCAAAACATTATATTTTCTGAAACAAAGAATCTGGTCTTGAGAGAAAAATAACTCACTTTCAATTTTCTTTGATTTCAATTCTTAAATTCGCTTATAATGGCGCTTCTTAGTCTCCGAGATTTATTCAATGTGAGAATTCTTAACTCCATAGAAACCAAAGTTCAGAGATATTTTTTGTTTTCAAATGGAATAATTATATTGAAGCTCGTTTTTAATGTTAACATTTTATTTCTCAAGGCACATACCCCCATACACATGTCATTTAGAATATTTTAAATAAAATTTTGGCCAACGTTCTATCATTTGAAGTGACCCAATATAAAATAACGTTTGAAATATTTTTACTGCCATCTTGATTAAGCAAAGTAAAACTCAATGATCTAAATATATAAAATCCTATAGAGAGAGCGCTATTGAATGGCTAAAATTGAGGTTGTAATGTAGTAGGTCTTATTATATATTAACACAAAGCAATAACGCGCCACCTATATATATATATATATATAATGAAAGGATTTGAGTACGAATGTTTTTATATACTCTACAAACTTATACTGTCCTTACTACGATGAAAAATGTATTGGGAGGGCTTGGCTCATCAGTGCTGAACCCTCCCAGCGGTTTCGCCAATTTAATCCACCAGACCGCTTATTAGAGCTCTATATATATGAACGATTCTGCTTATATACGCTGCACTGAAGGGTAGAATCTCAAAAATGGTATTCAAGAAAACTATGGACATAAAGCTATAGGACGGTATAATTACATATATATATATATATATTTGCATCGAGCAATGCTCTTCTGCAAACAATAAGGACAAGGCAAAGCAATAACGAGTCATATAAGCACGACATTTTCTTTTATATACAATACAAACTCTACTACTGTCTTTACTACGATGAAAAAAATAAATTGGGAGGGCTTGGCTCATCAGAGATGAACCCTCCCGGCGGTTTCGCCAATTTATTTATGTGTATTTCTACCGTCCTATAAGCTTATGTCTATAGTTTTCTTTAAAAATAATTCTGAGATTCTACCCTTCAGTGCTGCGTATATAAGCAGAATCGTCCAATACAGTATTAGAGCTCCAAGAAGCGGTCTGGTGGATTAAATTGGCGAAACCGCTGAGAGGGCTCACCACTGATGAGCCAAGCCCTCCCAATATATATTTTCATTGCAGCAAGGGGACAGTAGAAGTTTGTATTGTATATAAAAGAAACATTCGTGCTTATCATACATATTGAGAGAATAGAGAGAGAATTCATTGTGGAACTTGATAACTAGCCAATCAGTGTTTCTTCGTGATTATTTTACATTACTAGGAGAAAGGTATCTCCTGATCGTAATTTTAAAAGTTGCTAATGGCTTGCGCCATCTGTCGGAATAAATAATAACTAATCGCTGATTTTTAATTATTTGAAAATTGGCCAAATACCCTTTCTTGATTAATTAATAAAAGCTAACCACATACGCGTTGGGCTGTTGGCCCTCATCAACGTGGTGTAGGCTGTACCTCAATGTTCAAAAATCAACGATTAGTTGTTATTTATTCCGACAGATGGTTCAAGTCATCAGCAACTTTTAGTTGCACGATAGGAAGATACCTTTCTCTTAATTCACCAACCTGATCCCTGTACAATTTCACTTTTATACTATTTTTCATATAATTTACATTGAGTATTCATGACTACAAAGTATTCATGACTAAAAATGAAAAAGAAAAAATGACCAAACCATGACCTATTTTATATTTTTTATTATTTTTTTCACATGAAAAGCGTATTTACGCAAACTTGGCCTTAAATACCCATTTCTTGATTTCTCAGGAAGCTTCTGGGCCCAATTTTGATCGTAGAGGTACAGTCTGCACCACGCTGACGAAGGTCAACAGTCCGAAACGCGTTCGTGGTTGACCTTTCTTAATTTATCAAGAAATTGGGTTGAAAAAATATCACGGAGCAAGTTAAATAAGCGTTTAGTTTATTTTTGCTCCACTAGATGGCGCTCTGCCATCTAGAAAAGTTCATGTGAGCCTGGTCAGGATAGGCCTTTTTTTTTAATATATGCGAAAAATAATTTTAAAATAGGAAAAGGTAGAGTATTGATATTTAAAAAAAAATAGGCACACATATCTTGACCGTTCACATCTGTTTTTTAGATTGCAGAGCGCCATTTATAAAGCTCGTTTGAGAGGTCAGGATATGCCTATTTTGTTATATTGCCACATGGAAAATTAGGGAAGACAAAACTTCAGGAGGAAACAACAATTTATTTGAGGCAAGGACAAACTATGAATGGTAAACAAAAGATAAGCCACGAGGGAAATTTACAGAGTAGCAAAATATAAACATAAAAATGACCACTCTGTTAATAAAATAATAAAATTAATAATTACTTTGTTACATAGAATAAAATTAATAATTACTTTGTTACATAGCTTCTTCCCTATGGGAGCTGTGACCCACAGATAGCAATTATTGTATATACTGACATGGATCTGACGTGCTTCTCCCAAGGATTCCATCGAAGTCTTGGAACTTTGACCCTGGTACCTTTTCATTCTTTTTCTTGCGGCGTGAAAAGCGGCTTTGTCGTCGTATCGTCTATAGGGGACATAGTCATCTTCGAGGGAAGTCTTGGCTTTAGCACGGAGGTGGAATCCTGGAGTCAGTCTCCGAAAATGTAGATCACAGCACCCATGGCTTCAAGGTCTTCTCGGCGGTCTTCAGTTTGTCTTCCCTAACTTACCCAGCATCTCCACCAAAATGCCACATGGAAAATTAGGGAAGACAAAAATTTAGGAGGAAACAATTTATTTGAGGCAAGGACAAACTATCAATGGTAAACAAAATATAAGCCACGAGGGAAATTTACAGAGTAGCAAAATATAAACATAAAAATGACCACTCTGTTAATAGAATAATAAAATTAATAATTACTTTGTTACAATATATATATATATATATATATATATATATATATATATATATATATATATAATTGAAGGATTTAATGACGAATGTTTATTTTATGTACAATACAAACTTCTACTGTCCTTACTGCGGTGGAAAAATATATTGGTAAGGCTCTTGGGTCATCATATATATAAATATATATAAATATATATATGAAAAAACAATAGAAAAAAATAAACGATAAGTGGGTCAGGTGTTGATATTAAAAATAAAGAAGGCATCTCCTGACCACGAGCACATGTGCTTTTTAGATGGCAGAGCGCCATCTAGTGGAGCAAGAATAAACTAAACGTTTATTTAGCTTGCTCCGTGATATTTGGCCAACCCAATTCCTTGATAAATCAAGAAAAGTCATCCACGAATCGCAGTGGTTACAGTCTACTCCACGCTGACGAGCGCCAACAGCGCGAAACGCGTTCGTGGATGACTTTTCTTGATTTATCAAGGAATTGGGTTGGCCAAATATCACGGAGCAAGCTAAATAAACGTTTAGTTTATTCTTGCTCCACTAGATGGCGCTCTGCCATCTAAAAAGCACATGTGCTCGTGGTCAGGAGATGCCTTCTTTATTTTTAATATATATATATTCTCAAAAATTGCTGACCCTTTGACCAACCTTATTTAAAAAAGGTGTATCATTTACCTGGACAGAAAGGCAAGAGGAAGCGTTTCAAACCCTAAAAACAGCACTATTAAGTCCACCAATCTTAGGGCACTTCAATCCAAATGCGCCTACTTATATTCATACTGATGCGTCCAACATCGGCATAGGTGCAACTCTTGTCCAAGACATCGGTGGTGAAGAGAAGGTGATCTCATATTTGAGTCGTACCCTGAGTAAAGCGGAGCAAAATTATTCAACCACTGAAAAAGAATGTCTGGCCGTTGTCTGGTCAATGTCAAAATTACGACCCTACCTTTATGGAAGACACTTTAAAATAGTAACAGACCATCACGCCTTATGCTGGCTCAAAACCTTGAAGGATCCAACAGGTCGATTGGCAAGATGGGCGTTGAAAATTCAAGAATATGACTTCGATATAATACATAAATCGGGAAAGAAGCATCTGGACGCCGATGGCTTATCTAGGGGACCCTTACCAGAAACTGATTGGGATGAGGATTTTGGAAGGCTATTTTTAAATCAAATAACAGACGAAGAGGATAAATTTATCGAAAGTGTTAAGAAAAACCTTAATGGAAGCAGGCGATCAATTGCGCAAAACTTTAAAGAAGAAGATGGATGCCTCTTTAAGAAAAACCCGAACCCTGAAGGCAGGGCGTGGTTGCTTGTGGTTCCAGAGAAGAAAAAGAGAGAAATTATGAAAGAATATCACAATCATATGTCGAATGGCCATCTGGGCGTCGCCATAACCATGTACCGAATAAAGAGTAAATACTTTTGGCCAGCCATGCTAAAGGATGTCTCAGAATTCGTTAAGACGTGTCACCTTTGCCAAAGTAGGAAAGGCTCAAACCAATTACCTTCTGGACTACTACAGCCCATCCCCCCAGCCAACTTTCCTTTCGAAAGAATTGTAATTGACTTTGTTGGTCCACTGCCATCTACGAAAAACAGGAAAAAATGGATAATCGTGCTGACGGACTACTACACTAGATATGCAGAAACAAGAGCAGTCTCGGAAGCAACAGTAAAAGAAGTTTCTAAATTTCTAGTAGAGGATATTTTTCTCCGGCACGGAGCCCCACAATATCTTATTAGTGACAGAGGCTCTCAATTTACCAGTAATTTAATGAAAGAGGTGATGAAAACCTGCAAGATTAAACATTGCTTCACAACGAGCTATCATCCCCAGACTAATGGATTGACAGAGCGGTTAAATAGAACATTGATCAATATGCTCAGTATGTATGTGAACACTGATCAGAAGAATTGGGACGAAATACTCCCATTCATCACTCACGCTTACAATACTACAATTCAGGAAACCACAGGATATTCTCCCTTTTTCCTGATGTTTGGAAGAGAACCCACGTCTCTTTTGAACGACAGGAATATCTCGGTGGACATTGACAAGGATGATTATGATGAATACATAAAACATCACTTAGACAAAATAAACAGAACAAGAAAATTAGTTATTAACAACACAATAAAGACTCAAGAAAGAATGAAAAAGAACTATGACAAGAAACACATGGAAAGAAGCTACGAACCAGGAGAATTAGTAGCAGTTTGGACCCCAATTAGGAAAATAGGAAAGTGTGAGAAACTACTGAGAAAATATTTTGGCCCATACAGAATATTAAAGAAGCTGTCCAACGTAAATTACTTGATTGAACCAAAAGATAATCCTGGCCAAGACCCATTGATTGTCCATGTCTCAAGAATCAAACCCTATTTTGAAAGAATTGATGAGGTCAATCACGAGGACGTGACGACCTCTGGAGAGGGGGAAGTGTTACATCATGATTAATGGCGTATTTATTATATTATTTTTAATATATATTTGAAATTTAAATTATATATTTATTTATTTTTATATAAAATATTCTATGATATTTATTTAAAACAGATTATTTAGATTATCATCATTTGTATTTAGGTACACGTGTGACTTCACTGCTCTCTTTGATGTGAGAAAATAATTAAAGGATTCTGGAGGCTACTTAAAGAAGACTCATCTCGTTATTCCCTTTTATAAAGTTGTAGGATGGTTGAAACACGCTCTGGTAAGATGCAAGACCCAGCACAGGAGAGAATCAAGGCTGAAGAGTCTGCCAAGCCGCAACTTGGTGCAACAATATATATATATATGAATGTTAAGATATTGGAAACCTATTTCTGAATTAAAACAGATAAATTAATATTTTTATTGGATTTGACAGTTTCTTTGTTGTAATTCCAAGGAGGGCTTAGACAGGAGCCTAAAATAATGTTTAAAATATTTGAAAAAATATGCACATTAAAAACATTTTCAATATAAAATATATAGATAGTTTTCCATTTGAAAACCAAAATATCTCTGATCTTTGGTTTCTATGGAGTCGAGAATTCTCACATTGAATAAATCTTGAAGTCTAAGAAACGCCATTATAAGCTAACTTAAGATATTTGAAATAGAAAGTGAAATTAAAGTGAGTTATCTCTATCTTACAAGACCAGAAACCTTTTTTCAGAAATATCAATGATTTGATCGAACCTAATTATTTTCCTGATATCAAAACTATCTTCGCAGTATTTTTTTTAAATTGTTATTTAATTTTATAAATCAGTTAGAAATAGATAACAAGCTCAACCCTAGTCTTTGTTAGCATGGTTGTTGACAATATAGAAGTGGTAATCTATCGTGAACTTGTGTTCTTAATTTTATATTCCATTTGAGGCCACTTTAATGTGATCGCTACTTTCCAATACAAAGGGATTGTATTTAAATAGATAATAACAAATCCCTCTAAGATTAATAAAAATTATTTCAAAACCACAAAAAAAAACCTGTTTTTATTTCGGATATATGAGTTTATGATCATACATCAGTTAAAACTAAACAAGAGAAAATTAAATTCATTTATAAGCCTGTTAGATTTGAATTTACATTAAATTAAATTATTCGTTGAATAGCTTGGTTCCTTTATAGGAATATATTCAGGATATCAGATCCTAGATTTCATATACAAATTATGTTGGAATTTTTCATTTTAGCAATCAGAAATCATTAATTATATTTATACCAAACTCAATATTTGATTTTTTAGACTTTATGTTTGGAACCTGAATTTCTAAATACTGTGATATGCTGTCTATCGGCAGAAAAATACCAAAATCTAATATCTTTAGCTTATCTTTGAACGATCAATAAACATTTTCTGCATCAACCGTTCACATCTAAACATATCACTGGTTATATCTACAGATTAATTTCAAAAGGCGATATCTCCCTAAAATAGTTTTATGTAATAATATAGTCTTTTATGTAATCAAATCAGAAAACAGAAATAAAATGTGCGTATATGCTCTTCTTTTTCCTCTTCAAAATATTTGGACAACATATTTTCAATATAAAAAATCGAATGTTCAAAAAGGTTTGCTCTATTATATAAATTAAATTAATTTATTCTATTATTATTTTTCATAGATGAAGAATTCTTCCTGATTTGAAATTAAACGAAAAAACATGGTGAAGGAAGACGAGTTTCTTTTATTGATGCATAGGTGCAAGCTTTCAGGTAAAAACCCTTCAACAGGCGAGAAATGAAGTGCGACTTATAAGGACTATGGTACAAATGGTAGGAAGGAATAAATATATATAGAAAATAAGTTTTTAAACTATTTATATATGTTAATATTAACGGAAGACCGATTTTTGAGAAAAGTAAATATTAAATCTGCAGTCTGCAGTCTGAAACCACGAGACGGCGCATGATTAGGGCTATTGAAATAAACATGTGGGAGGTTTAAATAAAGGACAAGAGAGGATGATAAGCTTCTGGAATATCTATTTTTCTGTTATTTATCTATTATTCAGCTCCTCCTGACCCTCTTCGTTCTACGGGCGCAGTCTACTCCGTCTCACGTGAACAGTGTCCTGCCACTTAACGTTGGTGAGACAGGTAGATCTGTGGCCATCAGGATGACTGAACATTCCCGTAATATTTCCAGACAAGGTACCAAATCCCTCATTTATCAACAAATGCAGAGCACAGGCCACACTTTCAACATCAATAACCCCACCATACATTACAGGCACATACATATCTTACACCAAAGACTTATCCTAGAATCCATAGTATCACACAAACTGAGCAGCATCAACAGAAAAATAGATCTTCCAGAAGCTTATCATCCTCTCTTGTTCTTTATTTAAACCTCCCACATGTTTATTTCAATAGCCCTAATCATGCGCCGTCTCGTGGTTTCAGACTGCAGATTTAATATTTACTTTTCTCAAAAATCGGTCTTCCGTTAATATTAACATATATAAAATTTTAAAAACTTCTTTTCTATATATATTTATTCCTTCCTACCATTTGTACCATAGTCCTTATAAGTCGCACTTCATTTCTCGCCTGTTGAAGGGTTTTTACCCGAAAGCTTGCACCTATGCATCAATAAAAGAAACTCGTCTTCCTTCACCATGTTTTTTCGTTTAATTATTATTTTTATAAAATGTTTATTATTATGTTTTAACATGTGAAGGTTTATTTACTGTACATACAAGATTTGTTTTGAAATTTAATGAGAGGTGGCATTTTTTTTAGATAAAATTTAATTAAATTTAACAAAGTGTTCAACCAGGTTTAAAAGAATGAAGATTAAACTTCAAATGGAAATCAAATCCAATGACCTTTTGTTGTGTTCTTGTGCTATATAGTTTTAAGCTTCTTTCATAAGTTAGATCTATTGTAGTCTATTTTGAATTTCAATAAATTGTATCCAATCTAATCTTTAGGATGTGTGCAAAAATTGGTGTAGAGTTTGACGAGGTTGTGTTATAGGCCTGTTTGTAGTGTTTTAAAATATATTATACTGCAGATATATAAACATATAGTTTGGTTTGTCTTTAGCTTTCTTGTGTATGAATGGAAACCATATAAGTAATCATGCTAGGAAAATAAATACCCCTTCAGTCCAGACCCAAGGTTTTGTTTGTCAAATCAAATAGCTAATCGCTGGCTGTTTTATCGACAATTTCATTAATATGTGGTCTGAAGTCCAGTTTATTCTTACTTCAATGATTTTTCAAGTATTGGGTTGATACAAAAATAAAGGCCGATTTTTAGTGACAACTTTAAAAAGCAATAACTCGTTACAAGCAAACCTTTATTAATCAAAATAAAAACCATTGGCATCGATACATCTTTGCCAACGAGAAACAAACTGGTATATTGCAGGTTTATAAAAATCTGGAGTTCTGAAGGCAATGAATTCATTGAAGGCCGTTTCGGCATCACCTTGGTTTTTAAAGCATTTCTCACTCAGGAAGTTAGCGAGGTGCTTAAAAAAAGTGGTATTCGGTAGGCGAGAGGTCGGGCGAGTATGATAAGTGATCAAAACTTTCATAGCTCAACTCATTCAACCTTTGTCGTGTAATTATTGAGACGTGTGGTCGGGTGTTGTCGTGGGGAAGAATAGGCCCTTTTCTGTTGACCAATCTCGGGCAGATACGGCGAGTATTTGGTGCATTTCATCGATTTGCTGACAATACATCAACCCAGTGATGGTTTAGCCTGGATTCAGGAAGCTGTGGTAGATCAGCCGTAGACCCCCAAACAGTCACCATGACCTTTTTGGTGTGGCTTGGGCTTCGGGAAGTGCTTCGGAGCTGCGTTGCGGTCCAACCATTGCGCAGAACGTCGCCGGTTGTCGTAGTGGATCCATTTCTCGTCACAGCTGACAATACGGTCGAGAAACGGCTCGTTCTTATTGCGCAGAATTAGAGCCGACGACACTTAAAAACGTCGATTTTTATGAACATCATTCGAATCGTGCGGCACCCATTTGTCGAACTTTTTCACCTTTCCAATTTGTGTCAGATGACGAACAATTGTCGACTGATCGACGTTGAGTTCTTCGGCAACTTTTCGTGTAGTTTTGCGTGTGTCCGCCTCGATTATTGCCTTTAAATGGTCGTTGTCAACCATGAACGGACGTCACGGCCCTCTTCATCTCCAAGGCTGGTATCGCCGTTGAGAATATTTTCGAACCACCTGCTGATGGTGCGTTCAGAAGTAGTACCCTTGCCCCATGCGCTGGTGACATTCGAGTTGTTTCCGCAGCGTTGAGGCAGAATTTGAACTCATTGAGCAAAATCATGCTGATTTCCTGTTTTGAAAGCATTTTAATACAGCCTGAAATAATACAGAATATATTGTTGTAAATATATTGGTAGATATAGTGACAGAGCAAGAAAAAAGCTTTATAATGATATATTATTACTTGCAAATATTTAAAAATAATTAATTGCAGTTATCAACGATTGAATTTGGATTTATGAAATCGGCCATATAATTCTATAATCTTAAGTGTTTCAACAGGTTTAACAATATTGGATTTAAGGGATATCGAATTATCTTTACAGTTATATAAGTATAATATTTTCGGTTACTCTTTTCAGGAAATTCGCAGACTAAGTTGGTTTTGTGAATAAAATAAACATCCATGCTTAAATCTTTTTAATATTCAATTGTGTTTCAGCAGGTTTAGAAAAATTAGTTCTGATGGATTTTGAATCATCTTTGCAGTTATATAAGTATAATATTTTCGTTTTCTTCTTTGAAATTTGTAATTTGCAGGGTTTTTTTTTCACATCGTGTTATGAATTTACTTAGTACGCAATCAATTGATCTCTTTAGCTTTTCATCGTTTTTTTTTCTAGTTTACTTTATAGTTTTGTCCTCCGCATAACCGACGGTTTCACTGTTTTTATCCAAATTATAATTTAACAGTTCCTCAATAAGTACATTCCATAGTGGGGGAGATAGTGGTCCGCATTGGTCCGATTGTGAACATCCTTTGCTCAGTTTTCTGCAAATATTTATCAGGGAGGAGAATCTTAATCCATAAATTGTTTTTAAATTATAGTGATAGTTTTATTATAAAACATTGTCTCCATCAAGTCTCTTCATCACTATCGCAGAATCATCAGGTGGATCTGTTTAATATAGGTGACCAGGTCTTTAGAGTTTGTCTTGAAGATTGTTATTTTTAAAGTATGGGTGCTTGACACAGTTGTAATATTTGATTATATTGAAACACCAGTATTCACTCTCTATACTACAGTTCGCTCAATTTTACAAGTTGCGCGACTGTTTTATTTTTTCGATTATTAGTATTTAATATTGAGAAATATTACCAATATTGACTCGAATTTCGCATCGTTGGACGTCAGTGAAAATAGTATCTGTTTAATTTGTAGTTTGACAATGGCTAGTAGTGTTTATACAACAGTTATACAAAAATATAAATTACAAATTTATTCAAAATTTAATTTTCTCACATATTTTAATATTGAAATTTATTTTCATATATAGTACAACGTTGTCTTGTGCAGACGCTATGGACCCTCTCGTAGAGAGTTGGAGTGACTTCTCCAAGAAGTTATATTTTAAAATGGTGAGGAACCAGCTTCTCCTGGACGAGCTGGACGCCAAAGTAAGTATTACACAACCACCTTGGTATAACCCAGACTGACCTGGAGTGGTGGTGTGCAGATGGCGGAGGTGAAGGTGCGGCTCAGTGAAGAGGTGAGAACAACATTCCTTAACATGGCTCCATCAACTAACAGCTGGGGTATGGTTGCAGCCCATCTTCAAGAAGATGTCCAAGGAGGCGGTGGCGAGGTGGGTCCAACACTCTCATATCTTAACATAAAAATTGTGTTTGAAACAAAAATAAACATTGAAAAATATATTTTTGAAAATAGAGCAATCCATAAATAAATATTTAATTAAAAAGGCATATATTGGTAAATATATGATTTTTGATCCAATATATGCCTTTTTAATTAAATGAAAAATATATTTTAAGAAGGTCATCCATATGTTAATCGCAGAAAGAAATCAAGTAGGAGACAAAAATAAATCACTGGAACAAATAGTTGAAATATTTCTCTTTTTTATCTGTGGTGTATGTGGACTGGCCACATTGCTGGAAACAATATGTGAGAAAACAGAAAAATGTACATATGATGTTCAGAAAATTGTTCTAGAAAATAATCAACAATAAAAATTGTTAGAAGGCGGAATTTTAAATAAAGCCAAACGAAATTAAAGAACATTTCTGATTACAGAGTTAAAAGATATCAATGAAAGGGCCTATAATTCTTCACGTACATAAAGACATACATTTGATGGGGAAATGGAAATAATTAAACAAACAATTGCTCTGAAACATGTAGAGCTTCATCAAAAAGTAAAAGTTTTTGGTATTTCAAAATGTAGCATCAAGAGCTTATTAATGATTCACATGACAAGAAGGTCAATTTTTCAATTTTAATTGTCTAATTTATTTTAATATCATTTTATTTTTTATGACATAAGACCACCGTGGGTTCTAGTAACGTCAAAATGTAAATATAGAATGTTTTGATAAAATTAACTCAAAACTCAACATGATAGTTCTTTCCTAGAAATTAGATTTTACAAAGATCCGAGACATTTATTGAGATTACTCTTTGGCAACTTGAAAATTAAAATGTAACTGATTTTATATTTTATTATAAATTTGTTTGAATAATTGTGATTCTAAAAATATAAATAAGGTTTATCAAAAGGCATTATTAATATAATCGATAAGTGGACGAATAAATTTGTCAAGACATCAGCTCTTATTATGTGCCAATGTTTAGTTGGCCAAATATAGTTCACATTTTTATAAGGGAAAATACTAAAGTATTAATCAAGGTATGATCAAAAGGTTCCCGCTGTGAGACTATAACTTTATTTTTAAAAACTCAAAAATAATTTGCAATAATATTTAGATAAGACTCTCCTGCATCAATGAATATTTGCCATCTTTTCTAACAAATTTGTAAACACTTCGTCTTACTGTTTGACTAGTGATTTATTTTTAATGGCTCAACCTTTAGATGCCGTTTTAAATTTGGATTTTGAAAAAGTCATTCACTACTAAATCGAAGAATAGGGAGGATGTAGAAGTAAGGATGTGTATATATATTTTGTCAAATAAGAGAGCGCCTAATGAACCAAATGATAAAGCCACCAATCTTTATCCTTCCATCTTTCTGGGCGTTTCTTTTGGTGAGCGTCGACCTTTTGGTGCCATCTTTCATTTTTAATTATAAAAAGTCATTCAGCACTAAATCAGAAGAATAGGAACAAGGTGGAAGTAATGGTTGTTTATATATTTTTTCTTTGTCAAGTAAGAGCGCCTAATGAGGCAAATGCGGCCGTATTTGATCATGATAAAGCCAACAATCTTTCATTCTGCCATCTTTCTTGGGTGTTTCTTTTGCACAGCTTCACATAAACATTTAAAAATAGCAAGATATGATTTTGGTTAATTCTCGCCGCTATTGGCATGATTTCAAGTTATATGAGTTCTTTGCTGTCGATGAAAGTGACGAACAGAACCAACATTTTTTAGTTTTCCATCCTGGCCTTTTGTTGTAAAGGTTCGTTACCTTACAACCATTGACTTGATTGACGTATTCTTTCGGGATCATATCCGTAGACCCATGTCTCGTCCCCATTTACTACGATATGTTGTCACATATGGTCTTTTATGGCATATTAAAACAAATTTCGCAGATATCGTTATGTGTCCCTTTCTGCATTAGAGTTAATAGCATACGTAAAAACTTGCAAGATTGTATTTTTAGGCCCAGATCATTAAGGATAATAGAATAGCATATCTCAAATCACACTCCGTTTCTTCAGGCACTATCTTATTGTTATTATCTGATTTTGAAACACGGGGACTTTAATCTTACAGCATTTTCAGGAACATTCACCGTTTTTTGTCGCCCACACCTTCTATCGTCTTCCACAGAGGTTCGGCCATTTTAAAGCCTTTTTAAAACTCTCAAATAGTGTTCTTCTTGTAGAAGAGTCTTCTCCAAATGTTTTTTTTTTTTATGAAATTTAAAGATTTCACTGGCAGACATACCGATTGAGAAACAATTTCAAGCAAACATGTTTTTCCATTTTAACGTCCATTTTAATCTAGACGCGCTGATACTATGTGTTCTAAAAAAATCATAGAATTATTATTATAGTGCGAAGTTCACGAGAAAAATTTTATGTGCACCTGGTGTTGATTTTTTTTAATAGGCGTGTTATTTTTTATTCTATGTATTTTTTGCAGGAACCTTTTGATTATATTTTTTAACAATTTCTTAAATATTTACAATTGATATATAAATATACATATAAGTTAGAAAATGGATATGAAAATTTTAACAGTGTTGTGGATGTGGCAGGCTGAGGGCACCAAAGAAGCGTTGGTGGTAAACCCTCTCCTCGTCACCAGCCTAACTGACCTGGGACCTCACTGGATTTGTCCTCATCGATTGTGACCTCATCTATTGTGACCTACCGATTACGACCCACCGACTTTGACCTACCAATTCTGACCCACCGAACCTGACAACCGAATGTGACCACCGATTGTGACAACCGATTGTGACCACCGAATGTGACCACAGAATATGACCACCGAATGTGACCACAGAATATGACCACCGAATATGACCACCGAATGTGACAAACCGAATGTGACCAACCAGATGTGACCACCGAATGTGACCAACTGAATGTGACCACAGAATATACCCACTGAATTTAATCCGCCAAATTCTACCCACCAAATTGATCCATAAAGAAGAACACTCGATGTGACCTCCTGGGCGCCTTATGTGTCCTCACCAAACCTTACTTTGATTACTGGTGTATACAAATATCGAAGTCCATCGAGTCTGTACTAAGAAGTAAGTACCATATGGTTACGTACTCAATGATCTAGTTGGACTCAGGCCTCTCGCAAGGCAAAGCATTTTTCTCTTTAAAAAATATCAATAAGGGTATCTGTCCTGGGTCATATGCTGTACGTAAATTATTCCTATAAAATTAATAAATGAAAAATACATTTTAAAAAGTTTTTATTGAAATACACTAAAAAGTAAAAAATATATATTTCGCTCCTTCCATTGGAAAATTAGATTTATATGAGTAAAAATAAAAGCGATGGAGGGCGATCATCGTGTAATTCGAATTTGATTTGATTTAATATGAAGCAACTGATTAGCAAGAGTCGATGTTTTTACTAAATATATGACTTAATACAGGGTGCTCCGAAATAACGGAGTTGATCTTTAATTTTTCCTAACACGAAGATATTGGACCGTAATAAATTAATTTATGTTTGTCGGATTTTCAATGTTTTTATGTGCAATTATAATAAGTGTCGACTTTGTGCTAGCTTATTTTGTTGTGTTTTAGGATGTCAAATAAACGTAGTGCAATTATTGGGCTGTTTCGTCAAGAAAAACCTCAATGTGAAATTGTTCGGCTGCTCAAAGTTCCTCAACAAACAGTGTCCAAGGCCATTCATCGCTTCAATGAGCTTAGCCATGAAGGCGATCGTGTTAGAAGAGGAAGAAAGTGCACCGCCAAACATAAGATTATCCAATAGCGACTTAAACAAAATTCGAGGGTGTCCATAAGAAAAGTCACTCTTGAGACCGGCATTATCAAGTCGTCGGTACATCGAAAAGCGAAAAAGAAACTCAACCTAAAGGTTACAAACTCCAAAAAGTTCAGCTCCTCACGGATGAGAGCATGCGCATACGGCTGGAGAGATGTCGCCAACTCAAACTTCGGGCCACTGGTCAGCGATGGGAACGTATCCTCTTCATGGACGAGAAGCTGTTCACCCTCGAGCAGGTGCCACCAAAACGACAGGAGCTGGTCCACTGAAACTCCTGGCACGTCGGCCATCGTCGAACACCGCCAAAATCCACAGTCGGTTATGATATGGGCCGTGATTTGCGCCAGTTGCAAGAACCCTCGTTTTCGTGGACCAGGAGGGGTCAATAAAATCAACCAAGAAGTATATCGCCGCGACATTCTGGAAGCCGTCGTACTCCCGTGGGCTCTACAGCACTTCGGCATGCGGATTGGACTTTCCAGCAGGACTCCGCGCCGGCTCACAAGGCGAAATTGACTCAGGACTGGTGAAGGGTCCATTTTCCGGACTTCATCACTTCAGCGGAATGGCCGCCCTACTCACCCGATCTCAACCCGATGGATTACAGCGTGTGGTCCAGGCCAGGGCCTGTGCTACACGCCACAGAAGTTTGAAGTCACTGAAGCGATTGCTGCGCCGAGAATGGGACCAAATGTCGCCGGAGGACCTGCGGCCCATAGCTGAAAATTCCAAGTCACGTTTGGACCTATGTATCTTCGCCAAAAGAGGCCACTTTGAAACAGTTTGAAAAAATTATTAGTTAGTATCCTAATTATTGTTGATTTGTCCTTCTTCATTTTTTTAAATAAAATTATGACTAAAAATGTTTGCCTATATTATTTTGGGACACGCTATTTATGATTGTCCCCGACCGCTTTTATTTTTACTCATATGAATATAATTGCTCAATGACAGGAGCTAAAATATCCATTTTTACCTTTTCAGTGCATTTTGAATAAAGATGTTTTTAAAAGGTATTTTTTTAAATTTGTATTCATGTGAATTCTAAATTAACAAAGATCACATTACAATATACGAGGGTTGTCCGTTAAATAAGTTCCACGGGGCACCACTGTCATGAGGATCGCTTTTAGGCTCGAGCCGACTGCACGGGTTCGTAGCTTGTTCTCCCCACTCCAATTTCCCACCAAGGATACATCGCTGGTAAGCTTAGTCTTGGCTGAGCAGCCGTTAGTGATGGAGCTTCCCCTCGTGTCTCCCGCCAGCTGCGATTCACGGTCAGTAATTCGCTTTTTAGCCGCAAAGAAGAATTCGGCGAAGGACATTCATACTGAACTCTGTCAAGTGTATGGAGAAGGGTGTATGAGTTCCGGGATGGTGCGCAGATGGGTCAGAGAATTTAAAAACAGCCGAACAGACGTCCACGATGAACCGCGTGCTGGACGGCCATCGGATTCGTACGAAATCATTGCCAAAGTCGAAGCGGCAATGCTTGAAGATCGACGGGTTACTGTGCGGAAGCTCTGCGATTTGGTTCCTGATATCAGTAAAACCACCATCGACAAGATTTTGCGTGAACATTTAGGGTATTCAAAGGTCTGCGCAATATTGGTTCCGAAAATGCTGACTGAAGACCATAAACGGCAGCGGGTTGAAGCGGCCCAGAAATTTCTCGATTGCCACGAAACTGACGGAGAGGAATTATTGGATTCGATCGTTACTGGTGATGAGACCTGGGTACACTACACCACACCAGAGACAAAGGAGCAATCCAAGCAGTGGAAGCACACTTCTTCTCCGAAACCTCTAAAGTTTAAACAAACACTTTCTGCCGGGAAACTTATGGCTCCGTCTTTTGGGACCGAAAGGGCCTATTGTTGTGCGACTTTATGCGTCGGGGTACAACAATGAATCCCGACCGGTACTGTGAGATCTTAAAACAACTTCGACGCGCGATTCAGAACGAGAGGAGAGGGATGTTAACCAAAGGGGTGCGGTTTCACCACGACAACGCTCGGCCGCACACCGCCCATAAAACCACTGCCTTCTTCGAAGAATTTGGATGGGAATTGGTGTCACACCCACCCTACAGCCCGAACCTAGCTTCTAGTGACTTCCATTTCCTCCCCGAGTTGAAGAAAAACCTGGGTGGAACCCAATTCCAGGACGATTACGAGTTGGAAGAAGCGGTTTTAGGCTTACTACGCGGCCAGGCGGCAGAGTTCTTTGACTCTGGGTTCCATAAGTGGGTTACCGAATGCAAAAATGCGTCGAACGAAACGGGGAATATGTAGAAAAATGAAAAAAAGTCTGATATTTTCGAAAATGTATAGTTCAGCGCAAATAAACCTGTTTTTCTGTATGAAAAACCTCTGTGGAACTTATTTAACGGACAACCCTCGTATTAATATACAAAATATATTCAAATATTGACATCAATATTAAACCCAGTATTATTATAATCCTATTTGTATATATATATAAAGATTCAGTCTTTGATATTATATAGATCCCAGAAACCCAGGTTCCTGGAGCGTTAGAATGTGTCTTACTACCCGGGATGTCATCTAGTTTGGTTTTATCTACAATGGCGACCAAAGTCCAATAAATTAAATAGCGTTAAACACAGTTATTTCTAGTAAATATTTCCAGAGAAACCAGGTTGAGGCTATAAATTCCTATCAGAGTGACTATCGGATATCTTTGGTATTGGACGGCTGAGCAGATGAAGATGATCCACTGTTTGGTCTTCATTCTAGCAAGGGGGGGAAATCGACTCCTATTTCAAAATTACCGCCTGATATGTTTGTACGTAGCCGTGGTCAATTAGGATGGTTGCTGAAGTGCCCTCATATTAGGTTCTTGGTAGAATGGAGATCCAAATATTTGCCATGGCTATACTTCTTAGATTGATGTTTGAGTAATCTGTAATGTATAGGTCTATTCGTAGATTCTGTGTGAACTGAGTTATAGTATATATAAGTAACGCTTTATGGAAGTGTATAGACAGAATGTGCAGAAATGCTGCCTTGACCTAGACACAGCGGAGTTGTACAATGGGTGTATAATGTAGGTTTCAGATTATTTCTGCATTGAGCTGGGTTTTTTGGGGGCTGAGGACTGCATAGGGCAGAAGCAGATTCAATTGGTAGTCTGACAACAATTTTGAAATTTTCATGTGAGAAAATCTGTAAAGATTTATTCGCGTAGAAATGACCATGATTTCTGCTTGGAAGTTTAAACAGTGTCTAGGTTGATAAGTGGTCAAAATTTTCATGTGCTCTGGAAGTATGTTAAAAATTTATTACAAGATTCTCTAGAACAGAAAGACGTGGAAGCAAGTTGAATAATTTATTTTAAAAAGGCCGTTATCACTAGGGACGTAGGTCTTGAATAGCCACGAGTCTGCTCGCAGCGGATTGATCAATTCTTCTAACGAAGTGGGAAATGACATAAGCCACTAGCATCTTTAATATGTATCTTTGGTTTGGGAACCCTAAATTTATTGAGTCATATTACAAAGTAACAGACAAGCAATTGTTGAGAGATATTTTATAGTTTTGTAGATCATTTATTGGTAGGAAGTTGGTTTGGAAAAAACACAGCCCCATCAACCAATGGTTTATTTAACTCCCGACATAACTCGCTGTCACTCTCCTAAGAGGAATGATTATTTTCAATGTTATTTCTACTTATAGGTATATGATTAGGAGATATAGGTTGATGTAGCTATATTACTTCCAAAGATAATTGTTACGTATTAATATAAATATATATATATGAAAAAAATGATAGGAAAAAAAATAATATAAAGGTCAGGTGTTGATTACATTAAACTTTTTTAACATCATGAATCGCGATATCCCAAACTCAGGGATATTTGCGTCAATACCTTTCACTGCATCACAGCAAATCGGCTATATACAATCCTGTTCAATTCATTATTTTACATAATTAACTAAAGAAAATTGTCTAAAGAGAAAAACAAACAACAAAGCAAAACATACAAAGCAAGCATCGAAGTTTTTTTTTCTAAGATTCCTTCTCTTTTTTTCCAATTCAAAAGAAAGTTGTATATGTATTTACAAAATTGATCAAAATTTTTATACTTTTCTTTTTTGTCTACAAATTCATCAAGCTGTCCAATACGACCAAATCTATTTTCCCTAAAATCCCGGAAAATTGGGCATTCCAGAAGTAGATATCTCGCGTCTTGAATTTCACCTCCGCAGAAGCATCCTGGTTCCTTCACCGAGCCGATAGTTGCCAAAAATTTCCCAAAATTGCCATGATCTGTAATGAATTGGATATTATAAAAATTTGGACGGAAAAATCTTGGAATTCCAAATACGAAAAAGCTTCTGAAAATTTCATTAGTATTATCAAAAATTTCATTCATTTTTGCGTGTAAGAATGATTTGACTATACTTGGAGCATGGGGTTCGTAAGTAATTAGATCTTCAATGGACAGTTGAGCTAGATCAAATTTGATTATTCTGGATTCTATATAGTCTGTTAGGAGTGGAATTTTTGCCAGGCTATACACACAGTTTGATGAAGTGGTCTTGTATGCTCTAACTGCCCATAAAATGATCTGGTACTGCATGGAGTTCAGTTTTTGTTTACAACGATTGTTTAAATATTTCAACCAAATTTCAGAACCGTATGTAAGTACAGGCCTAATGATTGTTTTAAATAAAGTTAACCTCTTTTTAGTATCTAAACCCCACATATTGCCACTTAGTGAACATAATAAATTTTTCATACGCCCTGCCTTACACAGAATATCATTAACATGCGGTGTAAAGTTAATTTTTTTTCCATTTATGATTTGAAAATTTCATTCTCAGAATTTTTACTTGCTTGACCGGCATTATTATATTGTTATTAACCTTAATAGGTATTTTTTGTCTGTTATGTAGGTATAGCATATTAGTTTTATCTGTACTGATCGGTAATTTATTTCTATTACACTATTGGATCACATAATTTAAGGTGTATTCACTTGCGATTTTTAGTCTTTCAATAGTCTTATTGCAGCAAATTATTGTAACGTCGTCTGCATAACATATAATATCTGCATTCATTGATTCAAAATTCATCAACAAATCATTTAGCAAAATATTCCATAGAAGTGGTGATAAAGGTCCACCCTGTGGACATCCTTTAGTTAGTTTCTTATAAAAAGTTTCTGATTCGTATGTAAATTTCACCTCCCTTTCATTATTCAAATAAGATTTTATGATCCGTATTAAATCTGAGGGAACATCATCATTATCCATTCTTTTTATAATCGCAGGCCACCATGCATTGTCGAATGCACCCGCAAAATCTATAGTTATCAAGGAAGTCAATTCTTTTTGTTTATGTTTTAATATAGTTTCTATAATTTTATCCATTCCAGTAATTGTTGATCTAGATTTCATAAAACCATGCTGCCTTGAGCTCATTAAATTATTCTCTAAATAATAGTTACTTAATTTATTTTTTATTATATTCTCAAATGTTTTAGAGAGATTAGATGTCAATGATATAGGTCTATAACTTTTATTTACTTCATAATTCGTTTTGCCTGGTTTTGGAATTATTTTTAAGAATTATTTTTTTCATTAATCCGGATAGTATCCCATTTCTATACATTTATTGAATAATTGATGCAGAATTGGGATTATTTTTATTTTAGCTTGTCTAATCATATTGTTACTAATGTAATCAGGGCCCGGTGCTTTTTTAATATTTGTTTTTAAAATTGTTTCCTCTATTTCCTTAGATTCGCTATAAACACTACTTTTATTTTTATATTTAGGCGTATAATTTCTAATCAAAATATTGTAACGTAGAAATCAAGCCTTGAAATATCCTAAGATGTAAAAGTATTTATTGATGACGTCACAGCGACGAGTCGACAATTATTAACAGGTCAGCCCCCAAAACTATTTACAGCTAGAGAATCTTAAGCAAGCAAGCAAAGAAATATTTTAAAGATGATTTCACAAATACAGATTAATATATATATTTTTAATCTGTTGAATATATTTTTATTGAATAATATTAAATTAAATAATAAAATATTTCTTCGTCACATAGCCTCCTCCTATAGAGAGCATCGACCCGATGCTCAGCAGGAAACTTACGTCGTCAGTCTTAAGAACTAGTACTATGGCCAGGGATATTTTCAGGTGACTGCGGTGGATGTCTTCTTTCAGTTGAGATATCTTCTTCAAGAGGACTTGGTAGGTCTATGTTTACGTCAAGGTAGCTTTTTCTCATTTCTACTGTGGTCGGTAAGGGGGGGATTTTATAACTTTGCGGCCTCACCTCCAATGTGGTCTATCATCTAGTTTTAATGGCGGGGCGTCCAGCTAGATCTTCTAGCAGGTGAGAAATGTTGTCTGTTTCGACCGCGATATGAAGTAGGGCTTCGGTAGCGAATGAAAGTTTTCCTCGATGATTCGTCATTGGGGTCTTGGCTGCTCCGAGAATTATAGAATGTTCTAGGCTCTAGCCTATCTCTCTGTTTGTAATTCCAAGTTTGTTCTCCTTCATATTCTCTCTTCCTGTCACGGCAGTAGCGCACGACGTGGCCAGGGCGTCCGCAGTGGAAACAGATTGGCTTACCTTCCGTGGTTCGCCATTCGTTGGTGTCACATCTTCTTCCTTGCTTTCGGTAATGAGGTTCAGGATGCGGTCGTATCGTTTGGGCCTTGTATCTAGTATTTGATTCCGGCCTGGATGCTTGAGGGGGACTTATTGTAGGTTTTGATCTAGGTGCCAAGGTCTTTACGATCTCTTCCCTCACTAAATCTTCAATGACAGCGATTTTAGGCTCCTCATGAGGAGAGTCCAATACTTGCTTTATCTCTTCACGAACAATTTTTCGGATCAGCGATGACAGATCTTCTCCGTAATCCTGGTCACAGAGAGAGGCTACATTTGGTAGGCGCTCGTACTTGGCTGGGGTAACTCGCCTACAACGGAGCGCTTCAACACGGCGACATTCTGTAATGAATTGCTCGGTGCTCTGTACATCCCTCGCTAGGAGTGCTTGATGAAGCTCCTCAGCTATCCCCTTCATGAGGTGCGAGATTTTATCTTCCTCGCTCATTTGAAGATCAGCCTCTTTGCACAAGCACAGGACAACCTGGATGTAAAATTCGGTACTTTCGCCTTTTAATTGTGCCCGTGTTTTAAGTTTCTTCTCCGCTTGCAATTTTGAAATTTCTTTTTTTTTTTGAACACATTCTCTAATTGAGATGTGAATTCCTTCCAAGTCTGGATGCTTTCTTCGTTGTTCTCAAACCATTTGAGAGCAGTTCCAGACAGATAAAAATAAACTTTAGTAAGACAAAGGGTTTCGTCCCAATGGTTGTACTTTGCCACACGCGCATACCCTTTTAACCATTTTTGGAGATCTTCACCATCCTCCCCGGAGAAAATGGAAGGGTTCCTTGGCAGATGTTGAACAACGTAGTTGCTTACCTGGGTACCTGCTTCCGTCTTTACATTCATAGAAGTTTCTTCTGGTTCAACAGAATCAATTTTTCTTTTATTTCATAATGGGTATCGGTCCAGTCTCTCCACCAGTTGTAACGTAGAAATCAAGCCTTGAAATATCCTAAGATGTAAAAGTATTTATTGATGACGTCACAGCGACGAGTCGACAATTATTAACAGGTCAGCCCCCAAAACTATTTACAGCTAGAGAATCTTAAGCAAGCAAGCAAAGAAATATTTTAAAGATGATTTCACAAATACAGATTAATATATATATTTTTAATCTGTTGAATATATTTTCATTGAATAATATTAAATTAAATAATAAAATATTTCTTCGTCACAATATGATCATCTTTATGGTGTTGATATTAAAAAAAAGGGCATATCCTGACCAGGAGCACATGTTCTGTATTTTTGTTACACCAGATGACGCTCTCCCATCTGTAAAGCACATGTGCTCCTGGTCAGGATATGCCTTTTTTATTTTTAATATATAAATATATTTTGAAAATAGAGCAAATCATAAAAAAATCTTTAATTGAAAAGACATATATTGGACCAAAATATCATTAGTAAAATAAATGATATGTTGGTCCAAAATATAAGCCTTTTTAATTAAATATAAATATGTATATAAATCGATTTATAAAAATCAATTTATTAATTATTCAAAAGTAACAAAAGATTAATTGAGAAAGGGGATCTGTTGTATAGTTATTATTTAATTAAACATTACTCACCAGATGAAATTATTATTATAAATTGTTTATTACACACTTTATATTTTTACATCAACACGTTGTTTACATTATACATCGTATTATTATTGTTTTTTATGATGATCTATCATATATTTTAAAAACACAGAATACTACATTCCCTCCTTCCTTTAGATGAAAGGAATCATGTCTTTATATCTTGATGATGGCTTGACGACTCTTCCACTCCTGGTGATCACGGGTTCCTTGGTGGTCGGCAAGGGTGGAGAAACCTCTGGTGGCAACTGGTGAAGAGCCTCGGCATCAAGTCTATATGAAACAACTGGGTTAAATGTAGACCCTGTTCTACTTGAACTTGGTCGGTTTAAAGAAGTGTCCTTGTCTTGGTTTGAGGAATTATCATCTGGTATTTGTACATCAGAAGAGTTGAGGTGTTCAATTCTTGTTGAATCTGAACTAAGATTTTCCTGGCTCTCTTCTGGAATCAAGTCAGAAATGTCTTGATTGGTCTCTTGAGTAGAAACATGTTTCAAATGTTTAGCATTTCTATGAATTATTTTCCCATTTTTAGTGTTGACTAATTTAAAAGAATTTATTGAAGTGTTTTCAAGAATGACATGATGTTCTGATCTGAAATGTGAATCAAGTTTTCCATTATTTGGATTTGCCCCTCATAAACTAAATTTCCAATTTCAAAATTATGAGGACTCTAGCTTTCCGAATTATATAATTATATGTTTTCATTTTTTCTTTGTAGACCATATTGAATTCTTTGATGTTGGATTCATCTTCTTCTGCATCATTAACAAGTGAGCTTAATTTAGTTTTGATTTCTCTTGAAAATAATAGGAATGCTGGAGTCTTTCCTGTAGATCTGTTTGGAGTAGTTCGGTAAGACATTAAAATTCTGGATAAATCTTCTTTCCAATCTTTCCCTTCTTCAGAACTTGAATTGAATTGTTTCTTTAGAAAAATCTATGGAATCTTTCTATCTTCCCATTACTTTTTGGGTAATAGGGTGAGGCTTTGATGTGCCTGATTCCACATTCTTTTAAAAATCTTTCCATTGATGTACTTACAAACTGTAAGCCATTATCTGTTACAACTTCATGTGGATAACCATGTCTTGCAAAAATCTCCATCAATTTTTTAATAATTGTCTTGCTGGAAAGGTCTTCTATTATCATTGCTTCAGGATATGAAGAATAGTAGTCGATCACTGTTAAAACATAATGATGGCCAATTGGACCAACTATGTCAATTCCAAGTTTCATCCAAGGTTTTGATGGTAACGGAACTATTTGCAATGGTTGATCATTTATCAATGGTTGATTCCTTACACAAATTGGACAGTTTCTAATCAAATTTTCAATGTCAAAGTCCATGTTTATCCAAAAATATTTTTCTCTTAACAGTTGTTTGGTTCTTGTCATTCCTTGATGTGTTTCATGTGCAATTCTCAAGACTCTCTTTATTAGTTTTGAAGGTAGCAAAATTCTACTTCCTTTTAAGATAAGATTATCAAAAATTGAGAGTTCATCTTTAAACTTATAAAAACATTTAAATTCTTCATTCAAAGGATATGGCCAAACTCCCTTTTGAACCATCTCTTTCAGTTTTTGAAACAAAGGATCTTGCTCTGTACAAACTTTTATCTCTTTCAAAGACAGTGCTTGAAGCTCTTCAGAAGTGATGGATAAGACTTTATGAACATAGTCCTCCAGCCATTTTTCATCACTTGTGTTAGAAAGAGGTTGTCTTGAAAATATATCTGCAATATTTTGCTTTCCTTGAATGAATTCAATTTCAAAGTCATATGGTTGTAATCTCCAACTCAATCTTTGAATTCTTGGAGGCAAAACAGCTCCATTTTTAGGATTCAGCATATAGATTAGAGGTTTGTGATCTGTTTTTAACACAAATTTCCTTCCCCAAATATAGGTGTTAAAATGTTCAATTGCCCATACACATCCCAATGTCTCTTTTTCTATTTGTGAATATCTTTTTTCAGTATCAGTTAAGGATCTGCTGGCATATGCAATGGGTCTTTTAATGCCATTTTGTTGTGTTTGTATTAATACTGCTCCAAGACCAATAGGGCTTGCATCTGTGATTAATTCAGTTGGTGAGTTCAAGTTGTAATATGCCAAGCATGGCTCTTTTGTTAGTGACTCTTTAAGATCCTGAAATGCTTTATTTGTTTTCAAATCCCAATTCCACCTAACATTTTTTCTAGTCAAATTATTTAGAGGTTCTGCCAATTTAGAAAAATTAGGTATGAATTTTCTTAAAAACCCACAAGTTCCTAAGAATGACCTTAACATCTCAATATTTTTTGGTATTGGAAAATTTAAGACTGCTTCTATTTTCCTATTATCAGGTTTAATACCTTCACTACTAACAATGTGACCTAAAATATCCAATTCTTCCATTGCAAATTTGCACTTATTCCTGTTGAGCCTAATGCCTACTTTATCAAATCTTTGTAAGACTTTTCTAAGCTTTTCTTTTAGTTCTTGTCTATCTTTAGCGTAAACTACAACATCGTCCAAGTAACAAATTACACCTTTCAAATCAAGCAAAATTGAATCCATTCCTTTCTGATATGCCTCTGGAGCACTTGATAGACCAAAAGGAACTTTACAAAATCTGTAACAACCACGGTGCGTGATGAAAGTTGTAAGGGGTCTTGATTGAGGGTCTAAGTCAACCTGCCAAAACCCTTTTTTTGCATCCAGCTTTGCAAATACTTTAGCACCTTTAAGGGCATGTAACATATTGTCAATTGTAGGAATTGGATGTCTTTCTTTCAATATTGCTTTATTCACTTCCCGAAGGTCTATGCATAGTCTAATTTCCTCACTATCCCTTTTTGGAACAACTATTATGTTAGAAACCCATTCAGAACCTTGATGCACTTCTTCAATGATTCCATTCTCTAGCATCTTATCAAGCTCTTGATTTACTGCTTCTACCATTGCATAAGGTATACGACGGCATCTCTGGGCAATGGGCCTATAGTTGTCTTTCAATGTCACTTTATAACTATAGCCTTTTATAGTTCCAAGTCCATGGAAAAGATGTTTATGTTCTTGAACAAGAGTTTCTATATTAGTAGACATTGATTCATTTACATGATTTACCCTTTTAATTATACCTAGTTCAAAACTAGCCTTGCCTCCCAACAAAGATTCAACTTTTTTATCAATCACATAAATTTCTTCTGAAATTGAATTTTCTTTCCAAGAAATCACAGCATTGAAATAACCATAACATGGAAGAGGTCTATCTTGACCATAGGCAAAAAAGGTTCGGGTGGTGTCATGTAATTTTGGCATAATTTTATGGCCATATAATTCAAGCATCTTATTATAGCTTATGAAAGTTCTATCACTCCCTGTATCAATTATCATATTTATTTCACTACAATCTATTTGCACTTTTTCTTTATTTTCAGCACCTGTATAGTAGGTATATTCATCTGAACTTTCACCTACTTCAGTCTTATTTTCTTCTTGTATGGTCTTAACTTTAGTTTGATTGAAACTTTTGTGGTTTCTATTATTATTTTGATTTGGGCGGTTCCTGCAAGCTCTAAAAAGATGTCCTAATTTATTGCAAAATGAACAAGTCATTTTTTTAGCACCACATTCTTGTGCTGAATGTGTATCTAATCCACAGCGATAACATTTAGGCTTTGAGGCACCTGAAAATGATGGGGTACCTTGATTAGTGAATCTACCTTTGTTGAAATTATTAGCATTATAGTGCTTTTTAGGTTTATTTTGAACTCTATTTAGTGTTTGATCATTTTGAGGTTCAAGAAGTCTAATTTCTTTTCTAGAAATTTCTAACATTCTAGCAATATCAATGGTTTTTGACAGTGTCAAATTTTCTTGTTGCAACAATTTTTCTTTAAGTTTTTTGTTGTTACATTTTTCAATTATTTGGTCTCTTATCATATCAGCTTCTAAATTCCCAAATTCACAAGATTTAGAAAGCTCTCTTAAAGAAATTAGGTAGTTGTCGATCGATTCATCATCTTTCTGGACTCTTTGTCTAAATTTAAATCTCTCAGTGACCACATTTTTATGAGGTGTGAAATATTTATCTAAAGCCATTTTAGTTTGTTCATAATTTTCCTTTTCATCTGGCAAGTTGAAAAATATACGCTGTACATTTGGCCCTAAACAATGCAATAGAGTTGCTCTCTTAATTTCATCCGATTTTTTTGAAATTCCAGATGCTATTTCAAAAATGGCATAGGATTCCATCCATTGCTTATATTCCGCAAATAAATTGCTTGCATTCATATTCATGGGTAACGGTGGCGTCAGGTTGGCTGCCATACTTGTTTTTTTTTTTTTTTTTTTAGGGCTACAGTTATATTTTCAAATTCTCGTCGCCAATTTATGTTGTATAGTTATTATTTAATTAAACATTACTCACCAGATGAAATTATTATTATAAATTGTTTATTACACTTTATATTTTTACATCAACACGTTGTTTACATTATACATCGTATTATTATTGTTTTTGATGATGATCTATCATATATTTTAAAAACACAGAATACTACAGGATCCATTTACAACGGTGTCGTGAAATGTGTGTGGTAGCATATTATCATATATATTCATTTTTATTTTTCTATTTATATAATAAATATATGTCTAGTGATATTGTAATCAGATTACTGAATTATAACCGATAGCTTGATATATTCATTGACTATTTTCAGAAAGTTTTTGCTTATATATATATATATATAATTCCCAATTAAAATCAATTTGCAACCCACAAAATTTGCCTAGTGTTTTTTTTTTTACATCAAGCAAAATATAAGATTTAAAAAGAAATATAGAAATTGGCTCATTCCCGGTCACTCCGACCAACCAGGGGTCTGGAAATATTATACTTGCATTGTTAATTGAACTAGGTCAATATTTTTAAAATTCATACTTCAATGTGGTCTGGAAAAATATTACAATTAAATGACAAAATTTGAAGAGAAAGAGAAACCCTGACAACCTAGAAGTCTGAAATTTTGGCAACTTACATTGTCATCAGGTTCTAAAAGGTGCGCTAAATTTCAGATTTCTACCTACTCTGGAAGTTTATTAAAATTGATTAAAAGATTTTTGTGGACAGACACATGGAAGCAAGTTTAATAAAATACAATGTCAATAACCACCTTTCGAATACTAATTGAATCTATAAACACTATTAGAAAATTTAAAATCAAATTTAGAAAAATAATAAAACGTTGTCAATATTTTATTTTGGTAAAACATTCAAGGAATTTATAAACAGCTATTGTCTTTTGCGTATTTTAAGACAGAGATAAATACCTGGTTTATAGATAATAAACTTCTCAATATTTTCATCCTATTTAATAAATCATTATATTTGTGCGTAATTTATCGATTTAATATTTTATTAAAGAAATACAAGTACATATTATTGTCGCGACTTGCCCCTCCGGATTCTTCGCGACGACGCCGCTTCCTCCTTCGTGGCTCACCTACCCGGGCTCCCGTTGCTCTCCCACTGCAGCTGTACACTGCAGAGCACCCAAGGACGTCCGAGATCCACAGCTCAAGTGGAATTCCTTTCATCTGGAAGTATCTCTCGGCCTTACCACTAGTTGGGGAACACCAGACTCTTACCAGAAAAGTAGCAGCAGCGATGTGGCGATGGCGAGAGTAACAACAGCAAGCGGAACCGAGACTTCTAACACTCCTTTTTTTTATTGTCATTTCTACTAAACATTAGATATAACTGGAATAATAAACAACGGATATTTACATTATTCCACCTCCTAGGAACAATATAAAAATGTATTTACAAACATTTGCTCCAGGAAACAGGACCACAGCAGTCGGCGATTCCCACACAAGTTGCATACGGAAAAAGGAGAAAGCGCCATCTATTGGCGGAGGTTGTAGATATTTTTAGGCCTTATACGCGACATTATGTATAAACATGAAAGTTTTAGGCATTTAAATCTCTCTTTCAATACCATCTTGGTGTTGAGGTGGGCAACGCCAGCCATCGTATCGACCTGCTCACTCTGTGGGAGAGAACTCTCGCTGTCCACCGATGGCGGAGTCTTTCCCGCGGTTGGCGACACCAATGAAGCCTGTATAGATTTAATTATGTACATTCATCCTTATCTTTTCCATATTTACTTATTATTTTTATTTCTTTTTAGTTTTCATTTATAATTTTTTATGAACGATGTAATAAAAGTGGATTCAATCTCAATCTCTCTCTCTTGCTTCAAGGCGGAATGTTACATCGAACCAGACGACCCTCAGTGAGATTCGTCTGATGAAAATGATATTCAATTTTACTTTTATTTTTCTATGTATTAACGCTATATAATCTTATATGTACGATTGATAAAAGTATGGTGTATCTCTCTCTCTCATTCTAAGAATCTGCCGCTAATATAAATGCATAGGCTCCTCTCAGGGGTCAAATTTGATTACCATATCTTACAATTATCACTTAAAGAATATTTTGTTTAGACTAGAAAATACAAAATTGCTAAAAGAATTTATGTAGACATCAACTTTTAATTACCATAACTGTATTATAAGATTATAAACTCAAAAGGAGCTTCCACTATAAAACATGTTTATTTGGCTAGCTTTCGAACAAATTCGTTCTTCAACGGGCGTAAAGGCAAACATTAAAAAATGTAATCTCCATTAAATATTTTTTATTTTTAATATAGACCTGTTTAGAATTATTTAAAGGAATAAGAAATGTTCCGGTAAAGTATATATTTATATTGCTGTGTTCGCCTACAAAAAATACCTCGGAATTGAAAAAAACTGTACCGTATATTCCCATTTCGAATGATTAAAAGGATATTAAATATTATGATAGTCTTTTTTACAAGCTCAATTTCTTTATTCTGAATGTCTAAATTCAATTGCCATCTTTCGAAAAAAAGTGTAGAAAATAGATTTACTGGCAATGTGTTTATTTTCAATAATATCATCGAATATTATCTCTACAGACCTTACTGCATTGATATAAGTTATTGAATGAGAGGGCTTGGCTCATCATTAGTGAACCCCCTCAGCGGTTTCGCCAAATTAATATCTAGACCGCTCTACTATTATATTGGATTAGTTTGGGATATAACCTGCATTTTCTATGGAAGGCAGCTTAAGGGTGTTTAGTGAACCTATGAATATAAGCTTATTGGTCTGTAGAGGTACATACATATAATTTCAAGGTATTGCATTTATTTGTTACAAATTTTACTCTAAATGTATTGGAATCAGGTTTGTGTATTTGCTGATGTCAACGAACGAAAGTCAGTGGTATAAACCGTCGATTTACGACTATCGCGACCCGGGATCGAATCCCGCAGTAGGCACTTTTTTTTTCTGAATTATAAAATAGCTCAAAAGAGCCCCGATTACTGTAAAGGTCCAACCCTACTAGTGAGTGCAGGTAATCAAACGGTGCTCAGGCATTTTTGTACAAAAGCCGACCTGTGGTGCACTTACCCACTACTACCCACCAGGTTATCATGGAATGAACAACGTGTACTAGAGATAATTAAAAAAAAAAACAAGCGAAATAGTAATATTAGCTAGTATATTAATTCTGCGTCTTATTGGGCCAAAATAATAATGTGTGTGCTAATTAATAGAATGTTTCCTACTACACTATGATTTATACAAAATGGGAATTATATGGAAATAGTGCAAAATTGAAATTTTACTGGGATCAGGTTGGTATAGGCATCTCCTGATCGTGCAACTAAAATTTGTTAATGACTTGCACCATCTGTCGGAATAAATATCAACGAATCGTTGATTTTCAATCATTCCTTGAATTCTCAGAAATCCTCGATGATAACTTTTTTTTTTACATTGAAGTACAGTCTACACTACGTTAATGAGGGCCAGAAGCCCGAAACGCGTACGTGGTGAGCCATTCTTGTTCATCAAGAAAGGGTATTTTTGGCCAATTCTGGTATATTTAAAAATCAGCTATTAGTTGTTTTTTATTTCGACAGATGGCGCAACTTTTTATATCATGATCAGGAGATTAATTTTTATTAATAATGTAAATTAACAACGAAGAAACTGTAATACAGTCGACTCTCGATAATTTTAAACTCAAGGGACCAGAGAAAATTTCAATTTATCAAGAGTTTAAAAAACTAAGAGGGAGGGAGGTTAAAAATCAAGTAAACAAGAGTTTGAAGTTTTGCCCGTTTCGGGATATACATACTATGTTGATACAAGATTAACCCTTAGTTACTCGCGCCTATTTTACTGACGTTAGTACTCGCGCGGGGTCTCGCAGACCCCAATATTATACAATGAATAAAATTCTTAAAAAATAAAATATAGATATACTTTTTGCTTGCAGCCAAAAGAATACAGTCTCTAGTTTACAAATATATTAATTTATTATAAAAATTACACTATTAATTATTTTTATCTGATAAAATTGGTAATATGGAAAAAATTCTAAACTATCAATATATACAAACAATTTCCTTAAAATTATAAATGAAAATCTAAATTATTCTTGTGTACACTTACTACAAAGTGTTGTTGAGTGTTCAGTATAAATGTGCTTAGCGCATTTAGCACATATAATTTTGGATTTTAGTCTTTGTATTGATAACAAAATCGGCAACCCTTCCGTTTCGCTGACGATGACTCTGGCTTATTTTCTACCTAAAGAAACAAGAACTCAATATTTCTCAATTAATTATAGTATTTCATGACTTTGCTTGTTGTGGCTCAACTGTAGAAGTATGTGCAGATATAATATTTTTGATATATTTTTGCAGAAACAATTTATTTTCCCGTTTTGTTAGGTTCGGGCCAATTAGCCCAAATGCAATCTCTTCAATAACGATATTCTTTTAAATAATCCCAATTTTTGTTCCTTTTATACACAACTTTTGTTGAAACATTGATGGAATAAAAAGAGACACAATGGCCACCTCCTTGTCCTCTTACTTAATGAGCAATTTTACACAATTGATCTTCTCTCTCTCACATTTTGTTTCATTATAATATTTTCCACCAGAATCAGAATCTATTTGTTTTGTGGAGTCGATGATTAAAATTAAAATAAATGCTTTAGACTTTTTTGTGGTACATACGAAACCAGTCTACTCTCTCTTTCCTTGACTCCAAAAATGAAAGTGTGGGTTGAACGTAGCTTTTGTAGCAAAAAATGGGGAAAATTTCGTTTTATTTTTATTCAATGTTCCTAAAAACCTGAGTCATAGATAAATGATATAAATTATTGCAGAGTTATAAGGTAGCTCACCTATTTCATCATGCTTGAAAATTAAAGTTACGTTATTACTCGCGCGGGGTCCAATAGACCCCAACTCCATTGTATTGTCTATTATAGGGCAACAAAATTAAGTTAATATAGGTTTGCATATTCATTGTCATATAAAATTAAGCTACTAAAGTTTTTATCTCCAAATGTTTTATAGAATTCTAGATATTTAATGAAATAAATTTGTCTGGGGTCTATCAGACCCCGCGCGAGTACTTAAGGGTTAAATAAGTGACTTACCGCAAGTTTTTAAAGTAATTAAATTTATTGGGAGCTTTCGGGTCTTGCTCTTTCTCAAACAAGAGTTTGATCTCAAAATTCTAGATTTATTATTTCAAACACTTATACAATTATTCACTAATTTTCATTTAAAAAAAGAAGTCAGTAATTTTTTTGTTGAGTGAGCGACTTCAGTCTATCATTGTCCAATGAATTTTCGATAGTAGTGAGAGCTGCGAAGAAATCGTTACTTGTGTCGGTAGTAAGAGATCTCTTTGCCTCACTCGGCGTGGGAAATTTGAGCTCTAACATTGTTTAGTTAGTTCACGGGCTGCTCTGGCTTGAGAGAGTTACTGCCAAATTATCCCTTATATTTTAACTAGACGAATGGCCCGGGCAACGCCCGGGGTTTACCCGAGTGCGAATATATTCTAAAAACGTTGACTTGGGTGGTCGCTATTAACAGGGTGGTCTGTATAGACAGGTGGATGTATCACACAGCTGATAACAGGGTTGTCTAGAGTGGTCGCTATAGACAGAGTGGTCTGTATAGACAGGTTTATGAGAGAGGCACAAACTTACAGGTTGTTGACGCCGCAATCCCCAGAGAGTGTTTTTGTTGCATCATGCTGTGACTCACACGACGACCCAAGGTCAACAGGGGTGGAGCAGCAAGCTTAAGCCTATCACCGTCTGGCGGCGCTGCTTGCGAGTTATATCTACAATTCTGCAAATAACTCTAAGGATATTCAAGATATTCAAGAAATTATTTTTCGAAAACCTTTCCGGGGATATACCTAATAATATCCCAGAATTTCATGGCGATTGGATGTAAGGTTTTTGAATAACAGGGTTGTCTAGAGGGGGGCAGGGAGGACACGTGTTCCCTTGCAGCCAATGAGCGCGCATTCTATCCGTGATTTATTATTTTATACATTTGTACAGTTATTCACAAATGTTCATTTGTGGAAAGATACTATTCCTTCAACTTCAAATTACCGAGGGAACCAATTAATATTGCTTTTATTCAAATTATCGAGTATCTTTCAAGGGACCGGGAAACATTTCAAATTAACGAGTTTCAAATTATCGAGAGTCGACTGAATATGGAAATTTTGATGTGAGGATATTGATCTAAAAAGAAAAAAAAGGTCACCTCTCCCGTCAAAATAGACGTCAAAGCCAGACGTTATCTATTGACTGTCGCCGCAAATTAGCAGCCTCGGGTCGGTGACAAAGTCACAGCACCAGCTTTGGCAAACTGAGAAGCGTCCACCTAGAGACCATGGTTTCGGGCTAATGGCCCTTGTCAGTCTAGGGCGACTTTATTCCATGAGATCCACAAGGGATCTTATGGAATCTTGACAATCTGCCAAAGAGGTGTTTAGCTGGCTAGCTGGTGTTGTGACTTTGTCACCGACCCGAATCGCTAGTTTGCGAAACCGCTGGGAGGGTTCACCCTGATGAGCCAAGCCCTCTCAATATATTTTCATCGCAGTAAGGACAGTAAAAGTTTGATTTATTTGTGAAAAGAAACATTCGCGTCTTAATGTCTTCAATCGTTATATATATATGGCGCGTTATTGCTTTGTATTAAAATATGATAAGTTCCTTCTACATTACAACCTTATTTTCAATCATTCAAAAGAGCTCCTTCTAAAGATTTTCATATTATTATATCATTGATTTTTAATTCCCATTTTGCTTATTCACGATGACAGTGCAATTATTTCAAACGTCATTTTCTATTGGGCCACTTTAAATGGTAGAACGGTGGCCAATTTCATTTGGAATATTCAAAATGGGGCATTTTTTTAGCAGTAAAATTTGACGTTAAAAATGAGCTTCTAAATAATATTATTCCATTTAAAAACTAAAATTTCTCTGAACTTTGGTTTCTATGGAGTCAAAATTATCACATTGAATAAATCTCGGAGACCAAAAACCGCCATTATAAGCCAATTTAAGAATTGAAATATAAAGTGAATTGAAAGTGAGTTGTTTTTCTCTCAAAAACCTGACTCCTTTTTTCAAAAATGTAATATAATCGAATCAAATTTTATTCCTAATGGCGAAACTATTTTCGCAAACAAAAATTATATCAAAATATTGTCGCTTCAATTGATTTTATAATTAAATATATAGCAGCTCAATCCTATTCGTGGATAGTGTGGAAGTAATGGAAGATTTCACCTCCAACCTACCGGCAGCTTTTGCTGTTAATTTGCTCTTCCTTTTGTGGCCCTTTTATTATGATAACTATTGTTATTTTTGAAAAAATATATACAAAGATTGTATTTAAAGAATATCAAATCCCTCTACAAATTAAGTTCAAACCAAACGAACACCTGTTTATTCACAAATATAATTTTTGATCATAACATTTTAAAATAAACTGGAAAATTTTTAAAGAGTAAATTCATTCAAACCTGATAAATATGAATTTGCATTCAATCGATTTATTCAATAAATAGCTTAGTGTTGGATCACATGATATTCACAGTATGACATAGAGTGATAAATATAACAAAAATATAATTTAGAAAAAAAAAAGAGAAATGTAATTAGTATGATAAGCTTATATTATTATTTTGAGGTGAATATTATTAATTTATATCGATAAATATTTAAATTGCTTAACAGATAGATTTTACAACGGAACCAAGCATTTATATCGGCTTTGAAACGTCATGAGCTTGTCCAGAAAACAAAACAAAAAACAACTGGGGTAACGAACCAACTATTTTTCAATCAATTTTCACACGATGTGTTTATTTTACTTAGTATGCTATCAATTTTTACTTTAGTTTTTCGTGGTTTTTGTTCTAGCATATTTTAGCTATGTCGTCCGAATAGCCAACGATTTTACATTTTATCCAAATTATTATTTGACAATTCTCCCCTCAATGAGTACATTCCAGAGTGTGAGAGATAGTGGTCAGCCTTGTGAACAACCTTTAGTTAATTTTTAGGCGATATTTATTAGAGAATATGATCTGAATCTTAACTCTCCTGTTGGAAAAATGATAGTGATAGTTTTATAATAAAACATCGTCTCTTCATCAAGTCTCTTTATCACTATCGCAGAAATATTCAGGTTGATCGCTTTAGTATAGGTCACGAAGTCTTTAGAGTTTGATTTGTTTTGAAGATTGTTATTTTTGAAGTATGGATGCTTGACACAGTTGTAATATTTCATTATATTGGAACAAACGCTGGTGTTGACCCTCTATACCAAGGTTCTCGCACTTTTCAAGTTACGAAAGTTGCGATTATTGGGATTGAATATAAAGCAATTGTGACATTGGGTTACCAAGATTTCGTCTAAAACTTCGCATCGTTTGAAGTCAGTAAATTATTGTTTAATTTGTAATTTGAAAATAGGCACTGTACATACAACAGCCGCGTACAAAATATATATTTTAATAACGAACTACTCGATGAGGAAAGAGTTTCTTTAATATACAATATCAGATCACAAGCTTTCGGGCATAATCACCCTTCTACTGGTGTTAAACGAGACCGTTTTACACCAGTAGAAGGGTGATTATGCCCGAAAGCTTGTGATCTGATATTGTATATTAAAGAAACTCTTTCCTCATCGAGTAGTTCGTTATTAAAGTTTAGTGAAGGGATTATTGATTCAAAATATATATTATAAATTTATTTTGAAAAGCCATTTATCACATATGTTTAATAATGAAATGTATCATATATAGTACAACGTTGTCTTGTGTAGGCGAGATACCATGGATCCTCTCATTGAAGGCTTAAGTGACTTCTGCAAGAAGTTATACCACGATATGGTGAGGAACCAGCTCCTCCTGGATGAGCTGGACGCCAAAGTAAGTATTCCACAACCACCTTGGTATAACCCAGACTGACCTGGAGTGGTGGTGTGCAGATGGCGGAGGTGAAGGTGCGGCTCAGTGAAGAGGTGAGAACAACACTCCTTTACATGGCTCCACCAACTAACAGCTGGGGTATGGTTGCAGCCCATCTTCAAGAAGATGTCCAAGGAGGCGGTGGCGAGGTGGGTCCAACACTCTCATATCTTAACATACAAATTGTGTTTGAAACAAAAATAAAAATTGCAAAATATATTTTAAGAGAAGTTCATCCATAGGTTAATGGCAAAAATAAATTAAGTAGGAGACAAAATTAAGCTCTGAAACAAATAGTTGAAATATTTGATCTATTATTGAACCGTGGGTTATGCGGACTGGGCACATTGCTGGAGGCAAAATTTGGGAGAAACCGAAAAATGTAAATATTAATATCAAACACCACACACACAGTTCTAGAAAATAATTAAATATAAAAGCTATTGGGAGTATAAATAAGTTCGTGCAATTTTGTTAAAGATGACACTAATAGTTTTTATTCCTTTGTTTCATCTGGCAAGACAATTATTTTAAAGCGTCATCATAAGGTTTTTTGTTTCAGTAACTGTCATTTCTCTGAAGTATAAACCACATAGTTTCTGTTTGCTCCTAAAATGTCAACTTTTATACCAAATAATGTGTTTTTGCGGGGAGCTTCACTTCATTACTTCAAAATCAAGAAAGAAAGCTGTTGAGAGTTATCACAGTTTATGGTGACCATGCTCTTGCTAAATGAACGTGTCAGAAGTGGTTTGCACGGTTTAAAAGTGGCCATTTTGATTTGGAAGACGAAGAAAGACCCGGAGCGCCACCAAAGTTTGAGGATGAAGTATTAGAAGCAAGGTTCGACGAAAGTCCAAAACAAACGCAAATAGAACTCGCAAAAACATTTGGAGTCACTCAACCAGGCATTTTTAATTTCTTAAAAGAAATAGGAATTATCCGAAAGGTAGAAAATTGGGTGTCGTATGAACTGAAGCCAAAAGACGTCAAACGCCGTTTTTTTTTTTGTGACGTGTAAACAGCTGCTTTAAATTAAAAAAAGAAAGGAGTTTTGCATCGAATTGTAACTGGCGTTGAAAAGTTGGTCCATTTACAATTTTATAAGGTAAAAATACAATGTATTATCAAAAGGTTCACGCACTAGGCTATAGATTTTGTTAAAACTATTTTATAGATCCTTTTCTTTTTGTACATAGAAGGAAGGTCTTAGGTGAAGGGAGACAACGAGCAAGACATCTATATCTATAGATAGCCCCAGCTTGGACCGACCGAGGGCAAAGGTCGGCGTGGGCGGAAACGACGGAGCGTCATGTTACATTCTTTTTTGGTCAGATGGCAGGATTCCCTTGTTAGAAGCGGAGGGGAAAGTTGAGTTCCCTTGCCAGGCGGAGCAGACACGCCAAGAAAATCCTACAAGCAGCGTCTTGTAGACGGAACGACGTCGAAGAAAATCCCACGAGCAGAGTCACGTGGACGGAAAGACGTCGAAGAAAATCCCACGAGCAGAGTTTCGTGGACGGAAAGGACGCATTGGAGTATCCCTCAAGCAGCGACTTGAGGACGGAAAAAGACACTAAGACAACCAACGCGCGACAATTGGACATCGCACAAGACAAGAAAAGCCTGCGACGGTGCTGCCACTCCAGAGGTACTGTGTAAACAAACGCTCGACACCCCCCCCGCCATTTATTTTTGTCTTCCTTCCCTAAGACTACTTTAATTTTACTTTACTTTTTTTGCTTAACCTTGTTTATTTTTTTATACATAATCCCTTAGATATAAGTATAATTTAGCTTAACCATTTTTCTTGTTTTTACCCATAATAATAGTATAATAGTTTTTATCCCTTTTGTTTTTAATTTTTTAAAATAGATCCTTTTATTATACTGTGTTTCTGTGCATTTATTTCCCCCATTGGTTTCCTTTCTATCGATCACCCTTTTTTTGTTTTTTTTTAAACGAACACGAACATTTTGGTGAGCCGGACGTGATCGATTTAAAGGAAATATGGAGGAAATGGATGCAATTAAAAAGCGCAGAAAAGCCATAAGAGGTACTTTCACTGGAATTATTAATGAAATAAATGGGGAATTTGAAAAGTCTCAAATTGATAAGAATGATATTTATTCTAAGTTTAATAGACTAGAGTCTTATTACACGAAACTTGTAGATCTAAACGAAAAATATCAGGCTTTATTGGTAGTGAAAGAAGGGATTACAGAGGAAAGTATTGATAGGGAATGGCAAGAATGCGATAAATATGAAGAGGAAAAGTTTGATATTCAACAGAAAGTCAGTGTACTACGGAATCCCGATAAAGAAACAATCCCGATTGCTAGCGAGGACACTGTAATAAATGTGAAATTACCAGAGTTAGCCCTAAAAAGCTATGATGGCGCTCTGGAAGGTTGGTTGCCTTGGTGGGCGCAGTTTTCGAAAATTCACGAAAATAAGAATTTATCCGATAGCGACCGGTTTTTATATTTGCGTCAAGCAATTGTACCCAATTCAGAAGCCTATCGTGTTGTAGCAAGCTATCCCGTTACAGGCGCCAACTATGTTTTGGCAGTACAAGCCCTACAGGAGCGATTCGGTGACCCGAATATACTGACAGAACTATATGTCAGACGTCTATTGAATTCGGTTATATCTAATGTAAAGAGAGAAAATAGAAATTTAAGCAGTCTGTACGACGAACTGAGCAGTCACCTCCGGTCGTTAGAGACATTGGGCATTGATCCCCAGTTGTCGGGTATTTTTTTATACCCTCTTGTCGAGTCTTCATTACCTTCGGATATTTTGAAAATATGGCACAGGCATCCTTCTTCGGGTTATGGTATGGAGTTAGCAAAACGGGAAGAGTCAGATAAAGGGGTTGGAGGAGCTCAAGAAAGGCTCAGGTTATTATTGGACTTTCTAAAAGCCGAAGTAAGGAGTGCTCAACGGCTGAAATTTGTGGAAAAAGGCTTTAAGCAGGAGGAACCCTATAAAAGGTCTTACAATGATGGGACCAGAACTAGGAGCAATTTCAGACCCGCCACTGTGTCTAGTCTGTTCGGAGGGCGAACTAATATAAAATGCTTCTTTTGTGAAAGAACAAATCATGCGAGTCATCAATGCCGCTCCATAATGAAAATGTCTCCGGGAGAGAGAAATGATAAAATACGTAGTGCCCATCTATGTTTCAAATGCTTAAGAAAGGGACACATACAGAGTCAGTGCCGAGAACAATTGGAGTGCAAAAACTGTGGGAGAAACCACTTGGAAGTTTTATGTGAAGGAAATTCTTCTAACCGGTTAACGAAACCAGGAAGAGAAAATCTAAAGGAAAATGCACCTGAACCCATTGCATCGCTTTCTAGTCAAGCCTGCACAGGTCAAGTCTTGCTGATGACCACGGTAGCACTGTTAAGAGGCCCAAATGCCTCTAGAAGGGTTAGAATTCTCCTCGACAGTGGAAGTCAGTTTTCGTATATCAAACAGTCGTTAGTCTGGAGTATAGGAATAGAAAGAAAAGGCGAAATAACTATAGCTAAAAGTCTTTTTGAAGGTAATAAGATTGGTGAAGAAAAGCACGGTAAATTTATGTTAGAATTGGAGAATTTAGGTAATAAAAGAGATGTGATCCATATTGAGGCGCTGGATCAACGTAAAATTTGCGACGCCATACCACCTTTGCCAAAAGGAGACTGGTTAGAAAAATTGAAGGTTAAGGGCATAATATTGTCCCAGGACAATTTTAAAGGACAAGAGATTGACATATTGATTGGCGCTAACTATCTAGGTATGATTTTGACAGGAAAAATAGTTCAAGTTGAAGCAGATTTAACTGCGGTGGAAACGAAATTAGGTTGGACACTAATGGGCAATTCGCCAATTATTGATAGCAATGACAATGTGCAGCAGACTTTGAATCTGCTAACAACGCGATGCGATTTAAAGGATTTGTGGGATCTAGAAGTACTAGGCATTAGGGATCCTGTTGAAACTTGCTCCAAAGAGACCAGATATCAGGAAATAAAAGAAAAGTTTATAACAAAAATTCAAAGACAAAGTGATCAGAGATATTCTGTAGGTCTACCTTGGAAGGTAGAAAAGGAGTCAATCCCGAGCAATCTTGACATAGCGATAAAAAGGTTAGATATAAGCACTAAGAAAATGACCTCACAGAATAAGTTGACCGAATATAATCAGATCTTTAGAGACTGGCTGAATGAAGGACTCATTGAAAGAGTCGAGGAAAATCCTCTCGAGAGAAGAGGCTACTATTTACCTCACCGCCCTGTGTACAAGATGGAATCTAAAACGACGCCCATACGTCCGGTTTTCGATGCTTCTTGTCTAGGCCATAATGGATTATCCTTGAATCAATGTTTAGAAAAGGGACCGAATTTATTGGAAAGAATCCCTGAAATGATGATAAGATTTCGGGAAAATAAATTTGGAGTCACGGCAGATATAAGAAAAGCATTCCAGATGGTGGCGATTGAAGAATCTGAACGGAACTACCTTAGATTCCTTTGGTGGGAAAAGGAGAGCGATAGAGAACTAATAGCTTACAGGCATAAGAGACTTGTATTTGGCTTAAACTGTAGTCCTTTTGTGCTGAACGCCGTAATAGAATACCATCTTCAAGCAATAAGAGGCCCACTTGTTCAATGGGCAAAGATTTTAGCTCAATCCTTCTACATGGACAATTGTATTACCTCGCTGGAAACAAAGCAGGAAGTGCAGGAATTTCAAAAGGTCGCAATTGAAATTATGGACAAGGCTAAAATGGACTTACGAGAGTGGGAATATTCTCTGGAGGAAAACCCTGAAAAGGGGACTTTTACAAAAATATTGGGTGTTGTTTGGAATAAAATGGAAGATTCATTAAAATGCGAACTCCCTGACAATTTGAGTCTTCAACCCAAATTAACGAAAAGGCTGGTACTGTCCATGGTTCAGCGGATATTTGATCCACTTGGATTTTGCGCTCCAGTATTCTTGCCACCAAAGTTGTTACTGCAGCGATCATGGGGACTGAAACTAGGTTGGGATACACCTCTACCCGAAAGTATGGCCCAGGAATTTCGAACCTGGTTGGATCAAATAAAATTCATGGAGTTAATAAAGATACCGAGATATATGTGGAATGATCTTATTTTCCCTACAGAAGTTCATATATTTTGTGACGCTAGTCAAATAGGCTATGGAGCTGTAGCCTATTTAAGGAGCGAAACGGGACGAGAAAATACTCTAACTTTGATTTGGAGCAAAGTCAGATTAGCTCCTATGAAGAGTATTACGATCCCTCGCTTGGAATTAATGGCCATGGTACTAGGAGCTAGACTAGCCAATGCAATCCAAGCTGCCTTGAAGAGAAAATGTGAAACAACTCTTTGGTCTGACTCTACTACCGCGCTAAGTTGGATAAAGAAAGAAATTGAGTGGAGAGTTTTCGTGAGAAACCGAGTCAGAGAAATACAGGCCACTACCAATTTGAACGATTGGAGGTTCGTTCCTAGTCAGTTGAACCCGGCCGATCTTCTGTCTCGAGGTTGCCCTCCAAGCCAGTTTGTGCAAAGCAGATGGTGGGAGGGCCCCGAATGGTTGAAAAAACCTAAAGAATTCTGGCCCAATTCAGAGTTCTCGATAAATCCAAAAGAAATAAAGGAAATGTTGATAAAGATGCTAGGTCACAGGAAGCTGAAATATGTACAACTGCAGACTGCCCTTTGTGAAATCGAATCTATCATTAATAATCGACCCCTCACTTATGTCTCTGAAGACGACAATGATCTAAAACCGTTAACTCCTAATGAGTTTTTACAAAATGGTCCAGAGTCTAGCTTTCCTGAATTTGAAAATTTAAAGCCAGAAATGTTGCACACTAGATACAGAGAGTTAGGTCAACTGAAGAGAGAATTGAAGCAGAGATTCTTAAAGGAATATTTAGGCGCGCTGATTCAGAAATCCGAAAATATTGATAGGAGACAGTTGAAAGTAGGAGACGTTGTACTGATCGGGCAAGAAAATCTTAAAAGAATGTTTTGGCCTAAAGGGCGAATAGTAAATCTCATACCAGGAAAAGATGGAATAGTGAGAGTGGCCCATGTTAAAACATCCACAGGAACCTTGATCAGGGCTCTACAACGCTTACACCCTCTTGAAATATCCTCGAATGTTGAGACGATTCAAAAGGACAATTCAAATACCGAACCCCAATCTGATGCATTTTTAGGAAATAGGCCCAATATTGAATCCAGGGACTCTAGAAATAGATATGGTAGGGTAATCAGAAAGCCTGCAAGGTATGACTCGAAGGACTAGTGAAAGTACCTGTAGAGAAAAAAAAGGTGTAATATGTGTATTCTTTTATGTGTATTCTTTTATGTGTATTTTATGTAACGTAATAGGCATATCTACTCTTGTGTGTATTGTGTATATATATGCTCTTTTGTCTTATACTTAATTTTGGCTTCTTTCGGAGCAAAATTATGTGGGAGAATGTTAAAACTATTTTATAGATCCTTTTCTTTTTGTACATAGAAGGAAGGTCTTAGGTGAAGGGAGACAACGAGCAAGACATCTATATCTATAGATAGCCCCAGCTTGGACCGACCGAGGGCAAAGGTCGGCGTGGGCGGAAACGACGGAGCGTCATGTTACATTCTTTTTTGGTCAGATGGCAGGATTCCCTTGTTAGAAGCGGAGGGGAAAGTTGAGTTCCCTTGCCAGGCGGAGCAGACACGCCAAGAAAATCCTACAAGCAGCGTCTTGTAGACGGAACGACGTCGAAGAAAATCCCACGAGCAGAGTCACGTGGACGGAAAGACGTCGAAGAAAATCCCACGAGCAGAGTTTCGTGGACGGGAAAGGACGCATTGGAGTATCCCTCAAGCAGCGACTTGAGGACGGAAAAAGACACTAAGACAACCAACGCGCGACAATTGGACATCGCACAAGACAAGAAAAGCCTGCGACGGTGCTGCCACTCCAGAGGTACTGTGTAAACAAACGCTCGACACCCCCCCGCCATTTATTTTTGTCTTCCTTCCCTAAGACTACTTTAATTTTACTTTACTTTTTTTGCTTAACCTTGTTTATTTTTTTATACATAATCCCTTAGATATAAGTATAATTTAGCTTAACCATTTTTCTTGTTTTTACCCATAATAATAGTATAATAGTTTTTATCCCTTTTGTTTTTAATTTTTTAAAATAAATCCTTTTATTATACTGTGTTTCTGTGCATTTATTTCCCCCATTGGTTTCCTTTCTATCGATCACCCTTTTTTTGTTTTTTTTTAAACGAACACGAACAGATTTTATACAAAATACTTCAGAAAACTTTAGAAGTTTTTAAAATAAGATCCTCCTGAAACAATGCATCTTTGCCATCTTTTCTTGCAACTTTGGAAATACTTGGAAAATTCGTCTTTCTATAAGCTTCTCAAAACCTTTAATGATTTTTCTTTGAAGGTTTGTATCGTGCCAAAACACGTTTACCTTTAAGTGCCATATTTATTTTGGAGTAAAGTAAAAAGGTCATTCGGCCCTAAATCAGGATATTTGAAAAGATTTGTAAGTATGTAGTGTTATTTTTGTCAAATAAACGAGCACCGAATTAGCCATATTTGGCCGTGAGTTATCATGATGAAGCCGCCTATCTTTATCCTGCCATTTTTCTGGGCGTTTCTTTCGCACAGCCTCCCGGAACCTTTTCAAAATAGCAAGATAAGATTCTTGGTTAATTGTCGCCCCAAATGGTATGAATACACTATATAAGAGCCCTTTGCTGTCGAAAAAAGTGATGTGCAAAACCTTCATTTTTGACATTTCCATCCTGCCTATTTGAGTCACCATTCGTCATCTGCCAACCATTGATTTGATTTGGCGTTTTGTTTCGGGATCGCACATTCTGGTCTTGTACGGCCAATTTGAGCAAGTTTTTGCAAATCTCTCAACTCCCTTTCTCCTCCGCAGTTAAAATCCGAGGGACTAATTTCAATATCGCCTTTTTAGGCCCAGATCATCAAGGATAATGGAACGGTATATTCCCAAACGCCTTCCAGTTTCTTCGGGCACTACTATTATTCTCACGCTCACCGTTTTTGGTTGTCCAGAACTTTATCGTCCTCCATGAAGGTTGGGCCAAATTTAAGCCTTTTGACCACTCAAAATTTGTTCTTCGTGTAGATGAGTCTTCTCAAATGCGTTTTGTAACAAATCAAAGTTTTCAATGATTTTAATAAGCATGTTATTTTTTACTCTATTTATGCTTTATTAAGCCAGTGCGGGAACTTTTTATTTTACTTGCTATTTATATTTATTATTCCTATACCATTGAAACATAGTCTTGTATTATTCGAAAAATGGATATGAAAAGTTTTAACACAGTATTGTTGATGTGGCAGGTTGAGGGCACCAAAGAAGCGTTGGTGGTAAATCCTCTCCTCGTCACCAGCCTACCTGACCTGGGACCCCACCGGCTATGACCCACCGACTATGACACCACCGATTGTGACCTCACCGATTGTGACCCACCAACTATGACCCACCGACTATAACCCACCGACTATGACCCACCGATTTTGACCCACCGACTATGATCCACCGACTATGACACCACCGATTGTGACCTCACCGACTATGACACCACCGATTGTGACCTCACCGATTGTGACCCACCGACTATGTCCCACCGGTTATGACCCACCGACTATGACACCACCGATTGTGACCTCACCGATTGTGACCCACCGAATATGACCCACCGGCTATGACCCACCGACTATGACCCACCGACTATGACACCACCGACTATGACCCACCGGCTATGAACCACCGACTATGACTCACCGATTGTAACCCACCAACTATGACCCACCGATTGTGACCCACTGACTATGACCCACCGACTATGACCCACCGGCTATGACCCACCGACTATGACCCACCGATTGTGACCTCACCGATTGTGACCCACCGACTATGACCCACCGACTATGACCCACGGACTATGACCAACCGACTATAACCCACCGGCTATGACCCACCGACTATGACCCACCGACTATGACCCACCGATTGTGACCCAAGGACTATGACCCACTGACTATGACCCACCGACTATGACCTTCCGATTGTGACCCACCGACTATGACCCACAGACTATAACCCACCGATTGTGACCCACTGACTATGACCCACCGATTGTGACCTCACCGACTATGACCCACCGGCTATGACCCACCGACTATGACCTCATAAACTATGACCCACCGACTGTGACCCACCGATTGTGGCCTCATAGACTATGACCCACCGATTGTAACTCACCGATTGTGACCCACCGACTATGACTCACCGATTGTGACCCACCGACTATGACTCATCGATTGTAACCCACTGGCTATGACCCACCGACTATGACTCACCGAAGTGACCCACCGACTATGACCCAACGATTGTGACCCAATGACTATGACCCAACGATTGTGACAAACCAAATATGATCCACCGAATGTGACTACTAATTGTGACCAACCAACCATGACCACTGACTATGACCCACCGATTGTGTCTGTTCAGATTGATATTTAACTTCTACCTGTTTTGCATAATAGTTAAATTCTAGCTGTTTTGCCAAATTTTCTTGTTTTGTAAAATAATTAATTTTACCACGTGCCAAGTATGTAAATTTGGATAGCTTTTTTTAAATAAAATCAGTGTGTTTGTAAACTACGCCCGTGTGTGGGATTCCTTTATTGAATAATTCTCCCTTTGTGATTCAACGAGTGATCGCCTCAACTCAAAACATTTACAGTCCTCAGAAGGTGGCGGAGGCATAAACCCTTGGTACTACTTGTAAGCAGAACACCGCCTCCAGCCAAGGTTAAACAAATTTGGTCCTGATCGAGCCGGATCCTAGAGAAGCTAAGAAAGTTGGGGAATAAAGGAATCTGAAGAAGCTAACAAAATTGAAGAAGAAAGAATTCTAAAGAAGTTTAGAAAATTTGTGATCTTCTGAAGAACTTTAAAAAATTAAGCTGATTGTTAAAGGAAATTATTTAAATCAACTAAGTGAAGTATTGTTAAGAATACAAGATGAAAAAGAATCAGAAAATCCTAACGTTGTTGCGATCATCTGCGACAAAGAGCATAAAGGAAATTGATGCGGAACTGGATAAGGCAGTGATTCTCAACCTTTTTTTTGTTGCGGCATTATTTTAAAGATTTGAAAATTTGGCGGCACAATTTTAGAATTTCGCGGCACACTTTTGCTAACTTGAATGCAAGAAAATTCAAATTATGTATCAATATTTCTATGCAAAATATAAGTAATATACATCTCTAACATTCAATTTGCTAATTTCGTTATTTTAAAAAGTAAAAAAATGAAAAAGAAAAAAAGAAAAACCAATACAAACGTGAACATAATCATATGACTAAAATTCGGCGGCACATTTTTAGAATTTCGCGGCACACAAAATTACCGCGGCACATTGGTTGAGAATCACTGGGATAAGGAATCTCCATCTCGGGAGACTATCAGGGTAAATTTTAAGGTGTTGGAGACTAATGAGAACCAACTCAGAGATGTAAATTCACAAATTATGAATCTGATGGTGGAGGATGAAACAATAACTCCGCAGGATCTGGAAAAGGAGCAAGATATGGTGGTCCAGTATGAAAATAATTTTATCAGAACGGAACTTCGAGTGGCTGAATATCTCCAGTTAAAGGAAATTGAGCACCAAGGCCGAAGGAATCTGGATCCTACTAGGAGCGCCCAGGAAGGTATGTCATCATACCGGAAGTGGAGAAGTTCCAGTACCTTGTACAATCAATGAGGGCTGGTACCCGAGCGGATCGATTGGTCAGGAGTTACCCGCTAACCACAGAAAATTATCCTAAGGTGGTTAAAGCATTGCAAGACCAGTATGGGGATAAAGTAATATTGACCGAGGTCTATGTACGCCAACTACTGAAACTGGTAATAAATAATGTACGGAAAAAGACCTTAACGTTGGAAAGTTTGTACGACCAGGTCGAATCCCATTTAAGAGCCTTGGAATCATTGGGCGTCACGACACAACAGAATGCCTCATTTTTGTACCCCCTAGTAGAGTCAAGTTTGCCGAGACATGTTTAGGATATGGCAAAGAAGTGCGCTGGCGGGGTATAGTGAGGACGAAGGAGAACTCCCAATATCAATAGATCAAATATTGCAGCGCCTCCTTGAGTTCTTAAGGAGAGAAGTTAAGGGGGAACAACGGCTTGAATATTTTTGAGAGAGGGGTTTAGAGAATCATCCCAGAGGAAGAACTATGGCCAACATGTAGCCAGAATGCACACCGCTCAGATAAAGGATGCTCAGGGTAGAGTGACTCTCCTGTGTCTAAGTTGTAAAGGAAGACATTGGATCCAGGACTGCGCAACTTGGCGTTCCATGACAGTGAACAAACGAATGGATGAAATGAGAAAGGCTAACGTCTGCTTTCGCTGTTTGAGGGTGGGCCATATGAGGGCAACCTGCAGAACTCAAATCCGATGCTCTCACTGCAGAGGCCCCCATCATACAGCCCTGCATCTACCAAAGCAAGTATCAATGGACAATCCTGATCATGGGGAAAGGCGAAACACTGAGGAGCCGCGGGCCTCGACTGGTGAACAGGAGGTCGCTTCATCAGGGATGCATGTGAGAACCGCAGTCCCAAAGGCCTTGTTAGCGACATCTCGGGTTCGCATAGTAGGCCCTCAGGGCGTAGGAATCACGGTGCGGGCGTTGCTGGATCAGGGGTCTCAGTCGTCCTTTGTCCACCAAGATCTTCTTCATCACTTAACTGTTCCGGTACAAAAGGTCAATGCACAAATCTACGGGAATAACGACACCAGGGGAGACCATGTTAAACAGATGGTATCCTGTTCGGTGGAGTCGTTGACATAGTCAGGTTGGACTATACCGATTAAGGCTTTGGTGGTGGGAAGAATGACTGGGATATTACCTAGTCGGGATCTCCGTATCCCTGTGCCGTCCAGCTGGAAGGCCCTGCCATTGGCCGACCCTCAGTTTGAGACAAGTGGCCGAGTGGATGTAATATTGGGAGCAGACGTATATGGAAGCTTATTACTCCCCGAATTTAAGTATGATGAGAAAACCCAGTTATGCGCGCAGAAGACCTGATTGGGCTGGATTATTTCGGGAAAATTACCAAGTGAAGGAAAAAGCAGCCCACACATGGTGTACAACATCCGGGTGAATTATGAAGAAAACCTAGACAACATATTGAGGCGCTTCTGGGAGGTGGAAGAGGTCCCCATTAGACCTACCAAGTCGAGCGCAGATGAATTCTGTGAAGAATTACATAAGACAATGGTGAAAAGAACAGCTAGTGGGCGATATATCGTTCCTCTCCCTTTTGACCCGAAGGTGCCAGTTCCTGAGTTGTTTGGGGGGTCGGTCTCTATTTGTGTCTAGCGACAAATTAGTTTGGAAAGACGTTTGGCCAAGCAAATGCCATTGAAGGAGGAATATCATTCATTCATGCGAGAATACATAAAATTGGGTCACATGACTCCCTTACCGGAGTTGGTGGCAGAGGATTCCCCCCGGGTGGTTGTTTCATACCTCATCATGCGGTATGGGGAAATCAGCGAAAGTTGCGAGTCGTGTTTGACGCTTCCACCGTGACCTCCAACGTGTTCTCCTTTAATAATAGGTTGTATACCGGTCCCAAGTTGCAAAGCGATATATTTGCCATTTTAATGAATTGGCGGCATCATAAGGTAGTTATGCTGGTGGATATAGAAGAAATGTATCGTCAGGTTCTGGTGTGCCCAACGGATGCTGCCCGACAGAAAATATGGTGGAAAGAGACTTCTAATGAGCCGATGATTCCCTATCGGTTGAATACTGTTACGTACGGCACCTCCCCGGCTCCTTTCCTGGCCCTAAGAACATTGATCCAATTGGCCATTGATGAGGGCAGTCAATATCCTAGAGCGGCTGAAGCATTGAGAAAGGAAACGTACGTAGATGATATATTGACCAGGGCAGAGGATTCAGAGTCGGCCATACTGTTGAGAGAAGAACTTAAATGTCTCTTACAAAAGGGGGGATTTGTTCTCAAGAAGTGGGCCTCCAATGATCCGAAAATTCTTAATCAAATACCCGAGGATGCCCGTCTTAATAAAATCAAATTTGATGGCGCAGAAATAATGAAAACGCTCGGTTTGGGATGGGATGCAGTGGGGGATTACAATTTTGTACAGCTTTCAGGAGCCTACACAAGGAGATGAAATTACTAAGCGTGGCATGCTATCGCTGGTAGCAAAACTGTGCGATCCCATGGGATGGTTGGCGCCCGTTATTGTGATAGGAAGGTTGTGGGTAGCTGGGAAAGATTGGGATACGCCGATGCATGGATTTATCGATGCCTCAGAAGATGCGTATGCAGCCGCTGTATATATAAGAATTAGTGGAAGCGATGGCATCAGAGCGGAGTTGGTGGCGGCCAAGACGCGTTTGGCACCCGTCTGGCGAATCTCTATTCCACGCCTGGAGTTATGCGCTGCTGTCTTGCTAACTCGCCTAATTACACACATTATGACGGTGATGCGACTTGATCTGGGAACTATTGTCTGTTGTACGGATGCGACCATCGTCCTGGCATGGATAAAGACCATCGCTAGAACCTTGCCAACCTTCGTGGGAAATCGGGTATCAGAAATACAGACAAAGTCACCAGATTCAAGAATGGCGTCATGTTCCATCAGGAGAAAAACCCGCTGACCTTGCTTCCCGTGGGGTTTTGTGATCTATGATAGGAAGATCCAGGTTGTGCTGGAAGGGACCTAGCTGGCTCATTTTGTCCCGGGACCAATGGCCCAAAATGCCAACAATATCTGGGCGATCGGAAATACGTACGGCCTTGTCGGTTGGTCTCGTGGATAAAGTTCTTCTGTTGGTCGCCTTGGGAGAACGATTTTCCTCGATCACTACCTACAATAGAGTTGTGGCCTGGATCCTTCGTTTTATTAGTAATTGCCGGGCGGGAAAGTTCAGTCACCCATGAATCCCGCTGAAATTAAGAGAGCCCATGTTGAGATCCTCTTGGCCGTACGACAACATTATTTTGGGGAAGAACTGAAGTCTTTGAGTCGTCACAAGGTCGTTGGTGGGCGCAGCAGAATATTGTCCTTAAACCCTTTCCAGGATGAACAGGGTTTCCTCCGAGTTGGTGGGAGATTAAGATGGGCTCCGGGCATACCTTACCACCAGAAGTATCCTGCTTTATTGCCATCAGATGGACGGCTGAGCCAACTTATTATACGTGACAGGCACCAAAGAACTCTTCATGGCGGTACGCAGCTGGTACTGTCAAATCTTAGACAGGAGTACTGGATCCTAAGAGCCAAAGATCAAATCAAGAAATGTGTTCGAGACTGTGTGATCTGTTGCTGCTACAATCGAACCACCCAACATCAAGTCATTAGCGATTTACCAAAGAAACGGTTGACCCCGGGAAAACCATTTACGGTCAGTGGGGTGGATTATGCGGGACCCATTCAATTGAAATTATCTGGAGGTAGGGGACGAAAAGTCGGAAAAGGATACATTTGCTTGTTTCGTTACCCGGGCGGTGCACATAGAATTGGTTACGGATGCCTCGACGCCTACCTTCTTGGCGGCCTTCAAAAGATTTGTGGCTCGCAGAGGTCGTTGCAACAAGATTTACAGTGACCAAGGTACCAACTTCGTGGGGGCGGCCAAGAAATTTCAGTCGGATTTTTATCTGTCCCGACAGCAATTAAAGGAGTTGACTGCCATTTTGGCTAATGACGGAACAGATTGGCAGTTCAATCCTCCGGGTGCGCCTCATTTTGGAGGCCTTTGAGAGGCCGGCATAAGGTGTTTGAAACATCACTTACGGCGCATTGTAGGAACTACAGTGCTAACTTATGAAGAGATGTTAACTGTCCTCATTCAGATTGAATCCTACTTGAATTCAAGACCTTTGACCCATTTTGGTAATGATCCTAATGATTTGGAGGCCTTGACCCCGGCCCACTTCTTGCTTACCTCGACATTTCAGTGCGTCCCGGAGGAGGAGTTGATACTGGTAAAGAACCATCTATTGTCTCGATAGAGATTAGTGCAAAAAATGGTGCAACATCTATGGAAAAGGTGGTCTACCGATTTTATTCACAACCTACAACAGCGGAACAAATGGAAAATCAAAGAACCCAATATGTTAGCAGGATCATTGGTTCTTATAAAGGAAGGACATGTGCCCTATGCTAAGTGGCTAATGGGCCGTGTAGTCGAAGTCCACCCGTGTAAAAAAGAAGTAGCAATTTAGAAACTTAAATAATGGGTAAATGAATAATTTAAATAATCCTTGTTTTTTTCTTAACTATTGCAATAATTACTGCAGCGATAGGCCGGTGTTATACTGGTAGGAAATGATCAGCCGTATTTGATGATTCTAAAAATATGAGGCTTTATTCCACAAAGTTAAAATGAGACACAAATGAACCAATTTCAGTCCAAACAATCCCGAACCATCAGGGTAAGCTTGATTCAGCTTCTTTTACTTCAATGGACTTTATATTCTTTATACTTCAGACTTTATCTTCTTTATACTTCAGACTTTATCTTCTTTATACTTCAGACTTTATCTTCAGGCTTCCTATGAACCTCTCTTGCCTTTTCACTTGAGCTCGAGCTCCTTGATTCGCTCTCCTAATCTGCAGACTCTCACTCTCCCCGCGCGCCTGTCTCATACCTTTTTCGCCGGCTTTTATAGTCGTATAAGGTCACGTGGTCGGACTCTGTGGCGCACTCTGTGGCGCATCCCTTGGCGCGCGCCATCTAGAGCCGTCTTCCTGAACATCATTTAGGAGCTATATCCATCAGGCCATTTACTTTCTCTCCCTTGCCTGCTTTTACAAATCCTGGGCAAAGTCTCTTGCTCTCTCTTCAATATGTCAAATTTTGGATTTAGAATAAACTTATTCGATTGGTCTCTCCGCATTGATCTCACAACATAAGACATTCTGATGTTGGGCAGATAGTCAGATCTTGTCGACAACCAATCCTTACAATCTACGTTCAAATTAATATTTGTATTCACAATCTTCTCCTCAGAACATATTTCCTGCTGATCTATCGTGGGCTCTAATATAGGCCATGATTCTTTAGGTTCCTTCAACCATCCGGGGCCCTTCCACCATCTACTTCGCACAAACTGGCATGGAGAGCATCCTCGAGACAAAAGATCAGCTTCCTTTTTAAGGTCTATCTCTGATGTAATTCCATCACTTGCCTCATTGACTTTAGTTTCATCATCATTAGTCAAAGTATCTTTGGCATCCTCATTTTCAGTTTTATGTTCAGCTGTATCATAGGCTTCTTTTAGTTCTTGATATACTCGTATGGACTCTTTGGAGCAGGTTTCAATAAGTTCTCTAAGGCTTAATACCCCTAGATCCAATAAATCTTTCAAATCTCTTTGAACTGTGAGCAAATTCAAAGTTTGTTCTACATGTTTATTTCTATCAATAACTGGTGAATTGCCCATCAACGTCCATCCCAACCTTGTTTCCATCGCAGTTAAATTTGTTTCAATTGGTACAACTTTCCCTGTTAAAAGCATGCCCATATAATCAGCACCGATCAAAATATCAATCTCTTTTCTATTAAAGTTATCTTCCGGAATGCTTATACCTTTACTGCTTAACTTTCTACACCAATCTCCTCTCGGTAAAGGCGGTACATTATCGCAAATCTTAGGTTGGTCCAACGCTTTAACCTGGATTTTTTCCCTACTGTCATTCAATTTTTCCAAGTTCAGGATGTATCTTCCATGCCTTTCCTCTTCCACTCTTCTACCTCCAAATAGGCTTTTAACTATTGTTATTTTTCCAATATTTTTCAATCCCATATACTCTACCAAAGATTGTTTTACATAAGAGTATTGGCTTCCACTGTCTAACAGAATTCTTACCTTCTTCGAAGCTTTTGGGCCTCTCAACAGTGCCACTGTCGTCAGCATCAGAATTTGACTCGTACAAGCCTGACTCGAAAAGGAGGCTATTGGCTCAGGGGTATCTTTTCTTAAATTCTCCCTTCCATTCTTCTCCCTTATCTACTTCGAAGAGCTTCCCCGACACAGAATATCCAGATGATTCATCCCACAATTTTTGCATTCTAGTCGCCCTTTGCACTGTCTCCTGAAATGTCCTGTTCGCAAGCACCTGAAGCATAGATGTGCTTTCATAATCTTTTCCCTCCGTTCTTCCAATGAAATTCGAGCAATACGGTAACATTGATGGCTCTCATGATTTGTTTTTTTTTCACAAAAGCAACATTTCATTGGAGTTCGGCTCCCGAACAAACCAGATACAGTGGCAGGTCTAGAATTGTTCCATTTCCTTGGCCCTTCATTGTAAAAATTCCTCTGAGGCATTTCCACGTTGAAACCTTTTTCTATGAATTTCAATCTTTGAGCACTCTTGACTTCTGCTCTTAAGAAGTCCATCAACGCCTTTAATCTTTCGGGGATCTCTCTAGTCCTATCCACTGGGTCTTCTATCTTAAAACTATCCTGTCCATAACCTGAAGAAGGATGTCTTTGCCATATTTTCAATACATCCGATGGCAGGGATGACTCTACCAGAGGATACAAGAAAACACCCGACAACTGTGGGTCTATTCCAAGCGTTTGCAACGATCTCAAATGACTTGATAAGTCATCGTACAAATTACTCAAATTTCTATTTTCCTTCCTGACATTGGCCATGACCAAATTCAAAAGTCGTCTAACATAGAGCTCCGTCAGAATATTCGGATCTCCAAAACGCTCTTGCAAAGCCTGAATAGCCGACGTGTAATTATCCCCCGTAACAGGGTAACTGGCTATAACTCTATATGCCTCTGAATCAGGCAAAATCGCCTGTCGCAAATACAAAAATTTATCACTATTAGATAAATCTTCACCTTCATGCACCTTCGAAAACTGTGCCCACCAAGGCAACCAGTTTTCCAGAGAACCATCATACGTCTTCAACTCTAACTCTGGTAGTTTTATATTCAATTTTGTATTTTTACTACTATTCGAAAGAACTTCATATTTTGCCTGATCTCGCAACATGAAGATCTTCTGCTCCATGCTGAATCTCTCCTGAATATATTTCTCGCAATCTTCATATTCCCGATCAATCTCTTCATCCGTAATATTCTCTTGAGCCAACAAAACCAGCTGACATTGCTCATTCAAAGCCACAAGTTCTATATGTAGAGATTCAAGCCTCTTATACTTTGCATAAATATTTAAATAGAAGACCTTTTGAACTCGGCCTTTAACTCATTGACTGTCTTGGTAAAAATTCCTCGTACAGCTCTTCTACGTTTTTTGTCCATCTCCTCCATCTTAACACCAAGCTTATCGCGTCCGGCTCACCAGAAATGTAAAAAATAAGTAGCAATTTAGAAACTTAAATAATAGGTAAATGAATAATTTAAATAATCCTTGTTTTTTTCTTAACTATTGCAATAATTACTGCAGCGATAGGCCGGTGTTATACTGGTAGGAAATGATCAGCCGTATTTGATGATTCTAAAAATATGAGGCTTTATTCCACAAAGTTAAAATGAGACACAAATGAACCAATTTCAGTCCAAACAATCCCGAACCATCAGGGTAAGCTTGATTCAGCTTCTTTTACTTCAATGGACTTTATCTTCTTTATACTTCAGACTTTATCTTCAGGCTTCCTATGAACCTCTCTTGCCTTTTCACTTGAGCTCGAGCTCCTTGATTCGCTCTCCTAATATGCAGACTCTCACTCTCCCCGCGCGCCTGTCTCATACCTTTTTCGCCGGCTTTTATAGTCGTATATGGTCACGTGGTCGGACTCTGTGGCGCACTCTGTGGCGCATCCCTTGGCGCGCGCCATCTAGAGCCGTCTTCCTGAATCATTTTCAACAACCCGGGAAGTCGTACGAGTGGTATCCCGCCGCACCATGGCCGGCGTCATCAAACGTCCCTTGGTCAAGCTGGCATTGCTACAGGGCAGTGTTGGGCAAATATTAATTAAAATGATTTATTAAAGATTAACAATTGATTAATTGTTAATTGTAATTTTCACAATTAACAATTAATCAATTGTTAATTGTATTTTTACAATTAACAATTAATTAATTGTTGATTGTATTCATACAATTAACAATTAATTAATTGTTAATTGCACTTTTCTAATTAACAATTAATTAATTGTTAATTGCACTTTTCAAATTAACAATTAATTAATTGTTTAGAGAAATTTAATTAATCTAACAAATAAAAAAATTACTGGTGCATAATAAACTGGTATATAATATACTGTACAGGCCTGCGTGGGACGTGGACGCAGGTACAATATAACTATTGAAATATTTAAATACACATGTTAGCAAAAAATAAAAACTGATGCAAATGATCATCAATAACTTTAATTAAGCATGATTAGATAGACAATGATAATTTATAATTTCTTGTAATAATTTAAATTACATTCCAGTACCACTCTCTTCTCGAACATGCTGTCCGACAATTTGTGACTCTTTGGCAGATTTGTCATTGTCGCAAAAGAAAAAAGGCGTTCAACTGCAGCTGACGATGGTAAAGGTGTGTTGTATAATATAAAAACACTTTTTATCTCAGGATATCTATTGAGTAGTTGCAAATCTTGGCTTTCCTCTGCAAAAAAAAATGCAGCATCAAAAGTTCTGCTTTATTCATTGGTGCATCGGAGGAGCATCCGTTTTTTTCTGAGATTGAACTATCGGAGTCAGAGTCAAAATTGAAAAAAAGGTTTTCTTTGGTACTTTTTGTTGTTGCCACTGTTGCTACTATATTTCCACTAATTTTTTCGGAAATGCAGGTCTTGAAAACTTTTAGAATCTTGGTACGATCCGCGGGCTCAAAACAAGTCAACCATTTATTTTTGAATCTTGGGTAGGATAATGCCGCAATAGCCGCTATTTCAGCTTCAGGAGTGGTGACGTCAAGCATTTTTTCAAATCTCTTCTCTACACTCTCTCTGTATGCCTTGACCAACGGATTGCAAAAGGAAAAGTTGTTTTTCTTTTCAATTTTTAGCATTTTTTTTCTCAGCGCAAGAAGGCACGGCAGAACTATCCCTTAATATGCGTTAGTCTCACTCTGCATTATGTCGAGGGCTTCTGCCACTGGCGAAGTGCACGTCAAATACTCTTGTATGTATTCGAATTCGTTGTCTTTGATAGCATTTTTTATGTTTAATAATCTATGTAAGAGTAAGCTTTTTTCTTTAATATCGAAAATTTGCTGGAGGGCATCAAACAAGCTATTCCATCTGGTCTCACCAGGTCGACTTAACGTGTGTCCTAACACATTCTGCATTAATTCAGCACTCTTTGGTCGTCCTGCAGCCTTCCACAAAGCATTACATTTCTTCATGATTGCAGCATGCATTTGCGACAGAGGGGTGTCTTGTTCGCTTAAAAGTTTGTTCGCGTCCGTAGTTGCGCAAAGGCTTAACGTATGTGCACAGCATCGTAAATGGTCAGGAAGTAAATGCTCAGGATCTTCTAAATTTGATGATTCGTCATCCTCAACATCTGATTCAGAAAAGGCTTCTGTTGGCTGAGAGTCTGGCATAACTTCATCAACAATATTTATATTGGTCAATTTGACACCGAACATTTTGAAAGCTTTTACGAAATTGCTGCCATTATCCGTCACCGATGCAACAATTTTATTCGTATTGAGGTCGAAATGATCGTTAATTTCTTGAATTATATCGGATAGTCGATTGTAGCTGTGGACGCCTTTGAATCGTTGACAAGCTAACGCCACTGAATCTCTGCGTAGATCATTTGTGATCCAGTGCGCTGTAACTCCTATAAAACTTCTCTTTTTACTGGACCAAATATCTATTTCTGTGCACACATAGGAAGCTTCTTTTAGTTTCGACTTTATCTTAGCTACTTGCGTTTCATAGTGGTTTTCTATACGACGTCCTAGTGAACGTCGACTCATTAGAGTTAGCCCCATTTCAGATATTTCCAAGTCCGTGAATATTTTTGAAAAATATGGATCTTCCACTGCACGTAATGGGATCATGGAATGTATAAAATATTTCAGAATATTTTCATCGAATTGTTCTTGTGTAATTTTATTCTCATTTGACTTCTCAGTTTTTACCTAGGATTTCTTTTTTTTTTTTTACATATCTTTTGTACTCTTCAATGCATTCTTGCCCGTGTTTTCGCTTCAGGTGACTCAAAAAGTTTGACGTACAATTATGATATCCTTTAATTTTAGTTAGTACAACAACAACAACAAAAGCCTTTATTGAGGACCTCTCGTCCTATAAAGGATTCGCCAGTTTACAGAGTAATTGAAGAGAAGAGAACTAAGAGTACAGAGATATAAGTAGTAGGTATAATATAGTATTTTCTACACTGTGACTATATACAACAGCAGCAACAAGCCTTTTACTGGAATCGAAGTCCCATTTTACCTTAATAATGATTATAAAACTATTTTAGAGGCGTAATATTCTTTTTAAAATAAAACAATTTCTACTGTCCTTACTGCGATGGAAAAATTAAAGGGAGGGCCTGGCTCTTATTTTAGAGGCGTAATATTCTTTTTAAAATAAAATTTTTACCTCGGATTTCTTTTTTTTTTACATATCTTTTGTACTCTTCAATGCATTCTTGCCCGTGTTTTCGCTTCAGGTGACTCAAAAAGTTTGACGTACAATTATGATATCCTTTAATTTTAGTTAATACAACAACAACAACAAAAGCCTTTATTGAGGACCTCTCGTCCTATAAAGTCTATAATTTTTCCATCGCAGTAAGGACAGTAGAAATTGTTTTATTTTAAAAAGAATATTACGCCTCTAAAATAGTTTTATAATTTGATAACAGATGGCGCTCTAGTACATCGTAACATTAATAATGATTCAATCATCATCATGTGCTAACGGGGAATTATATAAGAGAGAAATTATAACAGAAAATTATAAAATTAAATTCTTTATCCCCATTCCTTATATATTGATGATAAACAACACCCAATGTGGATAATGGGGAAATCGAGACCTATTTTAATTAAATCCCATATTACAATAATAGAATTTAAATTTTAAAATCATTTTCCCTCTAAATTTAATGAGCCGCGCCGCCATTACATATTAAGAAATAAAAGCCTTCGTGTTAAAAACTTCATTTTAACAATTAATTCTCTAAATTATATTCTATATGCCTTCAAACTACGCCGTGTTTTCTTCTTCTTCCTTCCCAATACTTACAATATTGCATACTTTCTCATTAGAGCACCTAGTCCCAGCTGTCAATTTATTAACGAATTTATAATGAAATTTTATATAAAAGAGAGTGTTCTTTAGCAGTATAAAAAATAAAATATGCAAATCTATAAAATATATAACTAGGGTAGATAATATATATATAGTAGTTCTGTATTATAAAAATATATATAATGTGTAAATAATCATTATATTACATGTTATATGTCATTTCTTGCCTCAGATAATCTGCAGTTTCAATATACAACAGCAAAATCCTTTTAACATATCGTCTCACATAGACTTATACGTGAGAAGTCCAAGAAAAACAATGCCAACAAAGATATAAAGTACCAATGTGTAAATAGGTGACCGCAGTTATATACAGTCTTGGTGGAGGGATATAACAACAAAGATATAAAGTACCAATATGTAAATAGGTAACCACAGCTATATACTGTCTTGTTGGAGGGATATAACAACAAAGATATAAAGTACCAATATGTAAGTAGGTAACCACAGTTATATACAGTCTTGTTGGAGGGATATAACAACAAAGATATAAAGTACCAATATGTAAATAGGTAACCACAGCTATATACTGTCTTGTTGGAGAAATATAACAACAAAGATATAAAGTACCAATATGTAAATAGGTAACCACAGTTATATACAATCTTGGTGGAGAGACATAACAACAAAGATATAAAGTACCAATATGTAAATAGGTAACCACAGTTATATACAACAACTAAAGCCTTTATTCAGGGCCACTCGCCCTATACAGGATTCGCCAGTTCAGCCATTTTCACCAACCACTCTACCATCCACGACTTCGTATTTTTGTCCATTTGCAAGAAGCTTATTGTCTCTTAATTTTGAATGTATTCCTTTTTCGGATAGTTCTTTCTTCTTAGTAATCAGTAAGCGGCGTTGTTCTCGGGTCTTCAGAGTGTAATCTTTATTTACAAAAATTTTATCAACTCTGAATTTGTAAGCATTCCTAAGAAGTGCAATTCTTGTGGTTTGTTTCGGAATTTCAACCAAAATTGGTGCGTTAGCTTTCTTTGAAAGCCGACGACAACGCATTATTTCCGATTCAATTTGAATTTGCATCTTTTCATTTATCGCCGTAACCACTTTGCATAATGTTTCATCTGAGTTTTCGGCTTCGGGCCCTATTATACCGTAAAATATAAGGTTATTTTCCCTTGTTTTCCTGTCCAGCATGTCACCGTGATCCTCTAGACTTTTTATTCTTAAATCGTTTTTTGTGGCTAATTCCAAGCATGTTTTCTGGGAAGTTTCAATAACGGTCAATCTCTGATCCCATTCATCGAACTTTTGTTCAATGTTTTGTAATCTAGTTTCTAGTCTTGCTCCTAAAGTCCTTAGCTCTTTATGGATTTGTATAACAATAGATTTAAGATCATCTTCCATAACTTCCTTTGTCTCAGGAGTTCGTACAGTGGACAGAGTTGTTTGCTTTTTTGTAGGGGGCCCAGGGTTAAGTTCCACGCCACCAATGATTAGTAGTATGGCAATCACTCTTATCAAGTAAGCAGCAGAATACTTTTGAGTTAACGTAAGGTGACAGGATGGGTACATTTTGTAATTATAAGATAGTTTTTTAAATTCATCGTACTTCTCAACGAGAAATTTAGGCTCTTTAATACTAACAATAAACAACAATGCAAGTACTATGCATGTAAATTTCATCTTTTATTTCTTGGTGTCGGATTTTAGAAAAAAGTAAGATTTAACAGTAAGTGCTAAGATTATATTTGTGGTATAGTATTACTAAGTCAATTATATCTTTAAAATTGGGTTCATTAAATAATAAATTAAATTATTAAAAGTGTATTTACCGGGAGCGAACGCAGGTGCTGCTTGCAGTTTGGCCTCCTGGCGGCGAATGATTTTAGTTAATACATCTCTTGGACATTTCATACAAAGCGCTGTGATTTTATTACCAGTGGACTCTTCAAGCAAGGATTTGAAATATGTTCCATCTAGAAAGTAAAGCCGCGCTTGCGAAGACGAAAACTCGGCGGTGTCAGTTGGTGGCACAGGCGAAGATGTTTCTAATGACTCATTAATGTCCGAAACCGAAAAAGTCACTGGAATGTTACTGTCTTCGTCAATTTCGTTTATCGACGCCATTTTATTTCACTAGTCTAGAACAATGTATTCTTAACCAAAACAAACATTCACGTATGTAAAAGGCTTAACGTGACAAGAATAGTTCATCAATGAGAAGGATTGATTTTTTTTATGCAGTGTAATTTTTTAAACCTTTCATTGAATCTGTTATTTTTATTTAATCTGTATTAATACATATTTAATTGTTTAATAAAACAATTTTAAAAATTAATTGCAATTAATTTAATTGCAATTGATTTAATTGAAAAATTAATTGCATTTTATTTAATTGCAATTAATTTAATTTCAATTAATTTGATTGCAAATTGCAATTTAAAGATTAATTGCAATTGATTTAATTGCAATTAATTTATTAGCAATTAATTTCTTGGTCAATTAACAATTTAATTGAAAAATATTTTTTTAATGCCCAACACTGCTACAGGGGCCCCCCGTCAGCTTTGATGGTGCTCATCAACTCGGAGAGGATGTTCAGATTGATATTTAACTTCTACCTGTTTTGCATAATATTTAAATTGTAGCTGTTTTGCATAATTTTTTTTTTTTTTTTGTAAAATAATTAATTTTCACACGTGCCAAGTATGCAGATTTGAATAGCTTTGTTAAATAAAATCAGTGTGTTTGTAAACTACGCCCGTGTGTGGAATTCCTTTATTGAATAACTCTCTCTTTGTGATTCAACGAGTGATCGCCTCAACTCAAAACATTTGCAGTCCTCAGAAGGTGGCGGAGGCATAAACCCTTGGGACTACTTGTAAGCAGAACACCGCCTCCAGCCAAGGTTAAACAGTGTCACACCAAATATGACTATTGATTGTGACCAACCAACTATGACCCACCGATTGTGAGCACAAATGTGACCACTGAATATGTTTCTGCAAATTGTTTCCAAA
>CP092871.1:46792652-46821396 GCA_030710605.1 Cordylochernes scorpioides
AATCACACGACAGCGTCAGGGGCGGTCGCATATGCAGGGCCGGCCGTGAAACCGGGCAAGCACGGCGGCACAGGCGAAAGTTGCAGCTACGTGCTAGGAGTCCGATTCACTTGAGTGATCAGACTTCTCCGCGCGGATACGTGGCTTAAATCTTTCCGAGGCCTTCAGGAACTCCAAGCATGCTCGCCAAGTACTCCTATTTAAGATAAAGTCCCTAAGTGATGGGAATAAAAGAACAGATAGAAAAAAAAAGAATTTAAAAAATAATAAACAAACAAATGAATAATTTAAATAAATATTTTTGTTTCTAACTATTGAATTTACTGTAGCGATAGGCAGGTGATATTCTCTGGAGGTAATGATCAACAGGATTTGATGAATTTAACATAATGGGCTTTATTCTATTATGATGAAATAACAAAAATAAACTAATTTCTATTGGAGCAATTATCCTGCTATTATGCTAATCTATCTTTTTGCTAACTTTAGCCTTTTCACTTTCTTTAGTTTTCGCAATGGGCTTCTTATCAATCTCTTTATCCTTTTAACTTTCCACACTTTCTCTAACAGGTTTCTCATCAGATTTTTATCCTTTTAATTTATTCAGTTTTTATACAGGCTTCTAATAAACTTATTTTGCCTTTGTAGCTTTCCACAGTTTCTATAACAGGTTTCTTATCAGATTCTTTACCCTTTTACTTTATTCAGTTTTTATACAGGCTTCTAATAAACTTCTTCTTATAAACTTCTTCTGAGCTAGAGTTATTTATATCCTAGGCTCAGGCACTTATGATCAACTCTTCTGAGCTAGAGTTCGTTAACTCCTAGGCTCAGGCACTTCTATCCTCCTAAACGCTTCTTACTAACCCTACTAACTCCACTAATCCCCCTAACTCTACTGAATCACGCACCGGCCATCCCGCCGTGCCTTTTATACCTTGCTTTGCTTGCGCAAAGTCTCACCTGATTGGCTTTTCCCATCACGTGATCAGCAAATGATTTAATACAAATAAACTAGTTTTAACATTCTCCCACCAATTTTGACAAAGAAATAGTCAAAATTAAATCGGCAACTATTTACACTTAAAATGAAACATTCATATCATTTAAGAACTATATCTGGCCATTCACTTTCTCTCCCATATCTGCTTTTGTAATTCCTGGGAAAGGTCTCTGGCTCTCTCCTTAATACAAGGGGGATCAATAAATAAGGTGAATTATCTTATTTCTTAAAAATTAAAAAAGCAAAAATAATTTAAACCACAGAATATTAAAATATAACATCGAGAGACTATTTAAGGTTGATGTATATTCATAATATTTATTATTTAATTATTTGTGACCATTGACCGGAATGCAGAATTTGCATAGGTAATTATTATTATTATTATTAGAATGTAGCTTGTGCTGTAATGATCATTAAATCTTTAGTAGGTAAAATATATGTCTGATCCTTAAATTTTAAATACACCACAGCTGGCGACGAGGTAAAAAAGTAAGTCTAATGATGTCAAATATTGTGCCATTTCCAGTTTTCACCCCAGATCAAGACTTCGAAATTTTCGTGAAATGTTTACGTTTTGCGTTTGCTGCTAACGATACTTCGTTAGCTAAACAAGTACCAGTTTTACTGGCGGTGATAGGCCCAAAGTTATTTAAATTGGCCGAAGATTTAGTAGCGCCTGAAAAGCTGGAAACCAAATCATTTGATGAAATAGTCGCACTTCTAAATAGACATCTCGCACCTACACCTAGAGTCATACCAGCTAGATATAATTTTTTTAAGTCAAGCCAAGAAGATGAAACTATATCTCAATTTATGGCAACAATGAGGGGTCTAGCAGAGCCTTGTAAATTCGGAAGCATGTTAAATGAAATGCTACGAGATAAATTGGTGGTTGGCGTTAGATCCGAAAATCTACAGAAACGCCTATTGCAAGAAGGCGATGACGCAACATTAGACAAAATTTACGAAATAGCATTATCATACGAAGCCGCAGAGCGAGATTTATTGTCAATGAAAAAGGTAGATTATGCAGATGCAAATGTTCATGATGTTAAAAAAATAAATAGTGCATGTTCTCATTGTGGTAGACATAATCATCTATCAAATAAATGCTTTTTTAAAAATGCAAAATGTCATGAATGTGGAAAAATTGGACACAAAGCCGGCTTGTAAAAATAGAAAAACTAAATATGCAAAAATACAAAATGGATCAAAAGGTACTGGAAAAATTAATGGGGTTGAAGCAAGTGAAAATGGAAAATATTTTATTACATTAAATGTGGACAACAAAAATATACAGTTTGAATTGGATACAGGTAGTTGTCACACGTTGATGCCAATAAATTTATATAAGAAATTGTGGAATAAGAAAATATTTCCAATAAATTTACATCTTAAATCTTATTCAAATACGAAGATTGATGTTATTGGCAAAAGAGAAGTGTTCATAGCAGAGGCAAATAAAACTCTTCCTTTGATTATAACTGAAGCAAATAGGTCTGTATTGCTTGGCACTACTTGGATTAAGTGCTTGCCTGCTAAATTTTTAAAATTCTCGGACATAAATTTAGTCCAAGAAACAACATGTTCCTCTTTGGTAAATAAATTTGCAGAGGTTTTTGGCACTTCAAATGTAGGTGTAATTAAGGACCATAAGGCGCATCTAATTCTTAGAAAAGATGCTAATCCTAGATTTTTCAGGGCGAGAAATGTTCCTTATGTAATGAGAAACGCCATTGAAAAAGAATTGGAAAATCTTGAAGCCCAAGGAGTAATTACAAAAATAGAAAGAAGCGATTGGGCTACGCCTATAGTTCCTATAATGAAAAAGAATGGCCATGTCCGTATTTGCGGAGATTTCAAAATAACACTAAACCCTGTACTTAAAATTGACCAATATCCACTACCAAAAATAGAGGACATTTTTGCCATTCTCGGAAGAGGAATAAATTTTAGTAAAATAGATTTGTCCCAGGCATATTTGCAATTGGAATTGGACGATAATTCAAAAGAAATGGCCGTAATAAATACACATAAAGGACTCTATAGATATAATAGACTTCCTTTCGGCATTGCTTCTGCACCAGCAATATGGCAACGAATAATTGAACAAATATTGTCCGGCATACCAGGAACTCTTGTTTATCTAGATGATATACTAATTACCGGAGAGTCAGAGGCTGACCATCTTAGAAATTTGGAGGCAGTCTTAAATAGATTAAATGAATATGGCCTCAAGGCTAACAGGGAAAAATGCAATTTTTTCCAAGAAAGTCTTGAATATTGCGGTCATGTGATCGATAAAATGGGTTTGCATAAAACAAATGATAAGATAAGGGCTGTTTTGGATGCTCCAGAACCACTAAATGTAACTCAGTTACGAGCGTTTTTGGGCTTAATTAACTATTATCATAAATTCATCAGAAACGCTGCAGATGTTTTATCGCCCTTATATGCTCTTCTAAAAAAGGGAACAAAATGGCATTTTTCAACAGAATGCCGAAAGGCTTTTAGGCAAATCAAAGAAATTATCTCTTCAGATCAAATATTGATTGCTTATGACCCTAAATTGCCTATCCGTCTGTCGTGTGACTCAAGCAGCTACGGACTCGGTGCTGTGTTGTCTCAAATTGATGTCGACGGAAATGAACGCCCCATATATTTTATTTCAAGGACCTTATCTCAGGCTGAAAAAAAATATTTACAGATTGATAAGGAATGCTTAAGTATAATTTGGGCTTTAAAGAAATTTAATAATTACCTTTTTGGAAGAAAATTTGAATTAATAACTGATAACAAACCCTTGCACCATATACTAAACCCCAAGCGGGAAATATCATCGAACATGTCTGCACGACTACAGCGATGGGCATTGATCTTATCTTCATATAACTTCACAATTGAGTGCAGGAAAACTGGAGACCACGGCAATGCCGATGGACTTTCTAGATTGCCACTAAAACAATATGAAGAAATGGAAGAAGATGCTGTAAATACAGTTCACATGATTAAACAATGTGAAGAATTGACGCTCACATCGAGTCACATTAGGCGAGAATCTTGCAAGGACTCAATCTTGAAAATAGTATACCACAACACATTGTATGGTTGGAAAGATAAGCCATCAAATACCGATTTGCTCTCGTTTTATTTGCGAAGAGAAGAATTAACTGTAGAGCAAGGAATCCTACTTTTGGGAACACGAGTAGTTATTCCAAGGAAATTCAGAGCGAAAATTAAAACTGAGTTGCATCAAGGACATCTAGGTGTTGTAAAAATGAAAGCACTGGCGCGAAATTTTATTTGGTGGCCTGGAATAGATCGTGAAATAGAGGAAATTACTAGAGTCTGCAGAGAGTGTAATATAAATAACCATACGTTAAAGCAAGAAAGTGTTCACAGGTGGGAATCTGCTCCTACACCATGGTATCGAGTTCACTTGAATTTCGCGGGTCCATTCATGAACAAAATGTTCTTAATTGTCATTGACAGTTATTCAAAGTGGCCGGAGGTTATCATAATGAATTCCACGACCGCGGGAAATACTATCCGAGTTCTGAGAGACTTATTCTCGCGCTATAGTATTCCTGACCAAGTGGTCACGGATAACGGCCCTCAATTCGTTTCGGAAGAAATGAAATATTTTTTAAAATCAAATGGAGTTCATCATTTGAGGTCTGCTCCTTATTTTCCAGCTACAAATGGTTTGGCAGAACGTTTTGTACAAACTCTGAAAAGAGGCTTAAAGAATATGAGAAATGAAGAATTAAATAAGAGTTTGGCAAATTTTCTGTTCACATATAGAACAGTACCACATTCGAGCACTAGGGAAGCCCCAGCAGTCCTTTTCTTAAAGCGGATGCTTAAATGTAAGTGGAACCTATTGAAGCCAAAATTGGAAGTCAAACCAGGATTTAAAAAGGGATATTCCCCTGATTTTGAGGAGGACGAGGATATCTTGGTCAGAGACTTTCTGGGTCCAAATAAATGGAAGAAGGGAAAAATTATAAAGAGACTTGGAAAGTGTTTTTACACTGTTAAATTGAATGACGGCAGATTATGGAGAAGGCACGTATGCCAATTAAGAAAAAGTTACATCGCGCCTAGTCCAGCTTCCGAGATATTTCTGCCGGAGCAACTGATAAATTATCCAAGAAATGAGAGCCGTGCAGAGGATGGTTCTGTGGAGATCCCAGTCTCTCCCAGTAAAGAGAACATTCCCTCCTCTTCAGGAATCTCTGCACCAGAGGAGCCCGGTTCCGCAGCTTCGGCGTGGGACCAGGATAGGACGCCCCAGCGGCGGTATCCTATGAGGGACAGGAGACCTCCCGAGAGATTTGGATTTTGAAGGAGGGGAAGGAGCTGATGTATATTCATAATATTTATTATTTAATTATTTGTGACCATTGACCGGAATGCAGAATTTGCATAGGTAATTATTATTATTATTATTAGAATGTAGCTTGTGCTGTAATGATCATTAAATCTTTAGTAGGTAAAATAAATGTCTGATCCTTAAATTTTAAATACACCACAAAGGTGTTCTGTTCTTTTTGTCCCACGCGCGGCGCGAGACATATAAACTAAAATGGAAGCTCCCTTGAAGGATTGCACCACGCTTGAACAACGCGTGCAGTTATTAGTTTCTTGAATGCAGAAGGTATTCAAACATCTCAAATATGCCAAAGAATGAAAAATATCTATGGTGAGTCTTGTTTGTCTCAAAAAAAAAACATTTATAAATGGGTTAACGAGTTCAAAAATGGACGAATTACATGTACCGATATTAAGCGACCTGGACGACCAAGTGTTACAGCGACGCCAAGCACGATAAATGCGTTTGAAAACTTAATTTTTTATCCTCAAGGCAACGTATGAACAGTGACCTTTATTGTGACATTCTTGTAAATAAGCTAAAGCTCGGTATAAGAAACAAAAGAAGAGGGAAGCTTAGTAAAGGTGTTCTCTTCCTTCATGATAATGCAAGGCCGCATACATCATGTAAAACTGTATCTACAATCATTAAATTAGGTTTTGAAGTTTTAGAACATCCTGCATATAGTCCAGACCTAGCCCCCTTTTACTATTTCCTTTTTGGACTACTAAAGAAGGAGTTAAAGGGAAAGCGATTTGACTCGGATGAAGATGTCCAGAAAGTGGTGCAAGATTTTTTTCACAAGCTTCCTAAGAGTGCCTATAAAGAGGTTATTTACAATTTGCCAGAACGATGGAGACGAGGTATAGAAAGCCAAGGTGATTATTTTGAATAAATAAAGTCCTAATTTTTATTATCGTTCTTAATTTTTTTTAATAAATTATAATTCACCTTATTTATTGATCCCACCTTTTTTTTATATATAATGTCAGATCTTAGATTTAGAGAAAACTTATCTGATTGGTATTTCCCCATAGATCTCACAACATAAGACATTCTGATGTTGAGCGGATAGCAAGATCTTGTCAACAACTAATTATTATAATCTACATTCAAATTAATATTTTTAATCACAATCTTCTCCTCAGAACATATTTCCTGCTGATCTATCGTGGGCTCTGATTTAGGCCATGATTCTTTAGGTTCCTTCAACCATCCGGGGCCTTCCCATCATCTTAAATTCATTTTCGCCCCTTTCCATAATCTCGGTGGCAGACCTTTGAAACTCTTGGACCTCTGGCTTTGTTACAGATAGGCAACACAGCCATCCACACAGAAGGACCGAGCCAGCATCTTTGTCACCTTTTCTAGAGAACCTTTTATCGTTTGAAGATGGTACTCAATTACGACATTCAGCAAAAATGGACAACAATTTAGGTCGAAAACAAGCCTGTCATGCCTGAAATCCATCAGTTCTCTATTTTCTTCCCTCTTCCACCAAAGAAATCTGAGGTAGTCTCGATCATTCTCCTTAATGGCTGCCATTTGGGAAACTTTCCTTATGTCTGCTAAGACTCCAAACTTATTTTCCCGAAATCTTATCATTATATCATGGATTCTTTCCAGTATATATAGATTGGGTCTCTTTTCTAAATACTGATTCAGGGAGAGTCCATTGTGTCCTTGACAGGAAGCGTCAAATACTGGCCGTATAAGCGTCGTTTTGAATTTACTCTTAAATACAGGGCGATGGGGCAAATACTAACCTTTTACTTCAGGTGGATTTTCATTAACTCTTTCGATGAGCCCTTCATTCAACCAATCTTTGAATACCTGATCATATTCTTTCAACTTATTTTGTTGAATAATTTTCTTGGTACCAATTTTCAATCTCCTTTTCGCCAATTCATAATTATTTGGGATTGACAATTCCATTTTCCAAGATAATCCTACGGAATATCTTTGATCACTTTGTCGCTGGATTTGTTTAATAACCTTTTCTTTTATATCTTGATATCTGGACTCTTTGGAACAAGTTTCAATAGGATCTCTAATGCCTAATACCTTTAGATCCCATAATTCTCTCAAATCACTTTGAACTGTAAGCAAATTCAAAGTTTGTCCTACATGTACATTTCTGTTAATAATTGGTGAATTGCCAATAATGTCCATCCCAGCCTTGTTTCCATCGCAGTTAAGTTTTTTTCAATTTTTACAACTTTCCCCGTTAAAAGCATGCCCATATAATTAGCACCGATCAAAATAGCAATCTCTTCTCTATAAAAGTTATCTTCCGGAATATTTATACCCCTACTGTTCAACTTTCTACACCAATCTCCTCTCGGTAAAGGCGGTACATTATCGCAAAACTTAGGTTGATCCAACGCTTCAACCTGAATTTGTTCCTTTCTGTCATTCAATTTTTCAAAGTTCAGGATGATTCTTCCATGCCTTTCTCTTTTGCCTTTTTGGCTTTTGTTTCAGAATCTGCCGTTTTCTCATATTTAGATTTATCAGTTCTAGAATATTTGACTTGATTGGCCTCTTTAGAATCCTCAAATTTACTTGTTTTAGTTTCCTCTTCTGAATCATTTGCTTCACCAGCGCTTTTCGATGCCGCTCTAGAATTGCTTACTAATTCATAACCTTTAATTGCAGTTTGAGAATCCTTTACTTCATCGCCTTTGGGTTGAGCTTCCGAATCCCTTAATCTATCGCCTTTGGACTCAGCTTCAGAATCCTCTTTATTCTTTACATCTGTATCTTCATATTTCTCATTAGCAGTTTCTTCTTGTTCCAAATCTTCCTTATTGAGACCCTTTTCTAATGTATTTTCATCACTTGCCTCGTTGAGTTCACTTTTCTCTTCTTTAGTTAAATTATCTTTGGCATCCTCATTTTCAGTTTTATGATCAGCTGTATCATTAGCTTCTTTATCTTTAATATTTTCTTCTTTAGATTCAACTTGATTATCATGTACCTTTGAACGAATAGTTGAAAAGACATCTTTCTGCTCACGCAATATGCTAATTTTATACTCTATATTAAATTTTTCCTGTATATATATTTCACAATTCTCTATCAATTTCTTCATCAGTAATTTCTTCTTGTGATAACAAATTTAATTGGAATTGTTCATTCAAAGATATAAGTCCATTATGCAAACATTCAAGTTTAGCAAATTTGCATAAATTTTATCTTTATCAATGCAATATTTTTTCAACTGTGCATCTAAATCATCAACTTGTTCAGTAAAAATACCTCTCACAGCTTTTCTTCTTTCGTTCACCTCCTCCATCTTACCACCAAACCCATCACGTCCGGTTCACCAGAAATGTTGGGAATAAAATAACAGATAGAAAAATATATATAAAATAATAAACAAACAAATGAATAATTTAAATAAATCATTTTTGTTTCTAACTATTGAACTTACTGTAGCGATAGGCAGGTGATATTCTCTCTCTCTGGAGGTAATGATCCAACAGGATTTGATGAATTTAACATAATGGACTTTATTCTATTATGATGGAATTACTTAAAAATAAACTAATTTCTATTGGAGCAATTATCCTGCTATTATGCTAATCTATCTTTTTGCTAACTTTAGCCTTTTCCTTTTCTTTAGTTTTCGCAATGGGCTTCTTATCAATCCCTTTATCCTTTTAACTTTCCACACTTTCTCTAACAGGTTTCTTATCAGATATTTATCCTTTTACTTTATTCAGTTTTCATACAGGCTTCTAATAAACTTCTTCTGAGCTAGAGTTCTTTATATCCTAGGCTCAGGCACTTATGATCAACTCTTCTGAGCTAGCGTTATTTATATCCTAGGCTCAGGCACTTATGATCAACTCTTCTGAGCTAGAGTTCGTCAATTCCTAGGATCAGGCACTTCTATCCTCCTAAACGCTTCTTACTAACTCCACTAATCCCCCCTAACTCTACTAAATCACGCACCGGCCATCCCGCCGTGCCTTTTATACCTTACTTTGCTTGCGCAAAGTCTCACCTGATTGGCTTTCCCCATCACGTGATCAAAAAATGATTTTATACAAATGAACTAGTTTTAACACTAAATGACCGCGGAGTGTACCCCAATTCAACTGCATAGGTGGAAAGGAGGCGTAGTCTAAGAGTATCAAGGCTGCTACACTCTAACACGATATAGGTCAAGGTTTCTTCCTTGTTGGTATCGCAACATGGGTAGGAGGGATAATTAATAACCCCTATCTTGTGGGCAAAACTGTCCGTCCACGTGTGTCCGGATAGCAGGCCAATCACAATGTACTCGCTCGGGACGATGTAGGAAAACCTTTTGTCTAAGAGACTCATTGGAGTAAGGCCAAAGCGGGTGTGGATAGAAGCTAGAGAGAGGAATCTGCTCTCCCACGCTTAACGCGCCCGGCCGTAGATTGTCGCTTTTATATACGACAAAGGAGTGAGCATGTAGCAGCTTGGGTCAGCAGATTCCGCTCCCCGCTTTGCGAGTGTGTCTGCAATGTCGTTACCCACGGTCCCGCTGTGTCCCTTGATCCATTGGATAATACACCTGTTCCTGTTGCGGCTCAGCCGCGAAATCAGAAGCAGAGCTCTCCTGATAAGGTAATTACCAGTCCTAGAGTTCAGAACTGACTTCACGACTGAGATAGTCCAGAATGAATCCTAAAGTTAGGTGGTCAGGTAGTGTGGTAGCGTTTTCGCGAGCCTTAACCAATCCAAGAGATTCGGCCTGAAAGACTGAGCAATGGGGGGACAGGACATGGAAAACAGGCATTTAGGTGCGCAATTGAGACCGGAAATCCTGTACACGCCGGGGCCAACTCCATCTCTAGTCTTGGAGCCATCTGTGTAATATGTAACATGGAAGTATGGAGCAGGGATATTACTGGCAGCTTAGTAATAGGGGTAGTAAGGGAGAGGATTTGGGAAGGGAGGGGGCTCGAGTGGAACCTCGGCGTCAACCAATCTATACTTTTTCGAGTACAGCTCGGTTTTAGCCGCGATTTCCTGTCGAGAGGAAGTACTCGAGAGAGGGAAATGAGAGCAGAATTGCTTGTTGTACCGAATGTCCTACAGGCCTTCACAAGGAAGGGCGATCCTTTTGATATTCGGGGTTTGAAGCAAGAGGTGAAAGAAAAATTATCAAAGGGATAAGTGGCTTGTGGCGGCCAAGCGTTCATGGCAACGTCGCTTTTTGATCCTTCGAAGTCCGTGGTAATTATCTAATGATGATTTATTTTTAATGATGATCATTATTATTATCTTTAAAATAATCAAATATATGCTATGTACAATGAATCTGTACATGATGCCTTTGCCACCGCAGCAGAGTTTGATGGAAAATCACAAGCTGGGCTCCAGCGACATCACGTATTTTGGCGGGTATAAGCATATCGCGTTCTTTGAGGAACACCTCTCAGAAGATAGGGAGTTGGTTCAGTAGTTTTTGAGTTTATCGCGAAACAGACAACAGACATTGACTTTTATATATAAGAAGATATAAAAAGATATATAATTAAATAAATATATTGATATATTAAAATCTATATTAATAAAATGCAAATTTCATAAGTGTTGTTCACTAAAAACTTTCGTTACAATGCATCAATTTCGACCAAATTTTCAACATGTATGTAAAACGAGATGGAGCAGGTTTTGCTTAACATCAAAATATTTTCCTAACTTTAACATGCGTAACTTCGCTGTTATCGATTAAATACAAAATAAAATCAAAAGAGTTAATTTTATTTATATATAAATACAAAAGAAATTCAGCAATTCATTCAACTCAATCTAAAAAAATATTCAAAACAAGCAATTTTAAGATAACACCATATGTAAACAGTCGGCCAAGAAAACAACAACGATATTACATCTTTCTCACATATTCACACACAATCTTGATTAATAATTAAAACTAATCTTTAACATTGTTTATTATACTTCATGATATATAATATTCGTTAGGCAAACTTTCACTCGGATAAAACCCGGGCGAAGCCGGGTACACATCCGCTAGTAATTAATAAATGTGTATGTATACATTTTTCCTTTTTTTTTTCTTAATGTATCACATATACATCTCAATATAATAAATACCAAAACTTCATTGACGACTTCCATCGCGGGAAAGACTCCGATAGACCACCAGAGTTCTATCCTACAGAGGGGAGAGACATGTTGCTGTGATGGTTGGCTGTGCAAGACCTAGATGGTACTTGAGATGATAGCTTTCGTCTTCCTTGTAAAAATTAAAGAGACAAGGATAGGTGAAAGTAGGGAAAGGTGTTCATGTTTGTCAGTTACTTTTCCAATATAGTGCTGTGCTGCCTTAGAGAAAAGTTAGAAGAGAAAATAACTAGAAATTATTAAATGAGAATATAAACAGTAGCAATGCGTTTCTTTATTCGCGTACAAAGTACAAGCTTTCAGATCTTTATAATCCTTTCACGGGCATACTGTAGAAGGATTATAAAGATCCGAAAGCTTGTACTTTGCACGAATAAAGAAAGACATTGCTACTATTTATAGAGAATATATATATTTTTTGTCGTTGTGGTACAGCTTGCACCACGCTGATGAGGGCCAACAGCCTGAAACGCGTCCGTGGTTAGCTTTTCTTGATTAATCAAGAATGTGTATTTGGCCAATTCTGGAATAATTAAAAATCAACGAGAATATTTGATATTCATTCCGATAGATGGCGCAAGCCATCAGCAACTTTCAGTTGCACGATAAGGAGACGCCTTTTTTCATAATTTATGCACCTTATCCCATTACAATGTCACATTTGTACTATTTTTTCACATTGTGTCGCGGTCTCACGCAATTCTGGCCTTAACTACCCATTTCATGATTTTTCAGGATGCCTGAATGGCCAGTTTTTTGGTCGTTGAGGTACAGCTTGCACCACGCTGATGAGGGCCAACAGCCTGGAACGCGTCCGTGGTTAGCTTTTCTTGATTAATCAATAATGGGTATTTGGCCAATTCTGCAATAATTTAAAATCAACGATAATAGTTGATATTTATTCCGATAGATGGCGCAAGCCATCAGCAACTTTCAGTTGCACGATAAGGAGATGCCTTTTTTCGTAATATATTTATAGAGAAGTTATATTCAACATATGTACAGAGCTATTACTGTCTGTGGAGAGAATTGGTTATAATCCTATATATATAGACTTGGCCTGATGTCAGAAGAGTGCTGTTGAGAGACTGATGTCAAAATAGAACATCACTTCAAATAAAGCTATAATTTTGACATGTATTTATCAGCTAGTGTCTAGTTAGTGTACTTTTGTTTTAAAATATTGAGCCTTGGATTTTTTTTTTCAATTTTACACGATATATAAAGCTTCACTGTCATGTGAAGTTGGTTTTCAAGAAGATATCATGTGGACACTGCTCCATGTGGACACTGCCCCATGTGGACCCTGCTCCATGTGGACACTGCCCCATGTGGAGGTAGAATCATTTAAAAGTATCCATATACATGCTCCAATAATCTTCCAAATAAATATACTATATGGATGACACTTTCTCTGAACTTTGGTTTCTATGGAGCCAAGAATTCTCACATTGAATAAATCTCTTGAAAGAATACGCAACACCATTGTAATCGAGTAGCTCAAGTATCGAAATAATCGAAGTGAATTAAAAGTGAGTTGATCTTTATTTCATGACCAGAAATTTTCTCCTAAAGAATCAATGATTTGATCGAGTTGAATTATTTTCTCTAATATCAAAAATATTTTCACAAAATTTGACAAATCAATAAATCGAATAATAAAGCTCAAGTACAGCCAATTCTAACCTGGAAGTTGGAAGTTTGACTCCAGCCTACTGGCAGCTTATACTGATCACTAACTCTTCTTGCTATGACCATATTAATGTAAACGATTGTGGCGCTTTATATGTTAAACTCATATTTTATGTCGTGGAAACATGATTGAAAAAAAATATCAACGTTCAAAATATAAATTTAAATGTCCATTATATCAACATAACTTCTATCTATTTATATTTTATATATGAAATGATAATTTTCTATAATAATCTACGGATAGAAAGTCTTCTCTCACTCTCTCAATGTGATAGCTGATATAATTCTAAATAATGAATTATGATTTCATTTTATAAATTTTCATAAATATTAATTAGAATAAAGGTTAATATATCTTTCAAATATAGATTTCTCCCAACATCACACTTTAAAATAGTCCAGATAAAAATATACTACTCTGATCAAAAAATTTCGACACTTTGCTCATTAAATCCTGAAAACTCAATATAGTTTCTCCCGGTTTGTGGCAAACGCAAGCGTCGCCCTTGGCTTGGAGACCTGTCAATTTTCAAAAATCATGCGTCACAACAGCGCGAGCAGCGGCTGTTCGAAGTGAAGCCATTTTGCCCGCGCTTCGATTTCGTTAGTCACCGAAATGGAGGATCAACGAATTTGCATCAAGTTCTGTGTGAAAAACGGATTCAAGGGTGCCGAAATTCTTTGGATGTTGCAAACAGCCTACGGGGATGCCGTCATGAGCCGAAGACGCGTTTTCGAGTGGTACAAGCGCTTCAAGGAGGGTCGGGAAGAGACCGTCGACAACGAGCGTTCCGGGAGACCGTCCACATCAACCACGCCTGAAAAAGTGGACAAGGTGTTGGAACTGGTGCGTGAAGACCGACGAATAACTGTCAGGGAGGTCGCCGAAGAAGCAAGGATATCATTCGGGTCGACTCAATCGATAACGAAGGACATTTGGGAGTGAGAAGACTCAACGCCGTTCTCGTTCCCAAAGATTTGACTTTTGATCAAAAGAACGCCCGGAAAGAAACGGCCAGTCTCAATCTCGAAGCGACAACCGACGACCCCGAATTGCTGAAGAGGATCATTACTGGAGACAAAACATGGATATACGGCTTTGATTTGGAAACTACCCAACAGGCATCGGAGTGGCGTTTCAAAAATGAGCCGAGACCAAAGAAAGCGAGGAAGGCTCCCAGCAAAGTCAAGGTCATGTTGACGGTATTCTTCGACTACCAGCGCATCGTTCATCATGAATTTCAACAACAAGGCTCTACAATAACTGCTGACTCCTACCTGGCAGAAACGGCCGGAGCTGTGGAGGAGCAAGTCGTGGATCCTCCACCACGATAACGCGCCGGCGCACACAGCCCTCAAAATCTCGAAGTTCCTGCAAGACCACTCAACCTCTGTATTCCCCCAACCCCCCTACAGTCCCAATTTGACCCCCTGCAATTTCTTCCTTTTTGGAAAGCTCAAAAGAAAAAGTTAAAGGGTCGGAAATTTCAAAGCATAGAGAGATCAAAGTGGAATCGAAGAAGGCCATGAAGGCGATCCCGAAAACAGACTACCAGAGGTGTTTTTCCGACTGTAAAAAAGGTGTCTGAATTGCATCGCGGCCCAAGGGGACTACTTTGAAGGGGACAATTTGAATTTGGTAGAATAATAAAGTTTTTTTAACTTATGAGCAAAGTGTCGAAACATTTTGATCAGAGTAGTATGACCCAAAAGAAAAACCTCTCCCGTTAAAATACAATAAAACAATGTATTTGGTTCATTACTCCAGTAAAAAACAATATAAGAATGTGCTAAAATCCCAGTTTTGAAAACCTAAAGCAAAAGCCAACAACCTTTATACTACAATTCCGGTCTATGGCCCTCATCAGTACAGGTGTTGCTTCGATTTCATAACATCCTACGAGAAGTGTTTTGAAATTGGTCGAATATGCCAAGACCACCACCATAACGGCCTATACTAGGACAATGAATTAAATTACATTCATGCATTTTCAATGATAGAAGTGCCTTTTTTGGCATATGGATACCATACCACCTACAACTTTATATTATGAAATATATGTCCGTTTAATCTATCACAAGTGTGACAGTGGTGCTTTAGTTTGAGGCATAATAAGAATAACGAGCAGACTAATTATTAATAAAGTTTTAATTTCAGATTTTTCAGAATTCAATGAACACGACACTTTCTATATTTTGATAACAATAATCATTGTTAACGAAAAATCCCAGTTTTAGAATTAACGTTGGAAGTTCTTTTGGTATAATATTAACTATATAAAGAAAACACTTTACATATTATACGCCGTAAAATTGATATTATTTTTTTAAACAAAGCATTTATAAAATTTTGTTTTTTTCATATATTTTATTCATCAACTATCATAGAAGTAGAATTATTTTCATATAGCAATCAGTGAGTTAAGTAACCAGACGGAGCTCTGTCACACTATTAAGTGGAAAAGTCGAACTGCTTTCTACATGTGAAGACATGTGGTACACTTACAGTAAAAGCAGTCGCCAACTTCTACCCACCATGAAGAACATGGCGTACTTGGGACAAGAACAATCACCATCACACATAATAATTAAGATATCGATACTTTCACTATTCGCTATAGAAGAAGAAACAAAAGTTGGTGAGTTTTTATAAAAGAAGCTCCCAGACTTGTGTGTCTTCTTCTATAACAATTTATGTTAAAAACACATTTGTATAAGACATTTTAAACTATCTTCAAGTGACACATGTCATTTTTGAATTGATGTTTGTGAGAACAAATATCAGAAAAGGTACATGCTATGAAATTATACCAAAGATATTCCTCTTTAATGGGTTTTGAACGGTTCAAAGGGAACCTGATACCTAGGCAATTCTCCAGCTTCCTGAATGTTATGTGGTCAGCTGATCTTGGTGATTCAGTAAAGTCCAGTTGTCAGATGGTCAGGGTTCAGTTGGTAGTTTGGATGATAGATGGCAGCAGTTGCACGATCAGGAGACCTTCTTTACTCTTGTAATATTGCCCAGATTTTCATCTTTATTTTATAATCTGATATTTCTTTGGATATATTGGAATGTTTTCTCGCGAAAATATTATACCTATCGATAAAATATATTATCACAAACATATTCCTTACAAGGATGTTTTGTGCAGGCGAATAACCATGGATCCTCTCGTAGAGAGTTGGAGTGACTTCTCCAAGAAGTTATATTTTGAAATGGTGAGGAACCAGCTCCTCCTGGACGAGCTGGACGCCAAAGTAAGTATTCCACAACCACCTTGGTATAACCCAGACTGACCTGGAGTGGTGGTGTGCAGATGGCGGAGGTGAAGGTGCGGCTCAGTGAAGAGGTGAGAACAACACTCCTTAACATGGCTCCATCAACTAACAGCTGGGGTATGGTTGCAGCCCATCTTCAAGAAGATGTCCAAGGAGGCGGTGGCGAGGTGGGTCCAACACTTTCATATCTTAAGATAGAAATTTGTTATAAAAAAATATTATAAAAGTGTTCACAATATTCAATTGATGTGTTAGTGGTAATTAGAAATGAGACTATAGACAGAAATATATTTTACTAAGCGTTTTAATAATTTATATAATTTATATTATATGTCTGAGCATTAGATGAGGTGGACATATATGACTGGAAGTGAAAGGGGATGGAAAATTCTCGAAATATGAAAATCGGCAAATGTTCCAAAAGAGATGGACAATTGACACCTATTGGAAGAGTAGATTTACATTAAGTAGGAAGGAAATTGTGGAACAGAGAAGAAAAGTCCATTATTGGGAAATTACCTATTATCATTTTAACATATATGAACATATATATGATGGTTAAATGGGAAAACCTCACTTTGAACAAGTTTCTGGCACATATGTCTCCTCATCAGGAAGAGCCTCAAGCCAGGCTTTAAGTTTTGATATAAAAAGATTGTTAAAGTCTCACATCACACATCGATATTTTATTACAGGATATCGCAAAATTTGATTTATAATTTCTTTAAATATTCATATTAAATCATGGTATCACAGGGGAATCATTGATATGTTTAAAAATTGAATATCCAACACAGTCGATGTACATTTCTCTCAAGTTTTAAACTTTCAATTCTAATTTATATAAATTATGTGAATTTTTTTTCTATGATCGAAAATAAATATTGAGGCTTTTCTTTATCTCTTTCTCTTTAAAAAAATATTAAAGTTTAATATAGAAAATGATAGTTTACTGTGGGGTGTGTGTATATTGTTGCATTAGGTTCGATGCGTTCTTTTATTTATTCAAAATCACCTCTGGCATTTTACATTTATTTTGATTCAGTTCTTATCGTTCTCGTTTTATTCTATAATTTATTGTTTTTACATCTTAATTATTTATTTTGAAGAGAGGAGAGTGAAGAATAAACATTGAATATATTTGGAGGAGATTGCTTTGTCAATTCCTTATTTATATTTTACTATGGTTGAAACACGCTCTGGAAGGTTATGTGAAAGGAGAAAATTAAGGCCAACGAAACTAAAAACCTGGTGAACAATATGATTCTCACTTGAATGATGATAAAATGTGTGGAAAATAATGTTTTCCCCAAAAGAAAATATTAAAATATTTGCACAACAAAATTAATAATAAAGTTGTCCTCATAACTGAATATAATGTACCTGATTTATTTGTTGATTCTTGTGTATTTATCTTTCTTAAAGGGGATAAAAGCAAACCTAATATTAATAATTAATTTATAGTCTGATTCTATTGCTATAAAATAATAGTAACATTCTGAAAACAGCCATTTCCACGCAGACGAACGCAAAAGTCTTGAAAGGCGTACGTTGTTGGCCATTCCTGATGGATCAGGAAAGGGTATTCCTGACGAATGTTCTTGATTTTAAAAAGAAATCAACGATTATTTTATATTTACTTCCTACAGTTGGAGCTACTCAGTCTGCAGGTTCAGATATGTTTTTTTGGTAATTCAAACATTTAATTACTGTACGATTCCAATTCTGTACTATTCTCACATAGCTCTATAGTAACCTATTTCAAGTAAAATGTATTTGATATATCCACTACATAGTGATAAAATTGATTGACAAATATATAATCTGATATACCCATGCGGGCCATACCTCTATAAGGACAATTATATTGGTGTGAGAAACTACATAGGTTAATCTTCAAACAAAGATTTTAAACATATTTGAATTTATAGAGAATATGCTAGAAGTATTTTCTCTAATAAAATATTTATGATTAGGATCAAATGTGTGTGTTATAAAGTGTAATATTGTTAATTAGTTATTATGGCCAATAATTGCATAAAATATAGTGACTATTTAGTATTTAAGAAAACCTATAAATTGCCAGGATGTTTATTTTATGAAATAAACTCACAGTTAATTATTTATAATAATTTTAAATGATAATTTATATTTTTATATAATATAATTATATATGTATCATTATAATACATTTTGTTTTTGATATTTTAAAAATAATAATTTTTTCACAACTTATCTCAAGCATATTTTAAGATAAAATACAAAAGGTGTCGAATGAAATTGAAAGCTATTATATTCTGTTTTTAAGAAAATGACTGAAAGATTTTATTAACACAGTATTGTTGATGTGGCAGGCTGAGGGCACCAAAGAAGCGTTGGTGGTAAACCCTCTCCTCGTCACCAGCCTACCTGACATGGGACTTAACTGGATTGCACTTTAAACGATTGTGACATCACCGAATTTTAACCTCACCTATTGTGACCTACCAATTTTGACCCACCGATTATGACCCACTTAATGCGACCAACCGATTGTGACCCCACCGGATGTGACCACAGATTGTGACAACCGAATGTGACCACCGAATGTGACCACCGAATGTGACCACCGAATATGACAACCGATTGTGACAACCTATTGTGACCACCGAATATGACAACTGATTGTGACCACCGAATATGACAACTGATTGTGACCATGGAATGTGACCACCGAATGTGACCATCGAATGTGACCACCGAATGTGACCATCGAATATGACAACCGATTGTGACCACCGAATATGACAACTGATTGTGACCAACGAATATGACAACTGATTGTGACCACCGAATGTGACCACCGAATGTGACCACCGAATATGACAACCGATTGTGACAACCTATTGTGACCACCGAATATGACAACTGATTGTGACCACCAAATATGACAACTGATTGTGACCATGGAATGTGACCACCGAATGTGACCATCGAATGTGACCACCGAATGTGACCATCGAATATGACAACCGATTGTGACCACCGAATATGACAACTGATTGTGACCAACGAATATGACAACTGATTGTGACCACCGAATGTGACCACCGAATGTGACCATCGAATGCGCCCACCGAATATGACAACTGATTTTGACGACCGGATATGACAACTGATTGTTTCCACCGAATGTGAACGTCGAATTCCCATGCCCAGTGACATCAGGGTAGTCACTCCTCCTTTCTCATGCCCAGTGAGATCTGGGCAGTGACTCCTCCCTCCTAAGACCAGTGACATCAGGGAAGTCACTCCTTCTTTCCATGCCCAGTGACATCAGGGCAGTCACTCCTTCTTCCCATGTCCAGTGACATCAGGGCAGTGACTTCTCCCTCCCAAGACCAGTGGGATCGGGACAGTGACTCTTCTCTCCCAAGACCAGGGAGATCAGGGAAGTGACTCCTCCCCCAACGACCAGTGACATCAGGGCAGTAACTCTTGAATCCCATGCCTAGGGACATCAGGGAGAGAGCCTTACTTCACGCACCCAGTCACATCAGGGCTGTGACGACTTCCCACGCCAATGCCATAACCATCAGGCAATGTAAATTCCCCTTCTCACTTCTAGCCACTATTATAGCATCGCCTCCCTCCTTCCAAGCCTACCAAAATCAATTCCCTGCCAGTTGCCTCAACTGACGATATATTCTTGATAAACCCTGTGTGCCTTCAATTCGCAATTCTATGTAAATTGTTGCTATAAGAGATCAATAGAAAAGGTTTTTTCTGGAGTGTGTTTGAAAATATATTTTAGTGGTCACCAATCCAGATCCTGGAGTGATATTCACAAAGTTGGCCTGAAAAAGTGTTATAATATGATGCAATAAAATTATAATGGGTCAGGAATAATGACTCGATAGTACAGTGAGGTGACGACAGTGGGTCTTGTATAGTGACTACAGCCAGCCTCCAATCTCCCGTTTTATATCTATATACAAGAGTCACTCCAAAAGTTTTTTGCAATCAATATTAAATATTTAAAATGTTAAAAAATAAATTTTATCATTAAAATCTACATGCCTTTTTTACCTTACATAAACAATTTCATAAAATAGTAACAACGATGACACATAGAGGGCACGACTTTGTTTACAGCGGCAGCGGTAATTTATGAACATTGCTTCAGACGCAATGGAGTTGACTAGAGAAAGTTTACGCCCCATCAAAGGTTGATGAAAGCTTTAGGAGATAAAGCTCCTTCTATTAGAACAGTTTTTTATTGATTTAATAAATTTAAATTTGGAAAAACCAACCTTGAAGATGAACCTCGTTCTGGTCGACCACCAACAGCAGTGACCTAAGAAAAATTGAGCTGGTAAGATTTTTACTTAGAAAAGATCGAAGAATTACGTATCAGCAGTTAGAGAGATGTGTGGGCATTGGATCGACAGCAATCAACACCATCATTAATGCTCATTTAAAATAAAGAAAACTTGTTAGTAGATGGGTACCTTACAGCTTGACTGAAGACCAAAAATTTGGACGCGTTAAATGGTTTAATTTCATGTTGAAAAAATTTGATGAAAAGGCAATTTAAAGGCAGTTTTTAATATTATATATTACAGGTGACGAAACTTGGATTCACAATTTCGATCCAAAAACAAAACGGCAATCTACTCTTTGGTGCTCTTCAAAATCACCTCCACCTAAGAAAGTTCGCAGAGCTCGAAGTGTTGCAAAAACAAATGGTCACTTGTTTTTTAGAAAAGTTGTTTCATTGATATTGTGAAGTTAGAAAATCAAAACACAGTTAATAGTGACTGGTATACAACAAAATGCCTGCCAGCAGTATTTGAAAAATCAAGCAAAGCAGACCAAGAGCTCAACTTAGAGAAATCCTTCTTTACCATGACAATGCAAGACCGCACACCTCAGCCCAAACATTAGACTTTTTAGCCAACTCTGATGTCCACTTAGTCACTAATTCACCATATTCACCAGACCTAGCACCTTATGCCTTTTTTATTTCCAAAGTTAAATATTTAAAGAATAAAATTTGACACTGATGATCAAGCACTGCCAGCCTTTATCAATGCAGTAAATTCCATCCCGAAGATGACTGGTGCAAGTGCTTCGATAATTGGTTTTCACGGATGAAATCTTGCATAGGTGTATGGGTGAATACCTTTGAGAAACTCTGAAAATTTTGAAAGTTACGGCTTTAATAAAATAAATGATTGCAAAAACCTTTGCAGTGACCCTTGTATCACAAATTGTGTATCACATGAAGCCTCTTTTCATTTAATATTTAGGTCTTTATAAGGCTAGAGATAGTTTATTTTACCTCAATGAGTCCCTTCTTTATCCCTTGGCCTTCACACTGGTGCACTTGGGGTTCAGCTTAAAACTGTTTTTGTATAAACTCTCGAGTCACTCAATACTCTCCATTTATGTTCCATTGTGGTGGAAATTGCAGAAAAATATTGTAAAATGGATAACAGGCTATTCGAGAGACCAAGATTCCAGATGGGTGGACTCCAGCTGCCCAGGTTGTGAGAAGTACAGTCGCCAAAAATGGCTACCAGAGTGGGGGGCAACGGACACTCTGGTCACATCTGCGGCGAAGAGAAGACGTGGGGAGACATACGGCGCCAAGAATCCTTCTGACGGGGAAGTTGAAGGCAAGACCCACTTATTGTACTCCTTCTGTTCAGTGCCACGTATAAAAAGCGATAACTTTTGCTGCATCCTTAAGAACTCACTGTGTTTCTTTATGACATCCTGATTAGACAAAGAACACGAACAGCGTCTGGGTGCAACGTAATGATATTTTAAATATTGGTAAGCAGAAAGTTTGGCAACACAATATATTTTATACCTTTATTTTCAATTTGCCTAACTTAATTTGCATTTATGTCTTTGATCACTTTATTTGCCTTTTCATATAGATATCATCTTTTTTTCCTAAATAAATACCATCTTCATAATCATATTAGTATTTTCCACAAACTTGTCCAGTGGACGGGTGTTCTCTGATACATTTATTACCTACTGTGTTCCTCGCGACACCCCCAGAACGTAATCGCAACAATAATCAACTACTCCGCAGAAGGTTTCTTTTCCAAATTCATTATAATTAGTAAGGTTTTGAGTTTAAGAACTCTTCAACGGACATTTTATCAAAATAGATACATACATTTAAAATATACATTTGTACACAGACCCCGTGACTGGACTCGAGCCCATCAGACCCACTTTGAATATTTCTTTACAAAATTTTACTTCAATTGTTCACTGATATTTTGATACCAAACTTCTTGTCTTTAACCTCACTATTGTGCTAATCGAGTATAACCTCTTGTCTTGTAATATGAATATACAGTGAGGGGAGGTTCATACTATTGTATTGAAATTATATGAAGACTTCTAAATATAATATTTCTGTTTCTGAAATTATGTTCTGATAATGGCATTAAACGTTCTGCATATTATTTATATATATTTAGAAGCCTTCATATCATCTCATTACAATAGTATACAACTTGTAAACCTCCCCTCACATTCATATAACAAGACAAGGTTATACTCAATTGGAACAATAGTGATGCTGAAGACAAGAAGTTTAGTATCAAGGTATCAGTGAACAATTGACGTAAAATTTTACAAAAGAAATATTCAAAGTGGGTCTGATGGGCTCGAGTCCAGTCGCGGGGGCTGTATACAAATGTATATTTTAAGTGTATGTATATATTTTGATGAAATGCCCCGTTGAAGAGTTATCAAACTCGAATGCTTTATAATTATAATAAATTTGGAAAAGAAACATTCTGCGGAGTAGTCGATTTAATGTTTAAATTCTACAAGGACAAGGGGAAGTTTGATGGCAACAAAAAACTAACGCATAATTCTAATTAATTATTCTATCTAAATATTCCAAGTGTCTGCGGTTGACGGGAGGGTATCGCCAATGTTGGATGGCCGTAGACAGACTTCTAACCGTCTCATCTCACAAGGAACTGGCACTAGAATTACTGGAGATTTCCTCAAAGTTGTCATAATTTAGATGTTTTCAAGGTCTGTGGACAGTCCAGTGAGAATTGCAACATGGTTGAAAGAAGCCAACTTCACGAGTAATCTCTGGTGGCAGAAAGTGAGATTTATGTGATCTTGAAGACATTGAGACTATTGAATCTAGTGATTTTGTTGGAACTACCAGAAGTGGTTAGGTGAAGGAATCCAGGCTGTACTACAAGTAGTTCCCATGTTGGTACAAGATTGGTTGTAGAAATTTGTGTTCATGCCGAGGGTACATGCTGACTGTTTCCAAAGTAAACAAGGCATAACCAGCAAGTTGACCCAATGCCATGCTGCCTGACATAATAAGATCAGGGCTGCGTGATCCGAACGGTGCGATGATGGTAATATTGAAATCAGTGCTGTCGTGATCCAAACAGTGCGACGATGGCAATATTGAAATCAGGGCTGTCGTGATCCGAACAGTGCGACGATGGCAATATTGAGATCAGGGCTGTCGTGATCCGAACAGTGCGACGATGGCAATAGTGAGATCGGGACTGTCGTGATCCGAACAGTGCGACGATGGCAATATTGAGATCAGGGCTGTCGTGATCCGAACAGTGCGACGATGGCAATAGTGAGATCGGGGCTGTCGTGATCCGAACAGTGCGATGATGGCAATATTGAGATCAGGGCTGTCGTGATCCGAACAGTGCGATGATGGCAATATTGAGATCAGGGCTGTCGTGATCCAAACAGTGCGATGATGGCAATATTGAGATCAGGGCTGTCGTGATCCGAACAGTGAGACAATGGCAATAGTGAGATCAGGGCTGTCGTGATCCGAACAGTGAGACAATGGCAATAGTGAGATCAGGGCTGTCGTGATCCGAACAGTGCGACGATGGCAATATTGAGATCAAGGCTGTCGTGACCGAACAGTGCGACGATGACAATATTGAGATCAGGGCTGTCGTGATCCGAACAGTGCGACGATGGCAATAGTGAGATCAGAACTGTAGTGATCCGAAAGGTGCGATGATGATTGAGCTATTGAGATCAGGGCTGTCGTGATCCGAACAGTGCGATGATGGCATAATTGAGATCACAGCAGTCGTGATCCGAACAGGGCGATGATGGCAATATTGAGATCAGGGCTGTATAATGGACCCAGGAGGAGCTCTGAATCTCAGACAGCACCAAACAACACTAACAAGATTTAGAACAGGCCATTTCAAGCCATTGAAAATAACAACAAAACCTACCCCCACTTGCCCAAAATGTAGCCTGGCACCTGCAGCTTCAGAACACATTTTGGCTTGCATTAGATTCACTAAACAGGACCTTTGGGAGAGACTGGAGAAATATGCACTCAAGGAATTTGTATAATCTTTGTACAAGAGGATAAGATTTAAAAAAAACAGCAACAACTTTAACGTTTATAATTCAACACCAACTATAATTCAACTGAAAATTCTAATCCCTAAGGTGTTGAAGTTAGACTATATGTATAACTATGTGAGGAAAGAAAACACCAGTTCAAGATTAGCTGAGATATTTAGTGTAGATATAAAAATATGTGTCTCTCCTTTTCTTCAGTACAAACAGCGAGGATTGACAACAGTACATTGGGGTGCCGACGTAAGCACACGATGGGAGTACATCTCCAACACTAATAGAGTTAAAAATTTATTTGCTTTTTCATTTCTAAAAAAAAACGTTGTTTATAATGGAATGATTTTATTAATTTTTATTGGTTCACAAAACCAATTAGGTACAATAGCAATAAATAAGGCAGGTTGTGATATTTACATATGTTCCTCTCTCTATCTCAATGTGGTTTGGTTGTTGGTTGTCAGAGATTTAGGAAAGGGAGAGAAAAAGGCACCTAACGGCATGAATTGTTTTTTTTTATTCATCCCAATACACGTGTTACAGGCCATAATAATGGTGGGTAGTAAGCGACTGCTTTTACTGTAAGTGCACCACGTCTACACATGTGAAAAACAGTTCGACTTTTGCACTTACAAATGTGTCAGAGCCCCGTTTGTTTACTTGCACTTGCTGGTGGGGATGGACTTTTGCCAGAATCGGGAACCATTGGGGAATTTTCTTTTCAATTAGAAAAAGTGCACAATGCCGAGTCGTAGCGGTCGAAAACCAACGGTTTAGGTCATTCTTCCACTGACCCCGCATAAATTATTAGAAAAAGAAAGCATATTTATTGAGATTGGTGACTATATTTTTTAAAAATTGAATATTTCCTCTTGTATATGTAACAAAGGGCTACATCAGTGGCTGAAGAGTTGGGCGGTTGTGGCGACCGGTAACCTGGGCCGGCGGTCCCTCCGCCATCTTGCGGTACTTCTGATTCCATTCCCCCGTCTCATCTGGACATCTCAGATAGCCCGCATGAACTGAGTGATGGTGACCTCGATGGTGACGATGTTGGCACAGCACAGTCAGCTGACAACATCACTGCCACCGCTCTCACCTCGAGATACAGCCGTGAATTCCAGGATGAGAACTTTCTCCCGCCTGGTCACTTTGTTGGAATTAAGAAATTTGAACTACTTCTGACGCGTATATTCTTTTAAAAATAAGCCAATTTTCTACTGTCCTTACTTCAATGATAAAATAATGGGTGGGCCTGGCTCATCAGTGGGGAACCCTCCCAGCGGTTTCTACCATACCGCTGTAATATTGCATTTTTCGGTTTTCCTTTTATAGTGATACTGAAACTAGACTCTTGGAAAAGGATTTTAAATGAACTATGGACATGAGCTTTGAGGACAGTAGAAATACATATAATAAATAAATAATATGTTACTTGTTGGAATTCTTGAACAATTCTGGGCCTCTAACATCTGTTCTTTCTACACACACACCGGGTTATTAGTAAACATCCTACAGATGGCACTAGGTATTAATGTCCCTAAGCAGGTTTATGGCCATTGCCTGAATGCCAAATGGCTGAATTGAACGGTTTACCTGACTTATTTTATGTTGACAAATTGGATGTGTGGCAGTTTAATGGGACAATACCTAATAATGAGATAGTTAGAGATCCCTACTTCGATTCATATAGGAAAGATAGAGAGAAATTTTATATATACACTCATAGATAAAAATTAAGGAAGTTGTACCCTTTAAATATATGTGATAATCTGTATATAGCATATGTAACCCCACCACAATATATGCAATGTATCGTCAAAAGATTTAATAAAGGTTAGGCTTCGCGAAAAGGGAAAGAACAATTAACAGGATTGCATCATCCAGGAAGTAAAGGTCACTGCCCTGGACCCATAAAACTTAAGTTCAAGACCTTCTTCTTCCTGGAGAATTGCAATCACGGCGACAATGGAGGTACTAAGCCAATCACATTTAAGCATGACAAATCAGCAACCAATCATTTTAAGCATGACCAATTGATAGCGAATCATCAGAGAGCACGTGGAAGGATCTCCACCAATGAGAAGTTGAGAGAGTTAATTACGATGATATCGGACAAGAAGTTAAAAAAAAGGTAGGTAACCGTGTGCTCAACATAGGCTCCAACAAGGTAGTGTCCGCTCCATCATGTGAAAGGCCAGATACCAGTCAGTCTCATCCTTCTCCCTTTCGCAAGGTCTTATTTCTACCCCATCCAGGTGTGCTCGTTATTCCCCTGTGGAAAACCACCATTCGACCAAGACTGCGCCATCAATCATCAATCCGATCAAATCACCAACCACACAAATTCACCAGGATTCAACATAATCCGACAGAGAGTCGACAGGATTGCTACAGAGAGTCGACAGGATTCAACGGGATTGTTACAGAGAGTCGACAGGATATGATGGAAAACGAGCGAGAACAAGCCGCGAAAGGGGAGAACAGAGAGGCAGCTTCCGTGGTCGAAATAGAACCGCCACGCACCTAGCGGAGGTTCTACTACAGGTTACCGCGATCCTGGCAGAGCTGCGGCCGACCCAACACGCGGAAGTGGACACCCCTCCCTTCGATGGAACCTACGCCGCCCACCAATTCTTCCAGGCCTACAACCGGAAGATGACGGAACCCTCGTGACCACCCCCGAAAAGTTGCTCAGGTTGCCTCGCTACCTGACGCGCCAACCACCTGGAGCTCTTCAGGAAACTCAGATTGGCCACCCATACCTACTTCCAGGTGAGACAAACCTTCCTGGACCTCTACCGAATCAAACGAGGCGTCCTTTGCCAAGTACTTCGCCATGAAGCTTGCTGGGCAGGCAAGCCTGTAGGAGTACTACCGAGGGAAGACAGCGCTGGGCATGCAACTGGGTCTCCCACAGGAGGTAATCCTCGAGACGCTGACGGAGGGATTGCCGCCCTCCGACCAGCGCCTTGTCCGCGTGGTACCGCCTGAGAACCTGGGAGAGTGGTATCAACTGGTGCAACGGATCCGCGGAACCAGCGCACCAACCCGCGTCACCACGAGGAACAGCCGCCCAACATGACGGGCCCATACACCAGCACAACAAGGAAAACGGGTGCGTGGACTGCACCTTCACCGCCGTCGAACTGCAAATTCTACGGCGCCCATCACTGGCACTCTGAGTGCCGCCACAAACCCGCTCCACACGCGAGCACGCGGCAGTGCGCCCGCCCAACATCTACCACAAGACCAAGCCCAAGCCGCCGAGAGGCCCCAGCCTTTCGTTTGTAGCCCTAAAAAAAGTATGGCAGCCACTGACGCCACCTTTACCCATGAATATGAATGCTAGCAATTTATTTGCGGAATATAAGCAATGGATGGAATCCTATACCATTTTTGAAATAGCATCTGTAATTTCAAAAAAAAAATCGGATGAAATTAAGAGAGCAACTCTATTGCATTGTTTAGGGCCAAATATACAACGTATTATTTTTCAACTTGCCAGATGAAAAGGAAAATTATGAACAATCTAAAATGGCTTTAGATAAATATTTCCCACCTCATAAAAATGTGGTCACTGAGAGATATAAATTTAGACAAAGAGTCCAGAAAGATGATGAATCAATCGACAACTACCTAATTTCTTTAAGAGAGCTTTCTAAATCTTGTGAATTTGGGAATTTAGAAGCTGATATGATAAGAGACCAAATAATTGAAAAATGTAACAACAAACAACTTGAAGAAAAATTGTTTGCAACAAGAAAATTTGGCACTGTCAAAAACCATTGATATTGATAGAATGTTAAAAATTTCTAGAAAAGAAATTAGACTTCTTGAACCTCAAAATGATCAAAACACTTAAA
>CP092871.1:46821496-46898107 GCA_030710605.1 Cordylochernes scorpioides
CAGAAGCTTATCATCCTCTCTTGTTCTTTATTTAAACCTCCCACATGTTTATTTCAATAGCCCTAACGCCGTCTCGTGGTTTCAGACTGCAGATTTAATATTTACTTTTCTCAAAAATCGGTCTTCCGTTAATATTAACATATATAAAATTTTAAAAACTTCTTTTCTATATATATTTATTCCTTCCTACCATTTGTACCATAGTCCTTATAAGTCGCACTTCATTTCTCGCCTGTTGAAGGGTTTTTACCCGAAAGCTTGCACCTATGCATCAATAAAAGAAACTCGTCTTCCTTCACCATGTTTTTTCGTTTAATTATTATTTTTATAAAATGTTTATTATTATGTTTTAACATGTGAAGGTTTATTTACTGTACATACAAGATTTGTTTTGAAATTTAATGAGAGGTGGCATTTTCTTTAGATAAAATTTAATTAAATTTAACAAAGTGTTCAACCAGGTTTAAAAGAATAAAGATTAAACTTCAAATGGAAATCAAATCCAATGACCTTTTGTTGTGTTCTTGTGCTATATAGTTTTAAGCTTCTTTCATAAGTTAGATCTATTGTAGTCTATTTTGAATTTCAATAAATTGTATCCAATCTAATCTTTAGGATGTGTGCAAAAATTGGTGTAGAGTTTGACGAGGTTGTGTTATAGGCCTGTTTGTAGTGTTTTAAAATATATTATACTGCAGATATATAAATATATAGTTTGGTTTGTCTTTAGCTTTCTTGTGTATGAATGGAAACCATATAAGTAATCATGCTAGGAAAATAAATACCCCTTCAGTCCAGACCCAAGGTTTTGTTTGTCAAATCAAATAGCTAATCGCTGGCTGTTTTATCGACAATTTGATTAATATGTGGTCTGAAGTCCAGTTTATTCTTACTTCAATGATTTTTCAAGTATTGGGTTGATACAAAAATAAAGGCCGATTTTTAGTGACAACTTTAAAAAGCAATAACTCGTTACAAGCAAACCTTTATTAATCAAAATAAAAACCATTGGCATCGATACATCTTTGCCAACGAGAAACAAACTGGTATATTGCAGGTTTATAAAAATCTGGAGTTCTGAAGGCAATGAATTCATTGAAGGCCGTTTCGGCATCACCTTGGTTTTTAAAGCATTTCTCACTCAGGAAGTTAGCGAGGTGCTTAAAAAAAGTGGTATTCGGTAGGCGAGAGGTCGGGCGAGTATGATAAGTGATCAAAACTTTCATAGCTCAACTCATTCAACCTTTGTCGTGTAATTATTGAGACGTGTGGTCGGGTGTTGTCGTGGGGAAGAATAGGCCCTTTTCTGTTGACCAATCTCGGGCAGATACGGCGAGTTTTTGGTGCATTTCATCGATTTGCTGACAATACATCAACCCAGTGATGGTTTAGCCTGGATTCAGGAAGCTGTGGTAGATCAGCCGTAGACCCCCAAACAGTCACCATGACCTTTTTGGTGTGGTTTGGGCTTCGGGAAGTGCTTCGGAGCTGCGTTGCGGTCCAACCATTGCGCAGAACGTCGCCGGTTGTCGTAGTGGATCCATTTCTCGTCACAGCTGACAATACGGTCGAGAAACGGCTCGTTCTTATTGCGCAGAATTAGAGCCGACGACACTTAAAAACGTCGATTTTTATGAACATCATTCGAATCGTGCGGCACCCATTTGTCGAACTTTTTCACCTTTCCAATTTGTGTCAGATGACGAACAATTGTCGACTGATCGACGTTGAGTTCTTCGGCAACTTTTCGTGTAGTTTTGCGTGTGTCCGCCTCGATTATTGCCTTTAAATGGTCGTTGTCAACCATGAACGGACGTCACGGCCCTCTTCATCTCCAAGGCTGGTATCGCCGTTGAGAATATTTTCGAACCACCTGCTGATGGTGCGTTCAGAAGTAGTACCCTTGCCCCATGCGCTGGTGACATTCGAGTTGTTTCCGCAGCGTTGAGGCAGAATTTGAACTCATTGAGCAAAATCATGCTGATTTCCTGTTTTGAAAGCATTTTAATACAGCCTGAAATAATACAGAATATATTGTTGTAAATATATTGTTGTAAATATATTGGTAGATATAGTGACAGAGCAAGAAAAAAGCTTAATAATGATATATTATTACTTGCAAATATTTAAAAATAATTAATTGCAGTTATCAACGATTGAATTTGTATTTATGAAATCGGCCATATAATTCTATAATCTTAAGTGTTTCAACAGGTTTAACAATATTGGATTTAAGGGATATCGAATTATCTTTACAGTTATATAAGTATAATATTTTCGGTTACTCTTTTCAGGAAATTCGCAGACTAAGTTGGTTTTGTGAATAAAATAAACATCCATGCTTAAATCTTTTTAATATTCAATTGTGTTTCAGCAGGTTTAGAAAAATTAGTTCTGATGGATTTTGAATCATCTTTGCAGTTATATAAGTATAATATTTTCGTTTTCTTCTTTGAAATTTGTAATTTGCAGGTTTTTTTTTTCACATCGTGTTATGAATTTACTTAGTACGCAATCAATTGATCTCTTTAGCTTTTCATCGTTTTTTTTTTTCTAGTTTACTTTATAGTTTTGTCCTCCGCATAACCGACGGTTTCACTGTTTTTATCCAAATTATAATTTAACAGTTCCTCAATAAGTACATTCCATAGTGGGGGAGATAGTGGTCCGCATTGGTCCGATTGTGAACATCCTTTGCTCAGTTTTCTGCAAATATTTATCAGGGAGGAGAATCTTAATCCATAAATTGTTTTTAAATTATAGTGATAGTTTTATAATAAAACATTGTCTCCATCAAGTCTCTTCATCACTATCGCAGAATCATCAGGTGGATCTGTTTAATATAGGTGACCAGGTCTTTAGAGTTTGTCTTGAAGATTGTTATTTTTAAAGTATGGGTGCTTGACACAGTTGTAATATTTGATTATATTGAAACACCAGTATTCACTCTCTATACTACAGTTCGCTCAATTTTACAAGTTGCGCGACTGTTTTTTTTTTCGATTATTAGTATTTAATATTGAGAAATATTACCAATATTGACTCGAATTTCGCATCGTTGGACGTCAGTGAAAATAGTATCTGTTTAATTTGTAGTTTGACAATGGCTAGTAGTGTTTATACAACAGTTATACAAAAATATAAATTACAAATTTATTCAAAATTTAATTTTCTCACATATTTTAATATTGAAATTTATTTTCATATATAGTACAACGTTGTCTTGTGCAGACGCTATGGACCCTCTCGTAGAGAGTTGGAGTGACTTCTCCAAGAAGTTATATTTTAAAATGGTGAGGAACCAGCTTCTCCTGGACGAGCTGGACGCCAAAGTAAGTATTCCACAACCACCTTGGTATAACCCAGACTGACCTGGAGTGGTGGTGTGCAGATGGCGGAGGTGAAGGTGCGGCTCAGTGAAGAGGTGAGAACAACATTCCTTAACATGGCTCCATCAACTAACAGCTGGGGTATGGTTGCAGCCCATCTTCAAGAAGATGTCCAAGGAGGCGGTGGCGAGGTGGGTCCAACACTCTCATATCTTAACATAAAAATTGTGTTTGAAACAAAAATAAACATTGAAAAATATATTTTTGAAAATAGAGCAATCCATAAATAAATATTTAATTAAAAAGGCATATATTGGTAAATATATGATTTTTGATCCAATATATGCCTTTTTAATTAAATGAAAAATATATTTTAAGAAGGTCATCCATATGTTAATCGCAGAAAGAAATCAAGTAGGAGACAAAAATAAATCACTGGAACAAATAGTTGAAATATTTCTCTTTTTTATCTGTGGTGTATGTGGACTGGCCACATTGCTGGAAACAATATGTGAGAAAACAGAAAAATGTACATATGATGTTCAGAAAATTGTTCTAGAAAATAATCAACAATAAAAATTGTTAGAAGGCGGAATTTTAAATAAAGCCAAACGAAATTAAAGAACATTTCTGATTACAGAGTTAAAAGATATCAATGAAAGGGCCTATAATTCTTCACGTACATAAAGACATACATTTGATGGGGAAATGGAAATAATTAAACAAACAATTGCTCTGAAACATGTAGAGCTTCATCAAAAAGTAAAAGTTTTTGGTATTTCAAAATGTAGCATCAAGATCTTATTAATGATTCACATGACAAGAAGGTCAATTTTTCAATTTTAATTGTCTAATTTATTTTAATATCATTTTATTTTTTATGACATAAGACCACCGTGGGTTCTAGTAACGTCAAAATGTAAATATAGAATGTTTTGATAAAATTAACTCAAAACTCAACATGATAGTTCTTTCCTAGAAATTAGATTTTACAAAGATCCGAGACATTTATTGAGATTACTCTTTGGCAACTTGAAAATTAAAATGTAACTGATTTTATATTTTATTATAAATTTGTTTGAATAATTGTGATTCTAAAAATATAAATAAGGTTTATCAAAAGGCATTATTAATATAATCGATAAGTGGACGAATAAATTTGTCAAGACATCAGCTCTTATTATGTGCCAATGTTTAGTTGGCCAAATATAGTTCACATTTTTATAAGGGAAAATACTAAAGTATTAATCAAGGTATGATCAAAAGGTTCCCGCTGTGAGACTATAACTTTATTTTTAAAAACTCAAAAATAATTTGCAATAATATTTAGATAAGACTCTCCTGCATCAATGAATATTTGCCATCTTTTCTAACAAATTTGTAAACACTTCGTCTTACTGTTTGACTAGTGATTTATTTTTAATGGCTCAACCTTTAGATGCCGTTTTAAATTTGGATTTTGAAAAAGTCATTCACTACTAAATTGAAGAATAGGGAGGATGTAGAAGTAAGGATGTGTATATATATTTTGTCAAATAAGAGAGCGCCTAATGAACCAAATGATAAAGCCACCAATCTTTATCCTTCCATCTTTCTGGGCGTTTCTTTTGGTGAGCGTCGACCTTTTGGTGCCATCTTTCATTTTTAATTATAAAAAGTCATTCAGCACTAAATCAGAAGAATAGGAACAAGGTGGAAGTAATGGTTGTTTATATATTTTTTCTTTGTCAAGTAAGAGCGCCTAATGAGGCAAATGCGGCCGTATTTGATCATGATAAAGCCAACAATCTTTCATTCTGCCATCTTTCTTGGGTGTTTCTTTTGCACAGCTTCACATAAACATTTAAAAATAGCAAGATATGATTTTGGTTAATTCTCGCCGCTATTGGCATGATTTCAAGATATATGAGTTCTTTGCTGTCGATGAAAGTGACGAACAGAACCAACATTTTTTAGTTTTCCATCCTGGCCTTTTGTTGTAAAGGTTCGTTACCTTACAACCATTGACTTGATTGACGTCTTCTTTCGGGATCATATCCGTAGACCCATGTCTCGTCCCCATTTACTACGATATGTTGTCACATATGGTCTTTTATGGCATATTAAAACAAATTTCGCAGATATCGTTATGTGTCCCTTTCTGCATTAGAGTTAATAGCATACGTAAAAACTTGCAAGATTGTATTTTTAGGCCCAGATCATTAAGGATAATAGAATAGCATATCTCAAATCACACTCCGTTTCTTCAGGCACTATCTTATTGTTATTATCTGATTTTGAAACACGGGGACTTTAATCTTACAGCATTTTCAGGAACATTCACCGTTTTTTGTCGCCCACACCTTCTATCGTCTTCCACAGAGGTTCGGCCATTTTAAAGCCTTTTTAAAACTCTCAAATAGTGTTCTTCTTGTAGAAGAGTCTTCTCCAAATGTTTTTTTTTTTAAATGAAATTTAAAGATTTCACTGGCAGACATACCGATTGAGAAACAATTTCAAGCAAACATGTTTTTCCATTTTAACGTCCATTTTAATCTAGACGCGCTGATACTATGTGTTCTAAAAAAATCAAAGAATTATTATTATAGTGCGAAGTTCACGAGAAAAATTTTATGTGCACCTGGTGTTGATTTTTTTTAATAGGCGTGTTATTTTTTATTCTATGTATTTTTTGCAGGAACCTTTTGATTATATTTTTTAACAATTTCTTAAATATTTACAATTGATATATAAATATACATATAAGTTAGAAAATGGATATGAAAATTTTAACACAGTGTTGTGGATGTGGCAGGCTGAGGGCACCAAAGAAGCGTTGGTGGTAAACCCTCTCCTCGTCACCAGCCTAACTGACCTGGGACCTCACTGGATTTGTCCTCATCGATTGTGACCTCATCTATTGTGACCTACCGATTACGACCCACCGACTTTGACCTACCAATTCTGACCCACCGAACCTGACAACCGAATGTGACCACCGATTGTGACAACCGATTGTGACCACCGAATGTGACCACCGAATATGACCACCGAATGTGACCACAGAATATGACCACCGAATATGACCACCGAATGTGACAAACCGAATGTGACCAACCAGATGTGACCACCGAATGTGACCAACTGAATGTGACCACAGAATATACCCACTGAATTTAATCCGCCAAATTCTACCCACCAAATTGATCCATAAAGAAGAACACTCGATGTGACCTCCTGGGCGCCTTATGTGTCCTCACCAAACCTTACTTTGATTACTGGTGTATACAAATATCGAAGTCCATCGAGTCTGTACTAAGAAGTAAGTACCATATGGTTACGTACTCAATGATCTAGTTGGACTCAGGCCTCTCGCAAGGCAAAGCATTTTTCTCTTTAAAAAATATCAATAAGGGTATCTGTCCTGGGTCATATGCTGTACGTAAATTATTCCTATAAAATTAATAAATGAAAAATACATTTTAAAAAGCTTTTATTGAAATACACTAAAAAATAAAAAATATATATTTCGCTCCTTCCATTGGAAAATTAGATTTATATGAGTAAAAATAAAAGCTATGGAGGGCGATCATCGTGTAATTCGAATTTGATTTGATTTAATATGAAGCAACTGATTAGCAAGAGTCGATGTTTTTACTAAATATATGACTTAATACAGGGTGCTCCGAAATAACGGAGTTGATCTTTAATTTTTCCTAACACGAAGATATTGGACCGTAATAAATTAATTTATGTTTGTCGGATTTTCAATGTTTTTATGTGCAATTATAATAAGTGTCGACTTTGTGCTAGCTTATTTTGTTGTGTTTTAGGATGTCAAATAAACGTAGTGCAATTATTGGGCTGTTTCGTCAAGAAAAACCTCAATGTGAAATTGTTCGGCTGCTCAAAGTTCCTCAACAAACAGTGTCCAAGGCCATTCATCGCTTCAATGAGCTTAGCCATGAAGGCGATCGTGTTAGAAGAGGAAGAAAGTGCACCGCCAAACATAAGAATATCCAATAGCGACTTAAACAAAATTCGAGGGTGTCCATAAGAAAAGTCACTCTTGAGACCGGCATTATCAAGTCGTCGGTACATCGAAAAGCGAAAAAGGAACTCAACCTAAAGGTTACAAACTCCAAAAAGTTCAGCTCCTCACGGATGAGAGCATGCGCATACGGCTGGAGAGATGTCGCCAACTCAAACTTCGGGCCACTGGTCAGCGATGGGAACGTATCCTCTTCATGGACGAGAAGCTGTTCACCCTCGAGCAGGTGCCACCAAAACGACAGGAGCTGGTCCACTGAAACTCCTGGCACGTCGGCCATCGTCGAACACCGCCAAAATCCACAGTCGGTTATGATATGGGCCGTGATTTGCGCCAGTTGCAAGAACCCTCGTTTTCGTGGACCAGGAGGGGTCAATAAAATCAACCAAGAAGTATATCGCCGCGACATTCTGGAAGCCGTCGTACTCCCGTGGGCTCTACAGCACTTCGGCATGCGGATTGGACGTTCCAGCAGGACTCCGCGCCGGCTCACAAGGCGAAATTGACTCAGGACTGGTGAAGGGTCCATTTTCCGGACTTCATCACTTCAGCGGAATGGCCGCCCTACTCACCCGATCTCAACCCGATGGATTACAGCGTGTGGTCCAGGCCAGGGCCTGTGCTACACGCCACAGAAGTTTGAAGTCACTGAAGCGATCGCTGCGCCGAGAATGGGACCAAATGTCGCCGGAGGACCTGCGGCCCATAGCTGAAAATTCCAAGTCACGTTTGGACCTATGTATCTTCGCCAAAAGAGGCCACTTTGAAACAGTTTGAAAAAATTATTAGTTAGTATCCTAATTATTGTTGATTTGTCCTTCTTCATTTTTTAAAATAAAATTATGACTAAAAATGTTTGCCTATATTATTTTGGGACACGCTATTTATGATTGTCCCCGACCGCTTTTATTTTTACTCATATGAATATAATTGCTCAATGACAGGAGCTAAAATATCCATTTTTACCTTTTCAGTGGATTTTGAATAAAGATGTTTTTGAAAGGTATTTTTTTAAATTTGTATTCATGTGAATTCTAAATTAACAAAGATCACATTACAATATACGAGGGTTGTCCGTTAAATAAGTTCCACGGGGCACCACTGTCATGAGGATCGCTTTTAGGCTCGAGCCGACTGCACGGGTTCGTAGCTTGTTCTCCCCACTCCAATTTCCCACCAAGGATACATCGCTGGTAAGCTTAGTCTTGGCTGAGCAGCCGTTAGTGATGGAGCTTCCCCTCGTGTCTCCCGCCAGCTGCGATTCACGGTCAGTAATTCGCTTTTTAGCCGCAAAGAAGAATTCGGCGAAGGACATTCATACTGAACTCTGTCAAGTGTATGGAGAAGGGTGTATGAGTTCCGGGATGGTGCGCAGATGGGTCAGAGAATTTAAAAACAGCCGAACAGACGTCCACGATGAACCGCGTGCTGGACGGCCATCGGATTCGTACGAAATCATTGCCAAAGTCGAAGCGGCAATGCTTGAAGATCAACGGGTTACTGTGCGGAAGCTCTGCGATTTGGTTCCTGATATCAGTAAAACCACCATCGACAAGATTTTGCGTGAACATTTAGGGTATTCAAAGGTCTGCGCAATATTGGTTCCGAAAATGCTGACTGAAGACCATAAACGGCAGCGGGTTGAAGCGGCCCAGAAATTTCTCGATTGCCACGAAACTGACGGAGAGGAATTATTGGATTCGATCGTTACTGGTGATGAGACCTGGGTACACTACACCACACCGGAGACAAAGGAGCAATCCAAGCAGTGGAAGCACACTTCTTCTCCGAAACCTCTAAAGTTTAAACAAACACTTTCTGCCGGGAAACTTATGGCTCCGTCTTTTGGGACCGAAAGGGCCTATTGTTGTGCGACTTTATGCGTCGGGGTACAACAATGAATCCCGACCGGTACTGTGAGATCTTAAAACAACTTCGACGCGCGATTCAGAACGAGAGGAGAGGGATGTTAACCAAAGGGGTGCGGTTTCACCACGACAACGCTCGGCCGCACACCGCCCATAAAACCACTGCCTTCTTCGAAGAATTTGGATGGGAATTGGTGTCACACCCACCCTACAGCCCGAACCTAGCTTCTAGTGACTTCCATTTCCTCCCCGAGTTGAAGAAAAACCTGGGTGGAACCCAATTCCAGGACGATTACGAGTTGGAAGAAGCGGTTTTAGGCTTATTACGCGGCCAGGCGGCAGAGTTCTTTGACTCTGGGTTCCATAAGTGGGTTACCGAATGCAAAAATGCGTCGAACGAAACGGGGAATATGTAGAAAAATGAAAAAAAGTCTGATATTTTCGAAAATGTATAGTTCAGCGCAAATAAACCTGTTTTTCTGTATGAAAAACCTCTGTGGAACTTATTTAACGGACAACCCTCGTATTAATATATAAAATATATTCAAATATTGACATCAATATTAAACCCAGTATTATTATAATCCTATTTGTATATATATATAAAGATTCAGTCTTTGATATTATATAGATCCCAGAAACCCAGGTTCCTGGAGCGTTAGAATGTGTCTTACTACCCGGGATGTCATCTAGTTTGGTTTTATCTACAATGGCGACCAAAGTCCAATAAATTAAATAGCGTTAAACACAGTTATTTCTAGTAAATATTTCCAGAGAAACCAGGTTGAGGCTATAAATTCCTATCAGAGTGACTATCGGATATCTTTGGTATTGGACGGCTGAGCAGATGAAGATGATCCACTGTTTGGTCTTCATTCTAGCAAGGGGGGGAAATCGACTCCTATTTCAAAATTACCGCCTGATATGTTTGTACGTAGCCGTGGTCAATTAGGATGGTTGCTGAAGTGCCCTCATATTAGGTTCTTGGTAGAATGGAGATCCAAATATTTGCCATGGCTATACTTCTTAGATTGATGTTTGAGTAATCTGTAATGTATAGGTCTATTCGTAGATTCTGTGTGAACTGAGTTATAGTATATATAAGTAACGCTTTATGGAAGTGTATAGACAGAATGTGCAGAAATGCTGCCTTGACCTAGACACAGCGGAGTTGTACAATGGGTGTATAATGTAGGTTTCAGATTATTTCTGCATTGAGCTGGGTTTTTTGGGGGCTGAGGACTGCATAGGGCAGAAGCAGATTCAATTGGTAGTCTGACAACAATTTTGAAATTTTCATGTGAGAAAATCTGTAAAGATTTAATCGCGTAGAAATGACCATGATTTCTGCTTGGAAGTTTAAACAGTGTCTAGGTTGATAAGTGGTCAAAATTTTCATGTGCTCTGGAAGTATGTTAAAAATTTATTACAAGATTCTCTAGAACAGAAAGACGTGGAATCAAGTTGAATAATTTATTTTAAAAAGGCCGTTATCACTAGGGACGTAGGTCTTGAATAGCCACGAGTCTGCTCGCAGCGGATTGATCAATTCTTCTAACGAAGTGGGAAATGACATAAGCCACTAGCATCTTTAATATGTATCTTTGGTTTGGGAACCCTAAATTTATTGAGTCATATTACAAAGTAACAGACAAGCAATTGTTGAGAGATATTTTATAGTTTTGTAGATCATTTATTGGTAGGAAGTTGGTTTGGAAAAAACACAGCCCCATCAACCAATGGTTTATTTAACTCCCGACATAACTCGCTGTCACTCTCCTAAGAGGAATGATTATTTTCAATGTTATTTCTACTTATAGGTATATGATTAGGAGATATAGGTTGATGTAGCTATATTACTTCCAAAGATAATTGTTACGTATTAATATAAATATATATATATGAAAAAAATGATAGGAAAAAAATAATATAAAGGTCAGGTGTTGATTACATTAAACTTTTTTAACATCATGAATCGCGATATCCCAAACCCAGGGATATTTGCGTCAATACCTTTCACTGCATCACAGCAAATCGGCTATATACAATCCTGTTCAATTCATTATTTTACATAATTAACTAAAGAAAATTGTCTAAAGAGAAAAACAAACAACAAAGCAAAACATACAAAGCAAGCATCGCAGTTTTTTTTTCTAAGATTCCTTCTCTTTTTTTCCAATTCAAAAGAAAGTTGTATATGTATTTACAAAATTGATCAAAATTTTTATACTTTTCTTTTTTGTCTACAAATTCATCAAGCTGTCCAATACGACCAAATCTATTTTCCCTAAAATCCCGGAAAATTGGGCATTACAGAAGTAGATATCTCGCGTCTTGAATTTCACCTCCGCAGAAGCATCCTGGTTCCTTCACCGAGCCGATAGTTGCCAAAAATTTCCCAAAATTTCCATGATCTGTAATGAATTGGATATTATAAAAATTTGGACGGAAAAATCTTGGAATTCCAAATACGAAAAAGCTTCTGAAAATTTCATTAGTATTATCAAAAATTTCATTCATTTTTGCGTGTAAGAATGATTTGACTATACTTGGAGCATGGGGTTCGTAAGTAATTAGATCTTCAATGGACAGTTGAGCTAGATCAAATTTGATTATTCTGGATTCTATATAGTCTGTTAGGAGTGGAATTTTTGCCAGGCTATACACACAGTTTGATGAAGTGGTCTTGTATGCTCTAACTGCCCATAAAATGATCTGGTACTGCATGGAGTTCAGTTTTTGTTTACAACGATTGTTTAAATATTTCAACCAAATTTCAGAACCGTATGTAAGTACAGGCCTAATGATTGTTTTAAATAAAGTTAACCTCTTTTTAGTATCTAAACCCCACATATTGCCACTTAGTGAACATAATAAATTTTTCATACGCCCTGCCTTACACAGAATATCATTAACATGCGGTGTAAAGTTAATTTTTTTTTCCATTTATGATTTGAAAATTTCATTCTCAGAATTTTTACTTGCTTGACCGGCATTATTATATTGTTATTAACCTTAATAGGTATTTTTTGTCTGTTATGTAGGTATAGCATATTAGTTTTATCTGTACTGATCGGTAATTTATTTCTATTACACTATTGGATCACATAATTTAAGGTGTATTCACTTGCGATTTTTAGTCTTTCAATAGTCTTATTGCAGCAAATTATTGTAACGTCGTCTGCATAACATATAATATCTGCATTCATTGATTCAAAATTCATCAACAAATCATTTAGCAAAATATTCCATAGAAGTGGTGATAAAGGTCCACCCTGTGGACATCCTTTAGTTAGTTTCTTATAAAAAGTTTCTGATTCGTATGTAAATTTCACCTCCCTTTCATTATTCAAATAAGATTTTATGATCCGTATAAAATCTGAGGGAACATCATCATTATCCATTCTTTTTATAATCGCAGGCCACCATGCATTGTCGAATGCACCCGCAAAATCTATAGCTATCAAGGAAGTCAATTCTTTTTGTTTATGTTTTAATATAGTTTCTATAATTTTATCCATTCCAGTAATTGTTGATCTAGATTTCATAAAACCATGCTGCCTTGAGCTCATTAAATTTTTCTCTAAATAATAGTTACTTAATTTATTTTTTATTATATTCTCAAATGTTTTAGAGAGATTAGATGTCAATGATATAGGTCTATAACTTTTATTTACTTCATAATTCGTTTTGCCTGGTTTTGGAATTATTTTTAAGAATTATTTTTTTCATTAATCCGGATAGTATCCCATTTCTATACATTTATTGAATAATTGATGCAGAATTGGGATTATTTTTATTTTAGCTTGTCTAATCATATTGTTACTAATGTAATCAGGGCCCTAGCTTTTTTAATATTTGTTTTTAAAATTGTTTCCTCTATTTCCTTAGATTCGCTATAAACACTACTTTTATTTTTATATTTAGGCGTATAATTTCTAATCAAAATATTGTAACGTAGAAATCAAGCCTTGAAATATCCTAAGATGTAAAAGTATTTATTGATGACGTCACAGCGACGAGTCGACAATTATTAACAGGTCAGCCCCCAAAACTATTTACAGCTAGAGAATCTTAAGCAAGCAAGCAAAGAAATATTTTAAAGATGATTTCACAAATACAGATTAATATATATATTTTTAATCTGTTGAATATATTTTTATTGAATAATATTAAATTAAATAATAAAATATTTCTTCGTCACATAGCCTCCTCCTATAGAGAGCATCGACCCGATGCTCAGCAGGAAACTTACGTCGTCAGTCTTAAGAACTAGTACTATGGCTAGGGATATTTTCAGGTGACTGCGGTGGATGTCTTCTTTCAGTTGAGATATCTTCTTCAAGAGGACTTGGTAGGTCTATGTTTACGTCAAGGTAGCTTTTTCTCATTTCTACTGTGGTCGGTAAGGGGGGGATTTTATAACTTTGCGGCCTCACCTCCAATGTGGTCTATCATCTAGTTTTAATGGCGGGGCGTCCAGCTAGATCTTCTAGCAGGTGAGAAATGTTGTCTGTTTCGACCGCGATATGAAGTAGGGCTTCGGTAGCGAATGAAAGTTTTCCTCGATGATTCGTCATTGGGGTCTTGGCTGCTCCGAGAATTATAGAATGTTCTAGGCTCTAGCCTATCTCTCTGTTTGTAATTCCAAGTTTGTTCTCCTTCATATTCTCTCTTCCTGTCACGGCAGTAGCGCACGACGTGGCCAGGGCGTCCGCAGTGGAAACAGATTGGCTTACCTTCCGTGGTTCGCCATTCGTTGGTGTCACATCTTCTTCCTTGCTTTCGGTAATGAGGTTCAGGATGCGGTCGTATCGTTTGGGCCTTGTATCTAGTATTTGATTCCGGCCTGGATGCTTGAGGGGGACGTATTGTAGGTTTTGATCTAGGTGCCAAGGTCTTTACGATCTCTTCCCTCACTAAATCTTCAATGACAGCGATTTTAGGCTCCTCATGAGGAGAGTCCAATACTTGCTTTATCTCTTCACGAACAATTTTTCGGATCAGCGATGACAGATCTTCTCCGTAATCCTGGTCACAGAGAGAGGCTACATTTGGTAGGCGCTCGTACTTGGCTGGGGTAACTCGCCTACAACGGAGCGCTTCAACACGGCGACATTCTGTAATGAATTGCTCGGTGCTCTGTACATCCCTCGCTAGGAGTGCTTGATGAAGCTCCTCAGCTATCCCCTTCATGAGGTGCGAGATTTTATCTTCCTCGCTCATTTGAAGATCAGCCTCTTTGCACAAGCACAGGACATCCTGGATGTAAAATTCGGTACTTTCGCCTTTTAATTGTGCCCGTGTTTTAAGTTTCTTCTCCGCTTGCAATTTTGAAATTTCTTTTTTTTTTTTAACACATTCTCTAATTGAGATGTGAATTTCTTCCAAGTCTGGATGCTTTCTTCGTTGTTCTCAAACCATTTGAGAGCAGTTCCAGACAGATAAAAATAAACTTTAGTAAGACAAAGGGTTTCGTCCCAATGGTTGTACTTTGCCACACGCGCATACCCTTTTAACCATTTTTGGAGATCTTCACCATCCTCCCCGGAGAAAATGGAAGGGTTCCTTGGCAGATGTTGAACAACGTAGTTGCTTACCTGGGTACCTGCTTCCGTCTTTACATTCATAGAAGTTTCTTCTGGTTCAACAGAATCAATTTTTCTTTTATTTCTTAATGGGTATCGGTCCAGTCTCTCCACCAGTTGTAACGTAGAAATCAAGCCTTGAAATATCCTAAGATGTAAAAGTATTTATTGATGACGTCACAGCGACGAGTCGACAATTATTAACAGGTCAGCCCCCAAAACTATTTACAGCTAGAGAATCTTAAGCAAGCAAGCAAAGAAATATTTTAAAGATGATTTCACAAATACAGATTAATATATATATTTTTAATCTGTTGAATATATTTTCATTGAATAATATTAAATTAAATAATAAAATATTTCTTCGTCACAATATGATCATCTTTATGGTGTTGATATTAAAAAAAAGGGCACATCCTGACCAGGAGCACATGTTCTGTATTTTTGTTACACCAGATGACGCTCTCCCATCTGTAAAGCACATGTGCTCCTGGTCAGGATATGCCTTTTTTATTTTTAATATATAAATATATTTTGAAAATAGAGCAAATCATAAAAAAATCTTTAATTAAAAAGACATATATTGGACCAAAATATCATTAGTAAAATAAATGATATGTTGGTCCAAAATATAAGCCTTTTTAATTAAATATAAATATGTATATAAATCGATTTATAAAAATCAATTTATTAATTATTCAAAAGTAACAAAAGATTAATTGAGAAAGGGGATCTGTTGTATAGTTATTATTTAATTAAACATTACTCACCAGATGAAATTATTATTATAAATTGTTTATTACACACTTTATATTTTTACATCAACACGTTGTTTACATTATACATCGTATTATTATTGTTTTTGATGATGATCTATCATATATTTTAAAAACACAGAATACTACATTCCCTCCTTCCTTTAGATGAAAGGAATCATGTCTTTATATCTTGATGATGGCTTGACGACTCTTCCACTCCTGGTGATCACGGGTTCCTTGGTGGTCGGCAAGGGTGGAGAAACCTCTGGTGGCAACTGGTGAAGAGCCTCGGCATCAAGTCTATATGAAACAACTGGGTTAAATGTAGACCCTGTTCTACTTGAACTTGGTCGGTTTAAAGAAGTGTCCTTGTCTTGGTTTGAGGAATTATCATCTGGTATTTGTACATCAGAAGAGTTGAGGTGTTCAATTCTTGTTGAATCTGAACTAAGATTTTCCTGGCTCTCTTCTGGAATCAAGTCAGAAATGTCTTGATTGGTCTCTTGAGTAGAAACATGTTTCAAATGTTTAGCATTTCTATGAATTATTTTCCCATTTTTAGTGTTGACTAATTTAAAAGAATTTATTGAAGTGTTTTCAAGAATGACATGATGTTCTGATCTGAAATGTGAATCAAGTTTTCCATTATTTGGATTTGCCCCTCATAAACTAAATTTCCAATTTCAAAATTATGAGGACTAGCTTTCCGAATTATATCATTATATGTTTTCATTTTTTCTTTGTAGACCATATTGAATTCTTTGATGTTGGATTCATCTTCTTCTGCATCATTAACAAGTGAGCTTAATTTAGTTTTGATTTCTCTTGAAAATAATAGGAATGCTGGAGTCTTTCCTGTAGATCTGTTTGGAGTAGTTCGGTAAGACATTAAAATTCTGGATAAATCTTCTTTCCAATCTTTCCCTTCTTCAGAACTTGAATTGAATTGTTTCTTTAGAAAAATCTATGGAATCTTTCTATCTTCTTATTACTTTTTGGGTAATAGGGTGAGGCTTTGATGTGCCTGATTCCACATTCTTTTAAAAATATTTCCATTGATGTACTTACAAACTGTAAGCCATTATCTGTTACAACTTCATGTGGATAACCATGTCTTGCAAAAATCTCCATCAATTTTTTAATAATTGTCTTGCTGGAAAGGTCTTCTATTATCATTGCTTCAGGATATGAAGAATAGTAGTCGATCACTGTTAAAACATAATGATGGCCAATTGGACCAACTATGTCAATTCCAAGTTTCATCCAAGGTTTTGATGGTAACGGAACTATTTGCAATGGTTGATCATTTATCAATGGTTGATTCCTTACACAAATTGGACAGTTTCTAATCAAATTTTCAATGTCAAAGTCCATGTTTATCCAAAATTATTTTTCTCTTAACAGTTGTTTGGTTCTTGTCATTCCTTGATGTGTTTCATGTGCAATTCTCAAGACTCTCTTTATTAGTTTTGAAGGTAGCAAAATTCTACTTCCTTTTAAGATAAGATTATCAAAAATTGAGAGTTCATCTTTAAACTTATAAAAACATTTAAATTCTTCATTCAAAGGATATGGCCAAACTCCCTTTTGAACCATCTCTTTCAGTTTTTGAAACAAAGGATCTTGCTCTGTACAAACTTTTATCTCTTTCAAAGACAGTGCTTGAAGCTCTTCAGAAGTGATGGATAAGACTTTATGAACATAGTCCTCCAGCCATTTTTCATCACTTGTGTTAGAAAGAGGTTGTCTTGAAAATATATCTGCAATATTTTGCTTTCCTTGAATGAATTCAATTTCAAAGTCATATGGTTGTAATCTCCAACTCAATCTTTGAATTCTTGGAGGCAAAACAGCTCCATTTTTAGGATTCAGCATATAGATTAGAGGTTTGTGATCTGTTTTTAACACAAATTTCCTTCCCCAAATATAGGTGTTAAAATGTTCAATTGCCCATACACATCCCAATGTCTCTTTTTCTATTTGTGAATATCTTTTTTCAGTATCAGTTAAGGATCTGCTGGCATATGCAATGGGTCTTTTAATGCCATTTTGTTGTGTTTGTATTAATACTGCTCCAAGACCAATAGGGCTTGCATCTGTGATTAATTCAGTTGGTGAGTTCAAGTTGTAATATGCCAAGCATGGCTCTTTTGTTAGTGACTCTTTAAGATCCTGAAATGCTTTATTTGTTTTCAAATCCCAATTCCACCTAACATTTTTTCTAGTCAAATTATTTAGAGGTTCTGCCAATTTAGAAAAATTAGGTATGAATTTTCTTAAAAACCCACAAGTTCCTAAGAATGACCTTAACATCTCAATATTTTTTGGTATTGGAAAATTTAAGACTGCTTCTATTTTCCTATTATCAGGTTTAATACCTTCACTGCTAACAATGTGACCTAAAATATCCAATTCTTCCATTGCAAATTTGCACTTATTCCTGTTGAGCCTAATGCCTACTTTATCAAATCTTTGTAAGACTTTTCTAAGCTTTTCTTTTAGTTCTTGTCTATCTTTAGCGTAAACTACAACATCGTCCAAGTAACAAATTACACCTTTCAAATCAAGCAAAATTGAATCCATTCCTTTCTGATATGCCTCTGGAGCACTTGATAGACCAAAAGGAACTTTACAAAATCTGTAACAACCACGGTGCGTGATGAAAGTTGTAAGGGGTCTTGATTGAGGGTCTAAGTCAACCTGCCAAAACCCTTTTTTTGCATCCAGCTTTGCAAATACTTTAGCACCTTTAAGGGCATGTAACATATTGTCAATTGTAGGAATTGGATGTCTTTCTCTCAATATTGCTTTATTCACTTCCCGGAGGTCTATGCATAGTCTAATTTCCTCACTATCCCTTTTTGGAACAACTATTATGTTAGAAACCCATTCAGAACCTTGATGCACTTCTTCAATGATTCCATTCTCTAGCATCTTATCAAGCTCTTGATTTACTGCTTCTACCATTGCATAAGGTATACGACGGCATCTCTGGGCAATGGGCCTATAGTTGTCTTTCAATGTCACTTTATAACTATAGCCTTTTATAGTTCCAAGTCCATGGAAAAGATGTTTATGTTCTTGAACAAGAGTTTCTATATTAGTAGACATTGATTCATTTACATGATTTACCCTTTTAATTATACCTAGTTCAAAACTAGCCTTGCCTCCCAACAAAGATTCAACTTTTTTATCAATCACATAAATTTCTTCTGAAATTGAATTTTCTTTCCAAGAAATCACAGCATTGAAATAACCATAACATGGAAGAGGTCTATCTTGACCATAGGCAAAAAAGGTTCGGGTGGTGTCATGTAATTTTGGCATAATTTTATGGCCATATAATTCAAGCATCTTATTATAGCTTATGAAAGTTCTATCACTCCCTGTATCAATTATCATATTTATTTCACTACCATCTATTTGCACTTTTTCTTTATTTTCAGCACCTGTATAGTAGGTATATTCATCTGAACTTTCACCTACTTCAGTCTTATTTTCTTCTTGTATGGTCTTAACTTTAGTTTGATTGAAACTTTTGTGGTTTCTATTATTATTTTGATTTGGGCGGTTCCTGCAAGCTCTAAAAAGATGTCCTAATTTATTGCAAAATGAAAAAGTCATTTTTTTAGCACCACATTCTTGTGCTGAATGTGTATCTAATCCACAGCGATAACATTTAGGCTTTGAGGCACCTGAAAATGATGGGGTACCTTGATTAGTGAATCTACCTTTGTTGAAATTATTAGCATTATAGTGCTTTTTAGGTTTATTTTGAACTCTATTTAGTGTTTGATCATTTTGAGGTTCAAGAAGTCTAATTTCTTTTCTAGAAATTTCTAACATTCTAGCAATATCAATGGTTTTTGACAGTGTCAAATTTTCTTGTTGCAACAATTTTTCTTTAAGTTTTTTGTTGTTACATTTTTCAATTATTTGGTCTCTTATCATATCAGCTTCTAAATTCCCAAATTCACAAGATTTAGAAAGCTCTCTTAAAGAAATTAGGTAGTTGTCGATCGATTCATCATCTTTCTGGACCCTTTGTCTAAATTTAAATCTCTCAGTGACCACATTTTTATGAGGTGTGAAATATTTATCTAAAGCCATTTTAGTTTGTTCATAATTTTCCTTTTCATCTGGCAAGTTGAAAAATATACGCTGTACATTTGGCCCTAAACAATTCAATAGAGTTGCTCTCTTAATTTCATCCGATTTTTTTGAAATTCCAGATGCTATTTCAAAAATGGCATAGGATTCCATCCATTGCTTATATTCCGCAAATAAATTGCTTGCATTCATATTCATGGGTAACGGTGGCGTCAGGTTGGCTGCCATACTTGTTTTTTTTTTTTTTTTAGGGCTACAGTTATATTTTCAAATTCTCGTCGCCAATTTATGTTGTATAGTTATTATTTAATTAAACATTACTCACCAGATGAAATTATTATTATAAATTGTTTATTACACTTTATATTTTTACATCAACACGTTGTTTACATTATACATCGTATTATTATTGTTTTTGATGATGATCTATCATATATTTTAAAAACACAGAATACTACAGGATCCATTTACAACGGTGTCGTGAAATGTGTGTGGTAGCATATTATCATATATATTCATTTTTATTTTTCTATTTATATAATAAATATATGTCTAGTGATATTGTAATCAGATTACTGAATCATAACCGATAGCTTGATATATTCATTGACTATTTTCAGAAAGTTTTTGCTTATATATATATATATATAATTCCCAATTAAAATCAATTTGCAACCCACAAAATTTGCCTAGTGTTTTTTTTTTTTTACATCAAGCAAAATATAAGATTTAAAAAGAAATATAGAAATTGGCTCATTCCCGGTCACTCCGACCAACCAGGGGTCTGGAAATATTATACTTGCATTGTTAATTGAACTAGGTCAATATTTTTAAAATTCATACTTCAATGTGGTCTGGAAAAATATTACAATTAAATGACAAAATTTGAAGAGAAAGAGAAACCCTGACAACCTAGAAGTCTGAAATTTTGGCAACTTACATTGTCATCAGGTTCTAAAAGGTGCGCTAAATTTCAGATTTCTACCTACTCTGGAAGTTTATTAAAAATTGATTAAAAGATTTTTGTGGACAGACACATGGAAGCAAGTTTAATAAAATACAATGTCAATAACCACCTTTCGAATACTAATTGAATCTATAAACACTATTAGAAAATTTAAAATCAAATTTAGAAAAATAATAAAACGTTGTCAATATTTTATTTTAGTAAAACATTCAAGGAATTTATAAACAGCTATTGTCTTTTGCGTATTTTAAGACAGAGATAAATACCTGGTTTATAGATAATAAACTTCTCAATATTTTCATCCTATTTAATAAATCATTATATTTGTGTGTAATTTATCGATTTAATATTTTATTAAAGAAATACAAGTACATATTATTGTCGCGACTTGCCCCTCCGGATTCTTCGCGACGACGCCGCTTCCTCCTTCGTGGCTCACCTACCCGGGCTCCCGTTGCTCTCCCACTGCAGCTGTACACTGCAGAGCACCCAAGGACGTCCGAGATCCACAGCTCAAGTGGAATTCCTTTCATCTGGAAGTATCTCTCGGCCTTACCACTAGTTGGGGAACACCAGACTCTTACCAGAAAAGTAGCAGCAGCGATGTGGCGATGGCGAGAGTAACAACAGCAAGCGGAACCGAGACTTCTAACACTCCTTTTTTTTTATTGTCATTTCTACTAAACATTAGATATAACTGGAATAATAAACAACGGATATTTACATTATTCCACCTCCTAGGGACAATATAAAAATGTATTTACAAACATTTGCTCCGGGAAACAGGACCACAGCAGTCGGCGATTCCCACACAAGTTGCATACGGAAAAAGGAGAAAGCGCCATCTATTGGCGGAGGTTGTAGATATTTTTAGGCCTTATACGCGACATTATGTATAAACATGAAAGTTTTAGGCATTTAAATCTCTCTTTCAATACCATCTTGGTGTTGAGGTGGGCAACGCCAGCCATCGTATCGACCTGCTCACTCTGTGGGAGAGAACTCTCGCTGTCCACCGATGGCGGAGTCTTTCCCGCGGTTGGCGACACCAATGAAGCCTGTATAGATTTAATTATGTACATTCATCCTTATCTTTTCCATATTTACTTATTATTTTTATTTCTTTTTAGTTTTCATTTATATTTTTTTATGAACGATGTAATAAAAGTGGATTCAATCTCAATCTCTCTCTCTTGCTTCAAGGCGGAATGTTACATCGAACCAGACGACCCTCAGTGAGATTCGTCTGATGAAAATGATATTCAATTTTACTTTTATTTTTCTATGTATTAACGCTATATAATCTTATATGTACGATTGATAAAAGTATGGTGTATCTCTCTCTCTCATTCTAAGAATCTGCCGCTAATATAAATGCATAGGCTCCTCTCAGGGGTCAAATTTGATTACCATATCTTACAATTATCACTTAAAGAATATTTTGTTTAGACTAGAAAATACAAAATTGCTAAAAGAATTTATGTAGACATCAACTTTTAATTACCATAACTGTATTATAAGATTATAAACTCAAAAGGAGCTTCCACTATAAAACATGTTTATTTGGCTAGCTTTCGAACAAATTCGTTCTTCAACGGGCGCAAAGGCAAAGATTAAAAAATGTAATCACCATTAAATATTTTTTATTTTTAATATAGACCTGTTTAGAATTATTTAAAGGAATAAGAAATGTTCCGGTAAAGTATATATTTATATTGCTGTGTTCGCCTACAAAAAATACCTCGGAATTGAAAAAAACTGTACCGTATATTCCCATTTCGAATGATTAAAAGGATATTAAATATTATGATAGTCTTTTTTACAAGCTCAATTTCTTTATTCTGAATGTCTAAATTCAATTGCCATCTTTCGAAAAAAAGTGTAGCAAATAGATTTACTGGCAATGTGTTTATTTTCAATAATATCATCGAATATTATCTCTACAGACCTTACTGCATTGATATAAGTTATTGAATGAGAGGGCTTGGCTCATCATTAGTGAACCCCCTCAGCGGTTTCGCCAAATTAATATCTAGACCGCTCTACTATTATATTGGATTAGTTTGGGATATAACCTGCATTTTCTATGGAAGGCAGCTTAAGAGTGTTTAGTGAACCTATGAATATAAGCTTATTGGTCTGTAGAGGTACATACATATAATTTCAAGGTATTGCATTTATTTGTTACAAATTTTACTCTAAATGTATTGGAATCAGGTTTGTGTATTTGCTGATGTCAACGAACGAAAGTCGGTGGTATAAACCGTCGATTTACGACTATCGCGACCCGGGATCGAATCCCGCAGTAGGCACTTTTTTTTTCTGAATTATAAAATAGCTCAAAAGAGCCCCGATTATTGTAAAGGTCCAACCCTACTAGTGAGTGCAGGTAATCAAACGGTGCTCAGGCATTTTTGTACAAAAGCCGACCTGTGGTGCACTTACCCACTACTACCCACCAGGTTATCATGGAATGAACAACGTGTACTAGAGATAATTAAAAAAAAACAATCGAAATAGTAATATTAGCTAGTATAGTAATTCTGCGTCTTATTGGGCCAAAATAATAATGTGTGTGCTAATTAATAGAATGTTTCCTACTACACTATGATTTATACAAAATGGGAATTATATGGAAATAGCGCAAAATTGAAATTTTACTGGGATCAGGTTGGTATAGGCATCTCCTGATCGTGCAACTAAAATTTGTTAATGACTTGCACCATCTGTCGGAATAATTATCAACGAATCGTTGATTTGCAATCATTCCTTGTATTCTCAGAAATCCTCGATGATAACTTTTTTTTTACATTGAAGTACAGCCTACACTACGTTGATGAGGGCCAGCAGCCCGAAACGCGTACGTGGTGAGCCATTCTTGTTCATCAAGAAAGGGTATTTTTGGCCAATTCTGGTATATTTAAAAATCAGCTATTAGTTGTTTTTTATTTCGACAGATGGCGCAACTTTTTATATCATGATCAGGAGATTAATTTTTATTAATAATGTAAATTAACAACGAAGAAACTGTAATACAGTCGACTCTCGATAATTTTAAACTCAAGGGACCAGAGAAAATTTCAATTTATCAAGAATTTAAAAAACTAAGAGGGAGGGAGGTTAAAAATCAAGTAAACAAGAGTTTGAAGTTTTGCCCGTTTCGGGATATACATACTATGTTGATACAAGATTAACCCTTAGTTACTCGCGCCTATTTTACTGACGTTAGTACTCGCGCGGGGTCTCGCAGACCCCAATATTATACAATGAATAAAATTCTTAAAAAATAAAATATAGATATACTTTTTGCTTGCAGCCAAAAGAATACAGTCTCTAGTTTACAAATATATTAATTTATTATAAAAATTACACTATTAATTATTTTTATCTGATAAAATTGGTAATATGGAAAAAATTCTAAACTATCAATATATACAAACAATTTCCTTAAAATTATAAATGAAAATCTAAATTATTCTTGTGTACACTTACTACAAAGTGTTGTTGAGTGTTCAGTATAAATGTGCTTAGCGCATTTAGCACATATAATTTTGGATTTTAGTCTTTGTATTGATAACAAAATCGGCAACCCTTCCGTTTCGCTGACGATGACTCTGGCTTATTTTCTACCTAAAGAAACAAGAACTCAATATTTCTTAATTAATTATAGTATTTCATGACTTTGCTTGTTGTGGCTCAACTGTAGAAGTATGTGCAGATATAATATTTTTGATATATTTTTGCAGAAACAATTTATTTTCCCGTTTTGTTAGGTTCGGGCCAATTAGCCCAAATGCAACCTCTTCAATAAGGATATTCTTTTAAATAATCCCAATTTTTGTTCCTTTTATACACAACTTTTGTTGAAACATTGATGGAATAAAAAGAGACACAATGGCCACCTCCTTGTCCTCTTACTTAATGAGCAATTTTACACAATTGATCTTCTCTCTCTCACATTTTGTTTCATTATAATATTTTCCACCAGAATCAGAATCTATTTGTTTTGTGGAGTCGATGATTAAAATTAAAATAAATGCTTTAGACTTTTTTGTGGTATATACGAAACCAGTCTACTCTCTCTTTCCTTGACTCCAAAAATGAAAGTGTGGGTTGAACGTAGCTTTTGTAGCAAAAAATGGGGAAAATTTCGTTTTATTTTTATTCAATGTTCCTAAAAACCTAAGTCATAGATAAATGATATAAATTATTGCAGAGTTATAAGGTAGCTTACCTATTTCATCATGCTTGAAAATTAAAGTTACGTTATTACTCGCGCGGGGTCCAATAGACCCCAACTCCATTGTATTGTCTATTATAGGGCAACAAAATTAAGTTAATATAGGTTTGCATATTCATTGTCATATAAAATTAAGCTACTAAAGTTTTTATCTCCAAATGTTTTATAGAATTCTAGATATTTAATGAAATAAGTTTGTCTGGGGTCTATCAGACCCCGCGCGAGTACTTAAGGGTTAAATAAGTGACTTACCGCAAGTTTTTAAAGTAATTAAATTTATTGGGAGCTTTCGGGTCTTGCTCTTTCTCAAATAAGAGTTTGATCTCAAAATTCGAGATTTATTATTTCAAACACTTATACAATTATTCACTAATTTTCATTTTAAAAAGAAATCAGTAATTTTTTTGTTGAGTGAGCGACTTCAGTCTATCATTGTCCAATGAATTTTCGATAGTAGTGAGAGCTGCGAAGAAATCGTTACTTGTGTCGGTAGTAAGAGATCTCTTTGCCTCACTCGGCGTGGGAAATTTGAGCTCTAACATTGTTTAGTTAGTTCACGGGCTGCTCTGGCTTGAGAGAGTTACTGCCAAATTCCCCCTTATATTTTAATTTTCAGATAGAATCTTACATATTAATAGAATCAGGTAAACACGAGTTTAATCAAAATTCGTGATTTATTATTTTATACATTTGTACAGTTATTCACAAATGTTCATTTGTGGAAAGATACTATTCCTTCAACTTCAAATTACCGAGGGAACCAATTAATATTGCTTTTATTCAAATTATCGAGTATCTTTCAAGGGACCGGGAAAACATTTCAAATTAACGAGTTTCAAATTATCGAGAGTCGACTGAATATGGAAATTTTGATGTGAGGATATTGATCTAAAAAGAAAAAAAGGTCACCTCTCCCGTCAAAATAGACGTCAAAGCCAGACGTTATCTATTGACTGTCGCCGCAAACTAGCAGCCTCGGGTCGGTGACAAAGTCACAGCACCAGCTTTGGCAAACTGAGAAGCGTCCACCTAGAGACCATGGTTTCGGGCTAATGACCCTTGTCAGTCTAGGGCGACTTTATTCCATGAGATCCACAAGGGATCTTATGGAATCTTGACAATCTGCCAAAGAGGTGTTTAGCTGGCTAGCTGGTGTTGTGACTTTGTCACCGACCCGAATCGCTAGTTTGCGAAACCGCTGGGAGGGTTCACCCTGATGAGCCAAGCCCTCTCAATATATTTTCATCGCAACCTTACAACTTTACAACCTTATTTTCAATCATTCAAAAGAGCTCCTTCTAAAGAATTTCATATTATTATATCATTGATTTTTAATTCCCATTTTGCTTATTCACGATGACAGTACAATTATTTCAAACGTCATTTTCTATTGGGCCACTTTAAATGGTAGAAATGTGGCCAATTTCATTTGGAATATTCAAAATGGGGCATGTCTTGAGCAGTAAAATTTGACGTTAAAAATGAGCTTCTAAATAATATTATTCCATTTAAAAACTAAAATTTCTCTGAACTTTGGTTTCTATGGAGTCAAAATTATCACATTGAATAAATCTCGGAGACCAAAAAGCTCCATTATAAGCCAATTTAAGAATTGAAATATAAAGTGAATTGAAAGTGAGTTGTTTTTCTCTCAAAAACCTGACTCCTTTTTTCAAAAATGTAATATAATCGAATCAAATTTTATTCCTAATGGCGAAACTATTTTCGCAAACAAAAATTATATCAAAATATTGTCGCTTCAATTGATTTTATAATTAAATATATAGCAGCTCAATCCTATTCGTGGATAGTGTGGAAGTAATGGAAGATTTCACCTCCAACCTATCGGCAGCTTTTGCTGTTAATTTGCTCTTCCTTTTGTGGTCCTTTTATTATGATAACTGTTGTTATTTTGAAAAAAAAAATACAAAGATTGTATTTAAAGAATATCAAATCCCTCTATAAATTAAGTTCAAACCAAACGAACGCCTGTTTATTCACAAATATAATTTTTGATCATAACATTTTAAAATAAACTGGAAAATTTTAAAAAGTAAATTCATTCAAACCTGATAATTATGAATTTGCATTCAATCGATTTATTCAATAAATAGCTTAGTGTTGGATCACATGATATTCACAGTATGACATAGAGTGATAAATATTACAAAAATATAATTTTGAAAAAATATATATAAATGTAATTAGTATGATAAGCTTATATTATTATTTTGAGGTGAATATTATTAATTTATATCGATAAATATTTAAATTGCTTAACAGATAGATTTTACAACGGAACCAAGCATTTATATCGGCTTTGAAACGTCATGAGCTTGTCCAGAAAACAAAACAAAAAACAACTGGGGTAACGAACCAACTATTTTTCAATCAATTTTCACACGATGTGTTTATTTTACTTAGTATGCTATCAATTTTTACTTTAGTTTTTCGTGGTTTTTGTTCTAGCATATTTTAGCTATGTCGTCCGAATAGCCAACGAATTTACATTTTATATCCAAATTATTATTTAACAATTCTCCCCTCAATGAGTACATTCCAGAGTGTGAGAGATAGTGGTTAGCCTTGTGAGCAACCTTTAGTCAATTTTTAGGCGATATTTATTAGAGAATATCGTCTAAATCTTAACTCTCCTGTTGGAAAAATGATAGTGAAAGTTTTATAATGAAACATCGTCTCTTCATCAAGTCTCTTTATCACTATCGCAGAAATAATCAGGTTGATCGCTTTAGTATAGGTCACGAAGTCTTTAGAGTTTGATTTGTTTTGAAGATTGTTATTTTTGAAGTATGGATGCTTGACACAGTTGTAATATTTCATTATATTGGAGCAAACGCTGGTGTTGACCCTCTATACCAAGGTTCTCGCACTTTTCAAGTTACGAAAGTTGCGATTATTGGGATTGAATATAAAGCAATTGTGACATTGGGTTGCCAAGATTTCGTCTAAAACTTCGCATCGTTTGAAGTCAGTAAATTATTGTTTAATTTGTAATTTGGAAATAGGCACTGTACATACAACAGCCGCGTACAAAATATATATTTTAATAACGAACTACTGGATGAGGAAAGAGTTTCTTTAAAATACAATATCAGATCACAAGCTTTCGGGCATAATCACCCTTCTACTGGTGTAAAACGAGACCGTTTTACACCAGTAGAAGGGTGATTATGCCCGAAAGCTTGTGATCTGATATTGTATATTAAAGAAACTCTTTCCTCATCGAGTAGTTCGTTAATAAAGTTTAGTGAAGGGATTATTGATTCAAAATATATATTATACATTTATTTTAAAAAGCCATTTATCACATATGTTTAATAATGAAATGTATCTTCATATATAGTACAACGTTGTCTTGTGTAGGCGAGATACCATGGATCCTCTCATTGAAGGCTTAAGTGACTTCTGCAAGAAGTTATACCACGATATGGTGAGGAACCAGCTCCTCCTGGATGAGCTGGACGCCAAAGTAAGTATTCCACAACCACCTTGGTATAACCCAGATTCACCTGGAGTGGTGATGTGCAGATGGCGGAGGTGAAGGTGCGGCTCAGTGAAGAGGTGAGAACAACATTCCTTAACATGGCTCCATCAACTAACAGCTGGGGTATGGTTGCAGCCCATCTTCAAGAAGATGTCCAAGGAGGCGGTGGCGAGGTGGGTCCAACACTCTCATATCTTAACATACAAATTGTGTTTGAAACAAAAATAAAAATTGCAAAATATATTTTAAGAAGTTCATCCATAGGTTAAGGGCAAAAATAAATTAAGTAGGAGACAAAATTAAGCTCTGAAACAAATAGTTGAAATATTTGATCTATTATTGATCCGTGGGTTATGCGGACTGGGCACATTGCTGGAGGCAAAATTTGGGAGAAACCGAAAAATGTAAATATTAATATCAAACACCACACACACAGTTCTAGAAAATAATTGAATATAAAAGTATTGGGAGTATAAATAAGTTCGTGCAATTTTGTTAAAGATGACACTAATAGTTTTTATTCCTTTGTTTCATCTGGCAAGACAATTATTTTAAAGCGTCATCATAAAGGTTTTTTGTTTCAGTAACTGTCATTTCTCTGAAGTATAAACCACCTAGTTTCTGTTTGCTCCTAAAATGTCAACTTTTATACCAAATAATGTGTTTTTGCGGGGAGCTTCACTTCATTACTTCAAAATCAAGAAAAAAAGCTGTTGAGAGTTATCGCAGTTTATGGTGACCATGCTCTTGCTAAACGAACGTGTCAGAAGTGGTTTGCACGGTTTAAAAGTGGCCATTTTGATTTGGAAGACGAAGAAAGACCCGGAGCGCCACCAAAGTTTGAGGATGAAATATTAGAAGCAAGGTTCGACGAAGGTCCAAAACAAACGCAAATGGAACTCGCAAAAACACTTGGAGTCACTCAACCAGGCATTTTTAATTTCTTAAAAGAAATAGGAATTATCCGAAAGGTAGAAAATTGGGTTCGTATGAACTGAAGCCAAAAGACGTCAAACGCCGTTTTTTTTTTTTTTTGTGACGTGTAAACAGCTGCTTTAAATTCAAAAAAGAAAGGAGTTTTGCATCGAATTGTAACTGGCGTTGAAAAGTTGGTCCATTTACAATTTTATAAGGGAAAAATACAATGTATTATCAAAAGGTTCACGCACTAGTCTATAGTTTTTATACAAAATACTTCAGAAAACTTTAGAAGTTTTTAAAATAAGATCCTCCTGAAACAATGCATCTTTGCCATCTTTTCTTGCAACTTTGGAAATACTTGGAATTTTCGTCTTTCTTTAAGCTTCTCAAAACCTTTAATGATTTTTCTTTGAAGGTTTGTATCGTGCCAAAACACGTTTACCTTTAAGTGCCATATTTATTTTGGAGTAAAGTAAAAAGGTTATTCGGCCCTAAATCAGGATATTTGAAAAGATTTGTAAGTATGTAGTGTTATTTTTGTCAAATAAACGAGCACCGAATTAGCCATATTTGGCCGTGAGTTATCATGATGAAGCCGCCTATCTTTATCCTGCCATTTTTCTGGGCGTTTCTTTCGCACAGCCTCCCGGAACCTTTTCAAAATAGCAAGATAAGATTCTTGGTTAATTGTCGCCCCAATTGGTATGAATACACTATATAAGAGCCCTTTGCTGTCGAAAAAAGTGATGTGCAAAACCTTCATTTTTGACATTTCCATCCTGCCTATTTGAGTCACCATTCGTTATCTGCCAACCATTGATTTGATTTGGCGTTTTGTTTCGGGATCGCACATTCTGGTCTTGTACGGCCAATTTGAGCAAGTTTTTGCAAATCTCTCAACTCCCTTTCTCCTCCGCAGTTAAAATCCGAGGGACTAATTTCAATATCGCCTTTTTAGGCCCAGATCATCAAGGATAATGGAACGGTATATTCCCAAACGCCTTCCAGTTTCTTCGGGCACTACTATTATTCTCACGCTCACCGTTTTTGGTTGTCCACAACTTTATCATCCTCCATGAAGGTTGGGCCAAATTTAAGCCTTTTGACCACTCAAAATTTGTTCTTCGTGTAGATGAGTCTTCTCAAATGCGCTTTGTAACAAATCAAAGTTTTCAATGCTTTTAATAAGCATGTTATTTTTTACTCTATATATGTTTTATTAAGCCAGTGCGGGAACTTTTTATTTTACTTGCTATTTATATTTATTATTCCTATACCATTGAAACATAGTCTTGTATTATTCTAAAAATGGATATGAAAAGTTTTAACACAGTATTGTTGATGTGGCAGGTTGAGGGCACCAAAGAAGCGTTGGTGGTAAATCCTCTCCTCGTCACCAGCCTACCTGACCTGGGACCCCACCGGCTATGACCCACCGACTATGACACCACCGATTGTGACCTCACCGATTGTGACCCACCAACTATGACCCACCGACTATAACCCACCGACTATGACCCACCGATTTTGACCCACCGACTATGACCCACCGACTATGACACCACCGATTGTGACCTCACCAATTGTGACCCACCGACTATGCCCCACCGGTTATGACCCACCGACTATGACACCACCGATTGTGACCTCACCGATTGTGACCCACCGAATATGACCCACCGGCTATGACCCACCGACTATGACCCACCGACTATGACACCACCGACTATGACCCACCGGCTATGAACCACTGACTATGACTCACCGATTGTAACCCAACAACTATGACCCACCGATTGTGATCCACTGACTATGACCCACCGACTATGACCCACCGGCTATTACCCACCGACTATGACCCACCGATTGTGACCTCACCGATTGTGACCCACCGACTATGACCCACAGACTATGACCCACGGACTATGACCCACCGACTATAACCCACCGGCTATGACCCACCGACTATGACCCACCGATTGTGACCCAAGGACTATGACCCACTGACTATGACCCACCGACTATGACCTTCCGATTGTGACCCACCGACTATGACCCACAGACTATAACCCACCGATTGTGACCCACTGACTATGACCCACCGATTGTGACCTCACCGACTATGACCCACCGGCTATGACCCACCGACTATGACCTCATAGACTATGACCCACCGACTGTGACCCACCGATTGTGACCTCATAGACTATGACCCACCGATTGTAACTCACCGATTGTGACCCACCGACTATGACTCACCGATTGTGACCCACCGAATATGACTCATCGATTGTGACCCACTGGCTATGACCCACCGACTATGACTCACCGAAGTGACCCACCGACTATGACCCAACGATTGTGACCCAATTACTATGACCCAACGATTGTGACCCAATTACTATGACCCAACGATTGTGACAAACCAAATATGATCCACCGAATGTGACTACTAATTGTGACCAACCAACCATGACCACTGACTATGACCCACCGATTGTGTCTGTTCAGATTGATATTTAACTTCTACCTGTTTTGCATAATAGTTAAATTCTAGCTGTTTTGCCAAATTTTCTTGTTTTGTAAAATAATTAATTTTACCACGTGCCAAGTATGTAAATTTGGATAACTTTTTTTAAATAAAATCAGTGTGTTTGTAAACTACGCCCGTGTGTGGGGTTCCTTTATTGAATAATTCTCCCTTTGTGATTCAACGAATGATCGCCTCAACTCAAAACATTTACAGTCCTCAGAAGGTGGCGGAGGCATAAACCCTTGGTACTACTTGTAAGCAGAACACCGCCTCCAGCCAAGGTTAAACAAATTTGGTCCTGATCGAGCCGGATCCTAGAGAAGCTAAGAAAGTTGGGGAATAAAGGAATCTGAAGAAGCTAACAAAATTGAAGAAGAAAGAATTCTAAAGAAGTTGAGAAAATTTGTGATCTTCTGAAGAACTTTAAAAAATTAAGCTGATTGTTAAAGGAAATTATTTAAATCAACTAAGTGAAGTATTGTTAAGAATACAAGATGAAAAAGAATCAGAAAATCCTAACGTTGTTGCGATCATCTGCGACAAAGAGCATTAAGGAAATTGATGCGGAACTGGATAAGGAATCTCCATCTCGGGAGACTATCAGGGTAAATTTTAAGGTGTTGGGGACTAATGAGAACCAACTCAGAGATGTAAATTCACAAATTATGAATCTGATGGTGGAGGATGAAACAATAACTCCGCAGTATCTGGAAAAGGAGCAAGATATGGTGGTCCAGTATGAAAATAATTTTATCAGAACGGAACTTCGAGTGGCTGAATATCTCCAGTTAAAGGAAATTGAGCACCAAGGCCGAAGGAATCTGGATCCTACTAGGAGCGCCCAGGAAGGTATGTCATCATACCGGAAGTGGAGAAGTTCCAGTACCTTGTACAATCAATGAGGGCTGGTACCCGAGCGGATCGATTGGTCAGGAGTTACCCGCTAACCACAGAAAATTATCTAAGGTGGTTAAAGCATTGCAAGACCAGTATGGGGATAAAGTAATATTGACCGAGGTCTATGTACGCCAACTACTGAAACTGGTAATAAATAATGTACGGAAAAAGACCTTAACGTTGGAAAGTTTGTACGACCAGGTCGAATCCCATTTAAGAGCCTTGGAATCATTGGGCGTCACTACACAACAGAATGCCTCATTTTTGTACCCCCTAGTGGAGTCAAGTTTGCCGAGACATGTTTAGGATATAGCAAAGAAGTGCGCTGGCGGGGTATAGTGAGGACGAAGGAGAACTCCCAATATCAATAGACCAAATATTACAGCGCCTCCTTGAGTTCTTAAGGAGAGAAGTTAAGGGGGAACAACGGCTTGAATATTTTTGAGAGAGGGGTTTGGAGAATCATCCCAGAGGAAGAACTATGGCCAACATGTAGCCAGAATGCACACCGCTCAGATAAAGGATGCTCAGGGTAGAGTGACTCTCCTGTGTCTAAGTTGTAAAGGAAGACATTGGATCCAGGACTGCGCAACTTGGCGTTCCATGACAGTGACCAAACGAATGGATGAAATGAGAAAGGCTAACGTCTGCTTTCGCTGTTTGAGGGTGGGCCATATGAGGGCAACCTGCAGAACTCAAATCCGATGCTCTCACTGCAGAGGCCCCCATCATACAGCCCTGCATCTACCAAAGCAAGTATCAATGGACAATCCTGATCATGGGGAAAGGCGAAACACTGAGGAGCCGCGGGCCTCGACTGGTGAACAGGAGGTCGCTTTATCAGGGATGCATGTGAGAACCGCAGTCCCAAAGGCCTTGTTAGCGACATCTCGGGTTCGCATAGTAGGCCCTCAGGGCGTAGGAATCACGGTGCGGGCGTTGCTGGATCAGGGGTCTCAGTCGTCCTTTGTCCACCAAGATCTTCTTCATCACTTAACTGTTCCTGTACAAAAGGTCAATGCACAAATCTACGGGATTAACGACACCAGGGGAGACCATGTTAAACAGATGGTATCCTGTTCGGTGGAGTCGTTGACATAGTCAGGTTGGACTATACCGATTAAGGCTTTGGTGGTGGGAAGAATGACTGGGCTATTACCTAGTCGGGATCTCCGTATCCCTGTGCCGTCCAGCTGGAAGGCCCTGCCATTGGCCGACCCTCAGTTTGAGACAAGTGGCCGAGTGGATGTAATATTGGGAGCAGACGTATATGGAAGCTTATTACTCCCCGAATTTAAGTATGATGAGAAAACCCAGTTATGCGCGCAGAAGACCTGATTGGGCTGGATTATTTCGGGAAAATTACCAAGTGAAGGAAAAAGCAGCCCACACATGGTGTACAACATCCGGGTGAATTATGAAGAAAACCTGGACAACATATTGAGGCGCTTCTGGGAGGTGGAAGAGGTCCCCATTAGACCTGCCAAGTCGAGCGCAGATGAATTCTGTGAAGAATTACATAAGACAATGGTGAAAAGAACAGCTAGTGGGCGATATATCGTTCCTCTCCCTTTTGACCCGAAGGTGCCAGTTCCTGAGTTGTTTGGGGGGTCGGTCTCTATTTGTGTCTAGCGACAAATTAGTTTGGAACGACGTTTGGCCAAGCAAGTGCCATTGAAGGAGGAATATCATTCATTCATGCGAGAATACATAAAATTGGGTCACATGACTCCCTTACCGGAGTTGGTGGCAGAGGATTCCCCCCGGGTGGTTGTTTCATACCTCATCATGCGGTATGGGGAAATCAGCAAAAGTTGCGAGTCGTGTTTGACGCTTCCACCGTGACCTCCAACGTGTTCTCCTTTAATAATAGGTTGTATACCGGTCCCAAGTTGCAAAGCGATATATTTGCCATTTTAATGAATTGGCGGCATCATAAGGTAGTTATGCTGGTGGATATAGAAGAAATGTATCGTCAGGTGCTGGTGTGCCCAACGGATGCTGCCCGACAGAAAATATGGTGGAGAGAGACTTCTAATGAGCCGATGATTCCCTATCGGTTGAATACTGTTACGCGGTACATTATCGCAAATCTTAGGTTGGTCCAACGCTTTAACCTGGATTTTTTCCCTACTGTCATTCAATTTTTCCAAGTTCAGGATGTATCTTCCATGCCTTTCCTCTTCCACTCTTCTACCTCCAAATAGGCTTTTAACTATTGTTATTTTTCCAATATTTTTCAATCCCATATACTCTACCAAAGATTGTTTTACATAAGAGTATTGGCTTCCACTGTCTAACAGAATTCTTACCTTCTTCGAAGCTTTTGGGCCTCTCAACAGTGCCACTGTCATCAGCATCAGAATTTGACTCGTACAAGCCTGACTCGAAAAGGAGGCTATTGGCTCAGGGGTATCTTTTCTTAAATTCTCCCTTCCATTCTTCTCCCTTATCTCCTTCGAAGAGCTTCCCCGACACAGAATATCCAGATGATTCATCCCACAATTTTGCATTCTAGTTGCCTTTTGCACTGTCTCCTGAAATGTCCTGTTCGCAAGCACCTGAAGCATAGATGTGCTTTCCTAATCTTTTCCCTCCGTTCTTCCAATGAAATTCGAGCGATACGGTAACATTGATGGCTCTCATGATTTGTTTTTTTCACAAAAGCAACATTTCATTGGAGTTCGGCTCCCGTACAAACCAGATACAGTGGCAGGTCTAGAATTGTTCCATTTCCTTGGCCCTTCATTGTAAAAATTCCTCTGAGGCATTTCCACGTTGAAACCTTTTTCTATGAATTTCAATCTTTGAGCACTCTTGACTTCTGCTCTTAAGAAGTCCATCAACGCCTTTAATCTTTCGGGAATCTCTCTAGTCCTATCCACTGGGTCTTCTATCTTAAAACTATCCTGTCCATAACCTGAAGAAGGATGTCTTTGCCATATTTTCAATACACCCGATGGCAGGGATGACTCTACCAGAGGATACAAGAAAACACCCGACAACTGTGGGTCTATTCCAAGCGTTTGCAACGATCTCAAATGACTTGATAAGTCATCGTACAAATTACTCAAATTTCTATTTTCCTTCCTGACATTGGCCATGACCAAATTCAAAAGTCGTCTAACATAGAGCTCCGTCAGAATATTCGGATCTCCAAAACGCTCTTGCAAAGCCTGAATAGCCGACGTGTAATTATCCCCCGTAACAGGGTAACTGGCTATAACTCTATATGCCTCTGAATCAGGCAAAATCGCCTGTCGCAAATACAAAAATTTATCACTATTAGATAAATCTTCACCTTCATGCACCTTCGAAAACTGTGCCCACCAAGGCAACCAGTTTTCCAGAGTACCATCATACGTCTTCAACTTTAACTCTGGTAGTTTTATATTCAATTTTGTATTTTTACTACTATTCGAAAGAACTTCATCTTTTGCCTGATCTCGCAACATGCAGATCTTCTGCTCCATGCTGAATCTCTCCTGAATATATTTCTCGCAATCTTCATATTCCCGATCAATCTCTTCATCCGTAATATTCTCTTGGGCCAACAAAACTAGCTGACATTGCTCATTCAAAGCCACAAGTTCTATATGTAGAGATTCAAGCCTCTTATACTTTGCATAAATATTTTCTTTATAAATAGAAGACCTTTTGAACTCGGCCTTTAACTCATTGACTGTCTTGGTAAAAATTCCTCGTACAGCTCTTCTACGTTTTTTGTCCATCTCCTCCGTCTTAACACCAAGCTTATCGCGTCCGGCTCACCAGAAATGTAAAAAATAAGTAGCAATTTAGAAACTTAAATAATAGGTAAATGAATAATTTAAATAATCCTTGTTTTTTTTCTTAACTATTGCAATAATTACTGCAGCGATAGGCCGGTGTTATACTGGTAGGAAATGATCAGCCGTATTTGATGATTCTATAAATAAGAGGCTTTATTCCACAAAGTTAAAATGAGACACAAATGAACCAATTTCAGTCCAAACAATCCCGAACCATCAGGGTAAGCTTGATTCAGCTTCTTTTACTCCAATGGACTTTATCTTCTTTATACTTCAGACTTTATCTTCAGGCTTCCTATGAACCTCTCTTGCCTTTTCACTTGAGCTCGAGCTCCTTGATTCGCTCTCCTAATCTGCAGACTCTCACTCTCCCCGCGCGCCTGTCTCATACCTTTTTCGCCGGCTTTTATAGTCGTATAAGGTCACGTGGTCGGACTCTGTGGCGCACTCTGTGGCGCATCCCTTGGCGCGCGCCATCTAGAGCCGTCTTCCTGAATCATTTCCAACAACCCGGGAAAGGATGGAGTCGTACGAGTGGTATCCCGCCGCACCATGGCCGGCGTCATCAAACGTCCCTTGGTCAAGCTAGCATTGCTACAGGGGCCCCCGTCAGCTTTGATGGTGCTCATCAACTCGGAGAGGATGTTCAGATTTATATTTAACTAGCGGATGTGCCCGGCTTCGCCCGGGTTTTACCCGAGTGAATGTTTGTCTAACGAACATTTGTTAAAACAATTCTCTATAAACTTATAAAACGTACTCGGCTTCGCCCGGGGTTTTAACCCGAGTAAAGGTTTGTCTAGCGAACATTTGTTAAAACAATTCTCTAAAAACTTATTTAAAAAAAAAGATATATTTTGATAATTTGAAACTCGTAAATTTGAATCTCTCGATATATTGTTATCATCGTCACAATGGGGGCGCTGCTTGCGAGTTAAATCTACAAATCTGCAAATAACTCTAAGGATATTCAAGATATTCAGGAAATTATTTTTCAAAAACCTTCCCGGTGATATACCTAATAATATCCCAAAATTTCACGGCGATTGGATGTATGGTTTTTGAATCTATAGAGTGCAGACAAACAGACAGACAGACATTCAATTTTATATATACAGATAGATTCACTCTTCATTGTTGGCTTTTTATCTTACATTCAATCTTCATTGTTGGCTTTTTATATTACATTCACTCTTCATTGTTGGTTTTTTATCTTACATTCATTCTTCATTGTTGGCTTTTTATATTACATTCACTCTTCATTGTTGGCTTTTTATCTTACATTCACTCTGTTGGCTTTTTATATTACATTTACTCTTCATTGTTGGCTTTTTATCTTACATTCATTCTTCATTGTTGGCTTTTTATATTATATTTACTATTCATTGTTGGCTTTTTATCTTACATTCATTCTTCATTGTTGGCTTTTTATATTACATTTACTATTCATTGTTGGCTTTTTATCTTACATTCACTCTTCATTGTTGGCTTTTTATCTTACATTCATTCTTCATTGTTGGCTTTTTATATTACATTCACTCTTCATTGTTGGCTTTTTATCTTACATTCATTCTTCATTGTTGGCTTATTATATTACATTCACTCTTCATTGTTGGCTTTTTATCTTACATTCATTCTTCATTGTTGGCTTTTTATATTATATTTACTCTTCATTGTTGGATTTTTATCTTACATTCATTCTTCATTGTTGGCTTTTTATATTACATTTATCCGAGTGAAAGTTTGCCTAACGAATATTATATATTATGAAGTATAATAAACAATGTTAAAGATTAGTTTTAATTATTAATCAAGATTGTGTGTGAATATGTGAGAAAGATGTAATATCGTTGTTGTTTTCTTGGCCGACTGTTTTACATATGGTGTTATCTTAAAATTGCTTGTTTTGAATATTTTTTTAGATTGAGTTGAATGAATTGCTGAATTTTTTTTTTTTTGTATTTATATATAAATAAAATTAACTCTGTTGATTTTTTGTATTTAATCGATAACAGCTAAGTTACGCATTTTAATGTTAGGGAAAAATATTTTGATGTTAAGCAAAACCTGCTTCATCTCGTTTTACATAAATGTTGAAAATTTGGTTGAAATTGATGCATTGTAACGAAAGTTTTTAGTGATGTCCTCTTATGAAATTTGCATTTTATTAATATAGATTTACTCTTCATTGTTGGCTTTTTATCTTAAATTTATTCATCATTGTTGGCTTTTTATATTACATTTACTCTTTATTGTTGGCTTTTTATCTTACATTCATTCTTCATTGTTGGCTTTTTATATCATATTTACTCTTCATTGTTGTCTTTTTATATTATATTCTGACCAAAATCTATCTGTAAATAAACACAGTGAACTTCACACAGACAGAATAAGGCAATTATATAAGTAGATTTACTCTTCTTTGTTGGCTTTTTATCTTACATTCATTCTTCATTGTTGGCTTTTTATATTACACTAGCGGAAGTGCCCGGCTTCGCCCGGGTTTTACCCGAGTGAATGTTTGTCTAACAAACATTTGTTAAAACAATTCTCTATAAACTTATAAAACGTACTCGGCTTCGCCCGGGGTTTTACCCGAGTAAAGGTTTGTCTAGCGAACATTTGTTAAAACAATTCTCTAAAAACTTATTTAAAAAAAAAAAGATATATTTTGATAATTTGAAACTCGTAAATTTGAATCTCTCGATAAAGTGAACATTTTTTCCCGGTCCCTGTGTGCCGTGTCATCCTGAATTTTGTCTTTCCTAATTTTCTACATTAGAAAATCATAGTTTTATCTAGTGAACATTTTTTTCCTGGTCCCTTGAAAAATACTCGATAAGTTGAATAAAATCAATATTAATTGGTTCCCTCGGTAATTGGAAGTTAAAGGAATAGTATCTTCGCCTTGGAATTGTATCATTATTCTTGTCTCAAATAAATTGCCGTGTCATCCTGAGATAATCTTACTTTTGATAAATAATATTTAAGATAACAAACTTAGTGATAAGAAAACTTGTTATCATCGTCACAATGGGGGCGCTGCTTGCGAGTTAAATCTACAAATCTGCAAATAACTCTAAGGATATTCAAGATATTCATGAAATTATTTTTCAAAAACCTTCCCGGTGATATACCTAATATTATCCCAAAATTTCACGGCGATTGGATGTATGGTTTTTGAATCTATAGAGTACAGACAGACAGACATTCAATTTTATATATATATATTTACTCTTCATTGTTGGCTTTTTATCTTACATTCATTCTTCATTGTTGGCTTTTTATATTACATTCACTCTTCATTGTTGGCATTTTATCTTGCATTCATTTTTCATTGTTGGCTTTTTATATTACATTTACTCTTCATTGTTGGCATTTTATCTTGCATTCATTTTTCATTGTTGGCTTTTTATATTACATTTACTCTTCATTGTTGGCTTTTTATCTTACATTCACTCTTCATTGTTGGCTTTTTATATTATATTTACTCTTCATTGTTGGCTTTTTATCTTACATTTATTCTTTATTGTTGGCTTTTTATATTATATTTACTCTTCATCGTTGGCTTTTTATCTTACATTTATTCTTCATTGTTGGCTTTTTATATTACATTTACTCTTTATTGTTGGCTTTTTATCTTACATTCATTCTTCATTGTTGGCTTTTTATATTATATTCTGACCAAAATCTATCTGTGAACTTCACACAGTAAACTTCACACAGACAGAATAAGGCAATTATATTAGTAGATTTACTCTTCTTTGTTGGCTTTTTATCTTACATTCATTCTTCATTGTTGGCTTTTTATATTACATTTACTATTCATTGTTGGCTTTTTATCTTACATTCACTCTTCATTGTTGGCTTTTTATCTTACATTCATTCTTCATTGTTGGCTTTTATATTACATTCACTCTTCATTGTTGGCTTTTTATCTTACATTCATTCTTTATTGTTGGCTTTTTATATTACATTTACTCTTCATTGTTGGCTTTTTATCTTACATTCACTCTTCATTGTTGGCTTTTTATATTATATTTTTAGATTGAGATTATTAGCTAGTATGTAAAAATATTAACTCTGTTGAAATTAAATTTTGTATTTATATATAAATAAAATTAACTCTGTTGATTTTTTTGTATTTAATCGATAACAGCGAAGTTACGCATGTTAATGTTAGGGGAAAATATTTTGACGTTAAGCAAAACCTGCTCCATCTCGTTTTACATAAATGTTGAAAATTTGGTCGAAATTGATGCATTGTAACGAAAGTTTTTAGTGATGTCCTCTTATGAAATTTGCAGTTTATTAATATAGACTTCTACCTGTTTTCCATAGTATTTAAATTGTAGCTGTTTTGCATATTTTTTTTTTTTTTTTGTAAAATAATTAATTTTTACACGTGCCAAGTATGTAGATTTGAATAGCTTTGTTAAATAAAATCAGTGTGTTTGTAAACTACGCCCGTGTGTGGAATTCCTTTATTGAATAACTCTCCTTTTGTGATTCAACGAGTGATCGCCTCAACTCAAAACATTTACAGTCCTCAGAAGGTGGCGGAGGCATAAACCCTTGGGACTACTTGTAAGAAGAACACCGCCTCCAGCCAAGGTTAAACAGTGTCACACCAAATATGACTATTGATTGTGACCAACCAACTATGACCCACCATTTGTGAGCACAAATGTGACCACTGAATATGTTTCTGCAAATTGTTTTCAAACAAATGTGGCGCAAAGAGAGCAACTTCCCTCCCATGACCAGTGATATCAGGGAGGTGACTCCTCCCTCTCATGTCCAGAGACATCAGGGCAGTGAATCCTCCCTACAGTGCCCAATGACATCAGGACAGTGACTCCTCTCTCCAATGCCCAGTGATATCAGGGAGGTGACTCCTCCCTCCCATGCCCAGTGACATCAGGACAGTGACTCCTCCCTCCAATGCCCAGTGATATCAGGGAGGTGACTCCTCCCTCCCATGCTCAGAGACATCAGGGCAGTGAATCCTCCCTACAGTGCCCAATAACATCAGGACAGTGACTACTCCCTCCAATGCCCAGTGATATCAGGGAGGTGACTCCTCCCTCCCATGCTCAGAGACATCAGGGCAGTGAATCCTCCCTACAGTGCCCAATAACACCAGGACAGTGACTACTCCCTCCCATGCTCAGAGACATCAGGACAGTGACTCCTCCCTCCCATGCCCAGTGACATCAGGACAATGACTCCTCCCTCCCATGTTCAGTGACATTAAGGCAATGACTCCTCCCTCCCATGCCCAGTGACACCAAGACAATGACTTCCTCCCTCCCTTGCCCAGTGACATCAAGGCCATGACTCCTCCCTCCCATGCCCAGTGACATCAAGGCAGTACTTTCTCCTCAATACTTCTAGCCACCATCAGAGCATCGCCTCCCTCCCTCAACATTGTGATCACTCACCTTTAAATATTTATGTGATAAATAAAGAATAATATTCTGGGGGCTACCTATGATATAGTTTGTCTAATTATTCACTTATCTAACTATGCAGGATGGTTGAAACACGCTCTGGAAAAATACTGGAAATGTCAGAAGAGAAAATCAAGGCTGAAGTATATGCTGGACCGCAACCTGGAGCAACAACGTCTATTATTGATTGTTACCTCTTTTTTTTTCTTTTTTCTTTCTTTTTTTTTTTTTTTTTTTGATGAGTTAGTTCCCTAATTCTGTTGAGGCTGATAAGTCCTTGTGATAGTTGGGACTCAAGAAGCAGGCTCCGACACTTTATAGGAATGTTTCTTGGAGTCTCGTTGCCTCTATAAATTAAAAATATGGCCCGTTTCAGATATAGGCGTATGTGTGTGATCCATTGTTTTAATTATTATATTAATCTCCAACCTGCATCTGGGATGGTATATAGAGGCAATTAAAAGATTTATTGATCTCAGTCAAGAACAAAATAAAATATGAACAATTATAAAAAATAAATAAATCAAAAATGAAAAATATTTACAACAGACAAATCTCACTGAATGAACGTCTGGAGTTCATCAGCTGTCACAAGCCGCCTTGAAGTCGGAGAGCCTCCTGTCTAGGTTGGAGTCCTTGTCCCTGATATGTGCAAGTCTGAGGACTTTACTCAGTAGATTCCCTAGGAGAGAGCAGATAGAGAAATTGGAAAATAGAGAAAAGGTGGTGATCCGCGGAGATCAGGGGGAGGCAGAGACGGGTCCAATAGTATGAGTATTGAGCCCACGAGTGTGACCGTAGAGAGCAGACAGACCGCAATGCTCTGTTGCAGTGTTCCAGGGAACAGTGCCACAATCACACGACAGCGTCAGGGGCGGTCGCATATGCAGGGCCGGCCGTGAAACCGGGCAAGCACGGCGGCACAGGCGAAAGTTGCAGCTACGTGCTAGGAGTCCGATTCACTTGAGTGATCAGACTTCTCCGCGCGGATACGTGGCTTAAATCTTTCCGAGGCCTTCAGGAACTCCAAGCATGCTCGCCAAGTACTCCTATTTAAGATAAAGTCCCTAAGTAATGGGAATAAAAGAACAGATAGAAAAAAAAAAGAATTTAAAAAATAATAAACAAACAAATGAATAATTTAAATAAATATTTTTTGTTTCTAACTATTGAATTTACTGTAGCGATAGGCAGGTGATATTCTCTGGAGGTAATGATCAACAGGATTTGATGAATTTAACATAATGGGCTTTATTCTATTATGATGAAATAACAAAAATAAACTAATTTCTATTGGAGCAATTATCCTGCTATTATGCTAATCTATCTTTTTGCTAACTTTAGACTTTTCACTTTCTTTAGTTTTCGCAATGGGCTTCTTATCAATCTCTTTATCCTTTTAACTTTCCACACTTTCTCTAACAGGTTTCTTATCAGATTTTTATCCTTTTAATTTATTCAGTTTTTATACAGGCTTCTAATAATCTTCTTTTGCCTTTGTAGCTTTCCACAGTTTATATAACAGGTTTCTTATCATATTCTTTACCCTTTTACTTTATTCAGTTTTTATACAGGCTTCTAATAAACTTCTTCTTATACACTTCTTCTGAGCTAGAGTTATTTATATCCTAGGCTCAGGCACTTATGATCAACTCTTCTGAGCTAGAGTTCGTTAACTCCTAGGCTCAGGCACTTCTATCCTCCTAAACGCTTCTTACTAACCCTACTAACTCCACTAATCCCCCTAACTCTACTAAATCACGCACCGGCCATCCCGCCGTGCCTTTTATACCTTGCTTTGCTTGCGCAAAGTCTCACCTGATTGGCTTTTCCCATCACGTGATCAGCAAATGATTTAATACAAATAAACTAGTTTTAACATTCTCCCACCAATTTCGACAAAGAAATAGTCAAAATTAAATCGGCAACTATTTACACTTAAAATGAAACATTCACATCATTTAAGAACTATATCTGGCCATTCACTTTCTCTCTCATATCTGCTTTTGTAATTCCTGGGAAAGGTCTCTGGCTCTCTCCTTAATACAAGGGGGATCAATAAATAAGGTGAATTATCTTATTTCTTAAAAATTAAAAAAGCAAAAATAATTTAAACCACAGAATATTAAAATATAACATCGAGAGACTATTTAAGGTGTTCTGTTCTTTTTTTCCCACGCGCGGCGTGAGACATATAAACTAAAATGGAAGCTCCCTTGAAGGATTGCACCACGCTTGAACAACGCGTGCAGTTATTAGTTTCTTGAATGCAGAAGGTATTCAAACATCTCAAATATGCCAAAGAATGAAAAATATCTATGGTGAGTCTTGTTTGTCTCAAAAAAAAAACATGTATAAATGGGTTAACGAGTTCAAAAATGGACGAATTACATGTACCGATATTAAGCGACCTGGACGACCAAGTGTTACAGCGACACCAAGCACGATAAATGCGTTTGAAAACTTAATTTTTTATCCTCAAGACAACGTATGAACAGTGACCTTTATTGTGACATTCTTGTAAATAAGCTAAAGCTCGGTATAAGAAACAAAAGAAGAGGGAAGCTTAGTAAAGGTGTTCTCTTCCTTCATGATAATGCAAGGCCGCATACATCATGTAAAACTGTATCTACAATCATTAAATTAGGTTTTGAAGTTTTAGAACATCCTGCATATAGTCCAGACCTAGCCCCCTTTTACTATTTCCTTTTTGGACTACTAAAGAAGGAGTTAAAGGGAAAGCGATTTGACTCGGATGAAGATGTCCAGAAAGTGGTGCAAGATTTTTTTCACAAGCTTCCTAAGAGTGCCTATAAAGAGGTTATTTACAAGTTGCCAGAACGATGGAGACGAGGTATAGAAAGCCAAGGTGATTATTTTGAATAAATAAAGTCCTAATTTTTATTATCGTTCTTAATTTTTTTTTAATAAATTATAATTCACCTTATTTATTGATCCCACCTTTTTTATATTTAATGTCAGATCTTAGATTTAGAGAAAACTTATCTGATTGGTATTTCCCCATAGATCTCACAACATAAGACATTCTGATGTTGAGCGGATAGCAAGATCTTGTCAACAACTAATTATTATAATCTACATTCAAATTAATATTTTTAATCACAATCTTCTCCTCAGAACATATTTCCTGCTGATCTATCGTGGGCTCTGATTTAGGCCATGATTTTTTAGGTTCCTTCAACCATCCGGGGCCTTCCCATCATCTTAAATTCATTTTCGCCCTTTCCATAATCTCGGTGGCAGACCTTTGAAACTCTTGGACCTCTGGCTTTGTTACAGATAGGCAACACAGCCATCCACACAGAAGGACCGAGCCAGCATCTTTGTCACCTTTTCTAGAGAACCTTTTATCGTTTGAAGATGGTACTCAATTACGGCATTCGGCAAAAATGGACAACAATATAGGCCGAAAACAAGCCTGTCATGCCTGAAATCCATCAGTTCTCTATTTTCTTCCCTCTTCCACCAAAGAAATCTGAGGTAGTCTCGATCATTCTCCTTAATGGCTGCCATTTGGGAAACTTTCCTTATGTCTGCTAAGACTCCAAACTTATTTTCCCGAAATCTTATCATTATATCGTGGATTCTTTCCAGTATATATATAGATTGGGTCTCTTTTCTAAATACTGATTCAGGGAGAGTCCATTGTGTCCTTGACAGGAAGCGTCAAATACTGGCCGTATAAGTGTCGTTTTGAATTTACTCTTAAATACAGGGCGATGGGGCAAATACTAACCTTTTACTTCAGGTGGATTTTCATTAACTCTTTCGATGAGCCCTTCATTCAACCAATCTTTGAATACCTGATCATATTCTTTCAACTTATTTTGTTGAATAATTTTCTTGGTACCAATTTTCAATCTCCTTTTCGCCAATTCATAATTATTTGGGATTGACAATTCCATTTTCCAAGGTAATCCTACGGAATATCTTTGATCACTTTGTCGCTGGATTTGTTTAATAACCTTTTCTTTTATTTCTTGATATCTGGACTCTTTGGAACAAGTTTCAATAGGATCTCTAATGCCTAATACCTTTAGATCCCATAATTCTCTCAAATCACTTTGAACTGTGAGCAAATTCAAAGTTTGTCCTACATGTACATTTCTGTTAATAATTGGTGAATTGCCATTAATGTCCATCCCAGCCTTGTTTCCATCGCAGTTAAGTTTTTTTCAATTTTTACAACTTTCCCCGTTAAAAGCATGCCCATATAATTAGCACCGATCAAAATAGCAATCTCTTCTCTATAAAAGTTATCTTTCGGAATATTTATACCCCTACTGTTCAACTTTCTACACCAATCTCCTCTCGGTAAAGGCGGTACATTATCGCAAAACTTAGGTTGATCCAACGCTTCAACCTGAATTTGTTTCTTTCTGTCATTCAATTTTTCAAAGTTCAGGATGATTCTTCCATGCCTTTCTCTTTTGCCTTTTTGGCTTTTGTTTCAGAATCTGCCGTTTTTTCATATTTAGATTTATCAGTTCTAGAATATTTGACTTGATTGGCCTCTTTAGAATCCTCAAATTTACTTGTTTTAGTTTCCTCTTCTGAATCATTTACTTCACCAGCGCTTTTCGATGCCGCTCTAGAATTGCTTACTAATTCATAACCTTTAATTGCAGTTTGAGAATCCTTTACTTCATCGCCTTTGGGTTGAGCTTCCGAATCCCTTAATCTATCGCCTTTGGACTCAGCTTCAGAATCCTCTTTATTCTTTACATCTGTATCTTCATATTTCTCATTAGCAGTTTCTTCTTGTTCCAAATCTTCCTTATTGAGACCCTTTTCTAATGTATTTTCATCACTTGCCTCGTTGAGTTCACTTTTCTCTTCTTTAGTTAAATTATCTTTGGCATCCTCATTTTCAGTTTTATGATCAGCTGTATCATTAGCTTCTTTATCTTTAATATTTTCTTCTTTAGATTCAACTTGATTATCATGTACCTTTGAACGAATAGTTGAAAAGACATCTTTCTGCTCACGCAATATGCTAATTTTATACTCTATATTAAATTTTTCCTGCATATATATTTCACAATTCTCTATCAATTTCTTCATCAGTAATTTCTTCTTGTGATAACAAATTTAATTGGAATTGTTCATTCAAAGCTATAAGTCCATTATGCAAACATTCAAGTTTAGCAAATTTGCATAAATTTTATCTTTATCAATGCAATATTTTTTCAACTGTTCATCTATATCATCAACTTGTTCAGTAAAAATACCTCTCACAGCTTTTCTTCTTTCGTTCACCTCCTCCATCTTACCACTAAACCCATCACGTCCGGTTCACCAGAAATGTTGGGAATAAAATAACAGATAGAAAAAATATATATAAAATAATAAACAAACAAATGAATAATTTAAATAAATCATTTTTGTTTCTAACTATTGAACTTACTGTAGCGATAGGCAGGTGGTATTCTCTCTCTCTGGAGGTAATGATCCAACAGGATTTGATGAATTTAACATAATGGACTTTATTCTATTACTAGACGAATGGCCCGGGCAACGCCCGGGTTTTACCCGAGTGCGTATATATTTTAAAAATGTTTTAATTAAAATACTATTCGTTACAATTATAAATTGGCGCCGTGGATGTCTCTCTTGTGAAACGTCCCGCCCTAAACTGTGTGTGTCTTGAAAATATAAAAATAAAAATGTGAACGGAAAAATATGCCCAGGGTAGCCTAGTGGTCATGGCATCTGCCCGGTAAGCGGAAGATCGTGGGTTCGATTCCCATCCCTTGACACTTTTTTTATTTTATCCATTCGGACCAAAATATATCCGTGAACTTCACACAGAGAGAATAAGGCAATTATATAAGTAGATAATCCAAATTGTGCCTTATCACACACTATTTTTTTATTTGGCCTTATTACCTTGTGTTTATAATCTATGACGTAATGCCGGCGGCGCGCGCCCGTTGGCTGCCGGCGAGCACGTGACCTCCCTGTGCGCGCGCATCCGTGACAGAACCGGCCGGCCCATGACGGTCGTGACTATATATATAATGGATGGATAATAATAATAATATAATAATAATTATTATTATTATTATTATCATTAGATAATGTTAATGATCATAATGATGATGCGCGCGCATCCGTGACAGAACCCATGACGGTCGTGACTATATATGTTGATGATGAAATTACTTAAAAATAAACTAATTTCTATTGGAGCAATTATCCTGCTATTATGCTAATCTATCTTTTTGCTAACTTTAGCCTTTTCCTTTTCTTTAGTTTTCGCAATGGGCTTCTTATCAATCCCTTTATCCTTTTAACTTTCCACACTTTCTCTAACAGGTTTCTTATCAGATTTTTATCCTTTTACTTTATTCAGTTTTCATACATGCTTCTAATAAACTTCTTCTGAGCTAGAGTTCTTTATATCCTAGGCTCAGGCACTTATGATCAACTCTTCTGAGCTAGAGTTCGTCAATTCCTAGGATCAGGCACTTCTATCCTCCTAAACGCTTCTTACTAACTCCACTAATCCCCCCTAACTCTACTAAATCACGCACCGGCCATCCCGCCGTGCCTTTTATACCTTGCTTTGCTTGCGCAAAGTCTCACCTGATTGGCTTGCCCCATCACGTGATCAAAAAATGATTTTATACAAATGGTTACAATATGGCTACAATAACACTAAGTGACCGCGGAGTGTACCCCAATTCAACTGCACAGGTGGAAAGAAGGCGTAGTCTAAGAGTATCAAGGCTGCTACACTCTAACACGATATAGGTCAAGGTTTCTTCCTTGTTGGTATCGCAACATGGGTAGGAGGGATAATTAATAACCCCTATCTTGTGGGCAAAACTGTCCGTCCACGTGTGTCCGGATAGCAGGCCAATCACAATGTACTCGCTCGGGACGATGTAGGAAAACCTTTTGTCTAAGAGACTCATTGGAGTAAGGCCAAAGCGGGTGTGGATAGAAGCTAGAGAGAGGAATCTGCTCTCCCACGCTTCACGCGCCCGGCCGTAGATTGTCGCTTTTATATACGACAAAGGAGTGAGCATGTAGCAGCTTGGGTCAGCAGATTCCGCTCCCCGCTTTGCGAGTGTGTCTGCAATGTCGTTACCCACGGTCCCGCTGTGTCCCTTGATCCATTGGATGATACACCTGTTCTCGTTGCGGCTCAGCCGCGAAATCAGAAGCAGAGCTCTCCTGATAAGGTAATTACCAGTCCTAGAGTTCAGAACTGACTTCACGACTGAGATAGTCCAGAATGAATCCTAAAGTTAGGTGGTCAGGTAGTGTGGTAGCGTTTTCGCGAGCCTTAACCAATCCAAGAGATTCGGCCTGAAAGACTGAGCAATGGGGGGACAGGACATGGAAAACAGGCATTTGGGTGCGCAATTGAGACCGGAAATCCTGTACACGTCGGTGCCAACTCCATCTCTAGTAAGATCAAAAAACTTGCGCATAAAATTAAATTCAAAAGACAAAAACCTCTCGCAATCAGTATCTTTTATTATTACAAATAACGGACGCTAGCTTTCGAACAATTAGTTCTTCAACGGGCGTTTTTACAAAACGAAATCAGATTCTTATTAATATATAGAGGTAATAGAAAAAATATATACAAATTCTCGCTCAAAGATATGCTAAAAAGGTAAATTAGAGAATTGAAAAATAATCAGATATGCAAAAACTTCTTTAAAACTAAATTAAGTTTAAAACTAAGTGGGGAAGGGGGGACATAGCAGAATTCGTTCTTTAAATTATTTTAAAAAAGACAGCGGAACTGTTCTGGGACATCTATTCTTCTGTTTATGCTGTCTTTACAACCAGAAACCAAGGATTCCAAAATTAATCTTTCCCCTTTGTATCTGATGTTGTTGTAATGGCAGATGGGGTTATCCAGATCAAAACTATGTCCTGTGTTTAACGTGTGTTGGTACAGAAGGGATCTGGGGTCTTTTGAGCTGATATTGTATTTGTGTTCTTTGATTCGGTTTCCGATTTTTCTGCCTGTTTCTCCTACATCTCTAGTCTTGGAGCCATCTGTGTAATATGTAACATGGAAGTATGGAGCAGGGATATTACTGGCAGCGGAGTAATAGGGGTAGTAAGGGAGAGGATTTGGGAAGGGAGGGGGCTCGAGTGGAACCTCGGCGTCAACCAATCTATACTTTTTCGAGTACAGCTCGGTTTTAGCCGCGATTTCCTGTCGAGAGGAAGTACTCGAGAGAGGGAAATGAGAGCAGCATTGCTTGTTGTACCGAATGCCCTACAGGCCTTCACAAGGAAGGGCGATCCTTTTGATATTCGGGGTTTGAAGCAAGAGGTGTCAGAAAAATTATCAAAGGGATAAGTGGCTTGTGGCGGCCAAGCGTTCATGGCAACGTCGCTTTTTGATCCTTCGAAGTCCGTGGTAATTAACTAATGATGATTTATTTTTAATGATGATCATTATTATTATCTTTAAAATAATCAAATATATGCTATGTACAATGAATCTGTACATGATGCCTTTGCCACCGCAGCAGAGTTTGATGGAAAATCACAAGCTGGGCTCCAGCGACATCACGTATTTTGGCGGGTATAAGCATATCGCGTTCTTTGAGGAACACCTCTCAGAAGATAGGGAGTTGGTTCAGTAGTTTTTGAGTTTATCGCGAAACAGACAACAGACATTGACTTTTATATATAAGAAGATATAAAAAGATATATAATTAAATAAATATATTGATATATTAAAATCTATATTAATAAAATGCAAATTTCATAAGTGTTGTTCACTAAAAACTTTCGTTACAATGCATCAATTTCGACCAAATTTTCAACATGTATGTAAAACGAGATGGAGCAGGTTTTGCTTAACATCAAAATATTTTTCCTAACTTTAACATGCGTAACTTCGCTGTTATCGATTAAATACAAAAAAAATCAACAGAGTTAATTTTATTTATATATAAATACAAAAGAAATTCAGCAATTCATTCAACTCAATCTAAAAAAATATTCAAAACAAGCAATTTTAAGATAACACCATATGTAAAAGAGTCGGCCAAGAAAACAACAACGATATTACATCTTTCTCACATATTCACACACAATCTTGATTAATAATTAAAACTAATCTTTAACATTGTTTATTATACTTCATGATATATAATATTCGTTAGGCAAACTTTCACTCGGATAAAACCCGGGCGAAGCCGGGTACACATCCGCTAGTAATTAATAAATGTGTATGTATACATTTTTCCTTTTTTTTCTTAATGTATCACATATACATCTCAATATAATAAATACCAAAACTTCATTGACGACTTCCATCGCGGGAAAGACTCCGATAGACCACCAGAGTTCTATCCTACAGAGGGGAGAGACATGTTGCTGTGATGGTTGGCTGTGCAAGACCTAGATGGTACTTGAGATGATAGCTTTCGTCTTCCTTGTAAAAATTAAGGAGAGAAGGATAGGTGAAAGTAGGGAAAGGTGTTCATGTTTGTCAGTTACTTTTCCAATATAGTGCTGTGCTGCCTTAGAGAAAAGTTAGAAGAGAAAATAACTAGAAATTATTAAATGAGAATATAAACAGTAGCAATGCGTTTCTTTATTCGTACAAAGTACAAGCTTTCAGATCTTTATAATCCTTTCACGGGCATACTGTAGAAGGATTATAAAGATCCGAAAGCTTGTACTTTGCACGAATAAAGAAAGACATTGCTACTATTTATAGAGAATATATATTTTTTTGTCGTTGTGGTACAGCTTGCACCACGCTGATGAGGGCCAACAGCCTGAAACGCGTCCGTGGTTAGCTTTTCTTGATTAATCAAGAATGTGTATTTGGCCAATTCTGGAATAATTAAAAATCAACGAGAATATTTTATATTCATTCCGATAGATGGCGCAAGCCATCAGCAACTTTCAGTTGCACGATAAGGAGACGCCTTTTTTCATAATTTATGCACCTTATCCCATTACAATGTCACATTTGTACTATTTTTTCACATTGTGTCGCGGTCTCACGCAATTCTGGCCTTAACTACCCATTTCATGATTTTTCAGGATGCCTGAATGACCAGTTTTTTGGTCGTTGATGTACAGCTTGCACCACGCTGATGAGGGCCAACAGCTTGGAACGCGTCCGTGGTTAGCTTTTCTTGATTAATCAATAATGGGTATTTGGCCAATTCTGCAATAATTTAAAATCAACGATAATAGTTGATATTTATTCCGATAGATGGCGCAAGCCATCAGCAACTTTCAGTTGCACGATAAGGAGATGCCTTTTTTCGTAATATATTTATAGAGAAGTTATATTCAACATATGTACAGAGCTATTACTGTCTGTGGAGAGAATTGGTTATAATCCTATATATATAGACTTGGCCTGATGTCAGAAGAGTGCTGTTGAGAGACTGATGTCAAAATAGAACATCACTTCAAATAAAGCTATAATTTTGACATGTATTTATCAGCTAGTGTCTAGTTAGTGTACTTTTGTTTTAAAATATTGAGCCTTGGATTTTTTTTTCAATTTTACACGATATATAAAGCTTCACTGTCATGTGAAGTTGGTTTTCAAGAAGATATCATGTGGACACTGCTCCATGTGGACACTGCCCCATGTGGACCCTGCTCCATGTGGAAACTGCCCCATGTGGAGGTAGAATCATTTAAAAGTATCCATATACATGCTCCAATAATCTTCCAAATAAATATACTATATGGATGACACTTTCTCTGAACTTTGGTTTCTATGGAGCCAAGAATTCTCACATTGAATAAATCTCTCGAAGAATAAGCAACACCATTGTAATCGAGTAGCTCAAGTATCGAAATAATCGAAGTGAATTAAAAGTGAGTTGATCTTTATTTCATGACCAGAAATTTTCTCCTAAAGAATCAATGATTTGATCGAGTTGAATTATTTTCTCTAATATCAAAAATATTTTCACAAAATTTGACAAATCAATAAATCGAATAATAAAGCTCAAGTACAGCCAATTCTAACCTGGAAGTTGGAAGTTTGACTCCAGCCTACTGGCAGCTTATACTGATCACTAACTCTTCTTGCTATGACCATATTAATGTAAACGATTGTGGCGCTTTATATATTAAACTCATATTTTATGTCGTGGAAACATGATTGAAAAAAAATATCAACGTTCAAAATATAAATTTAAATGTCCATTATATCAACATAACTTCTATCTATTTTTATTTTATATATGAAATGATAATTTTCTATAATAATCTACGGATAGAAAGTCTTCTCTCACTCTCTCAATGTGATAGCTGATATAATTCTAAATAATGAATTATGATTTCATTTTATAAATTTTCATAAATATTAATTAGAATAAAGGTTAGTATATCTTTCAAATATAGATTTCTCCCAACATCACACTTTAAAATAGTCCAGATAAAAATATACTACTCTGATCAAAAAATTTCGACACTTTGCTCATTAAATCCTGAAAACTCAATATAGTTTCTCCCGGTTTGTGGCAAACGCAAGCGTCGCCCTTGGCTTGGAGACCTGTCAATTTTCAAAAATCATGCGTCACAACAGCGCGAGCAGCGGCTGTTCGAAGTGAAGCCATTTTGCCCGCGCTTCGATTTCGTTAGTCACCGAAATGGAGGATCAACGAATTTGCATCAAGTTCTGTGTGAAAAGCGGATTCAAGGGTGCCGAAATTCTTTGGATGTTGCAAACAGCCTACGGGGATGCCGTCATGAGCCGAAGACGCGTTTTCGAGTGGTACAAGCGCTTCAAGGAGGGTCGGGAAGAGACCGTCGACAACGAGCGTTCCGGGAGACCGTCCACATCAACCACGCCTGAAAAAGTGGACAAGGTGTTGGAACTGGTGCGTGAAGACCGACGAATAACTGTCAGGGAGGTCGCCGAAGAAGCAAGGATATCATTCGGGTCGACTCAATCGATAACGAAGGACATTTGGGAGTGAGAAGACTCAACGCCGTTCTCGTTCCCAAAGATTTGACTTTTGATCAAAAGAACGCCCGGAAAGAAACGGCCAGTCTCAATCTCGAAGCGACAACCGACGACCCCGAATTGCTGAAGAGGATCATTACTGGAGACAATACATGGATATACGGCTTTGATTTGGAAACTACCCAACAGGCATCGGAGTGGCGTTTCAAAAATGAGCCGAGACCAAAGAAAGCGAGGAAGGCTCCCAGCAAAGTCAAGGTCATGTTGACGGTATTCTTCGACTACCAGCGCATCGTTCATCATGAATTTCAACAACAAGGCTCTACAATAACTGCTGACTCCTACCTGGGAGTTTTGAGGCGATTGAGGGAAACGATCAGGCAGAAACGGCCGGAGCTGTGGAGGAGCAAGTCGTGGATCTTCCACCACGATAACGCGCCGGCGCACACAGCCCTCAAAATCTCGAAGTTCCTGCAGGACCACTCAACCTCTGTATTCCCCCAACCCCCCTACAGTCCCGATTTGACCCCCTGCAATTTCTTCCTTTTTGGAAAGCTCAAAAGAAAAAGTTAAAGGGTCGGAAATTTCAAAGCATAGAGAGATCAAAGTGGAATCGAAGAAGGCCATGAAGGCGATCCCGAAAACAGACTACCAGAGGTGTTTTTCCGACTGTAAAAAAGGTGTCTGAATTGCATCGCGGCCCAAGGGGACTACTTTGAAGGGGACAATTTGAATTTGGTAGAATAATAAAGTTTTTTTAACTTATGAGCAAAGTGTCGAAACATTTTGATCAGAGTAGTATGACCCAAAAGAAAAACCTCTCCCGTTAAAATACAATAAAACAATGTATTTGGTTCATTACTCCAGTAAAAAACAATATAAGAATGTGCTAAAATCCCAGTTTTGAAAACCTAAAGCAAAAGCCAACAACCTTTATACTACAATTCCGGTCTATGGCCCTCATCAGTACAGGTGTTGCTTCGATTTCATAACATCCTACGAGAAGTGTTTTGAAATTGGTCGAATATGCCAAGACCACCACCATAACGGCCTATACTAGGACAATGAATTAAATTACATTCATGCATTTTCAATGATAGAAGTGCCTTTTTTGGCATATGGATACCATACCACCTACAACTTTATATTATGAAATATATGTCCGTTTAATCTATCACAAGTGTGACAGTGGTGCTTTAGTTTGAGGCATAATAAGAATAACGAGCAGACTAATTATTAATAAAGTTTTAATTTCAGATTTTTCAGAATTCAATGAACACGACACTTTCTATATTTTGATAACAATAATCATTGTTAACGAAAAATCCCAGTTGGAAGTTCTTTTGGTATAATATTAACTATATAAAGAAAACACTTTACATATTATACGCCGTAAAATTGATATTATTTTTTTAAACAAAGCATTTATAAAATTTTGTTTTTTTCATATATTTTATTCATCAACTATCATAGAAGTAGAATTATTTTCATATAGCAATCAGTGAGTTAAGTAACCAGACGGAGCTCTGTCACACTATTAAGTGGAAAAGTCGAACTGCTTTCTACATGTGAAGACATGTAGTACACTTACAGTAAAAGCAGTCGCCAACTTCTACCCACCATGAAGAACATGGCGTACTTGGGACAAGAACAATCACCATCACACATAATAATTAAGATATCGATACTTTCACTATTCGCTATAGAAGAAGAAACAAAAGTGGGTGAGTTTTTATAAAAGAAGCTCCCAGACTTGTGTTTCTTCTTCTATAACAATTTATGTTAAAAACACATTTGTATAAGACATTTTAAACTATCTTCAAGTGACACATGTCATTTTTGAATTGATGTTTGTGAGAATAAATATCAGAAAAGGTACATGCTATGAAATTATACCAAAGATATTCCTCTTTAATGGGTTTTGAACGGTTCAAAGGGAACCTGATACCTAGGCAATTCTCCAGCTTCCTGAATGTTATGTGGTCAGCTGATCTTGGTGATTCAGTAAAGTCCAGTTGTCAGATGGTCAGGGTTCAGTTGGTAGTTTGGATGATAGATGGCAGCAGTTGCACGATCAGGAGACCTTCTTTACTCTTGTAATATTGCCCAGATTTTCATCTTTATTTTATAATCTGATATTTCTTTGGATATATTGGAATGTTTTCTCGAAAATATTATACCTATCGATAAAATATATTATCACAAACATATTCCTTACAAGGATGTTTTGTGCAGGCGAATAACCATGGATCCTCTCGTAGAGAGTTGGAGTGACTTCTCCAAGAAGTTATATTTTGAAATGGTGAGGAACCAGCTCCTCCTGGACGAGCTGGACGCCAAAGTAAGTATTCCACAACCACCTTGGTATAACCCAGACTGACCTGGAGTGGTGGTGTGCAGATGGCGGAGGTGAAGGTGCGGCTCAGTGAAGAGGTGAGAACAACACTCCTTAACATGGCTCCATCAACTAACAGCTGGGGTATGGTTGCAGCCCATCTTCAAGAAGATGTCCAAGGAGGCGGTGGCGAGGTGGGTCCAACACTTTCATATCTTAAGATAGAAATTTGTTATAAAAAAATATTATAAAAGTATTCACAATATTCAATTGATGTGTTAGTGGTAATTAGAAATGAGACTATAGACAGAAATATATTTTACTAAGCCTTTTAATAATTTATATAATTTATATTATATGTCTGAGCATTAGATGAGGTGGACATATATGACTGGAAGTGAAAGGGGATGGAAAATTCTCGAAATATGAAAATCGGCAAATGTTCCAAAAGAGATGGACAATTGACACCTATTGGAAGAGTAGATTTACATTAAAGTAGGAAGGAAATTGTGGAACAGAGAAGAAAAGTCCATTATTGGGAAATTACCTATTATTATTTTAACATATATGAACATATATATGATGGTTAAATGGGAAAACCTCACTTTGAACAAGTTTCTGGCACATATGTCTCCTCATCAGGAAGAGCCTCAAGCCAGGCTTTAAGTTTTGATATAAAAAGATTGTTAAAGTCTCACATCACACATCGATATTTTATTACAGGATATCGCAAAATTTGATTTATAATTTCTTTAAATATTCATATTAAATCATGGTATCACAGGGGAATCATTGATATGTTTAAAAATTGAATATCCAACACAGTCGATGTACATTTCTCTCAAGTTTTAAACTTTTAATTCTAATTTATATAAATTATGTGAATTTTTTTTTCTTTGATCGAAAATAAATATTGAGGCTTTCCTTTATCTCTTTCTCTTTAAAAAAATATTAAAGTTTAATATAGAAAATGATAGTTTACTGTGGGGTGTGTGTATATTGTTGCATTAGGTTCGATGCGTTCTGTTATTTATTCAAAATCACCTCTGGCATTTTACATTTATTTTGATTCAGTTCTTATCGTTCTCGTTTTATTCTATAATTTATTGTTTTTACATCTTAATTATTTATTTTGAAGAGAGGAGAGTGAAGAATAAACATTGAATATATTTGGAGGAGATTGCTTTGTCAATTCCTTATTTATATTTTACTATGGTTGAAACATGCTCTGGAAGGTTATGTGAAAGGAGAAAATTAAGGCCAACGAAACTAAAAACCTGGTGAACAATATGATTCTCACTTGAATGATGATAAAATGTGTGGAAAATAATGTTTTCCCCAAAAGAAAATATTAAAATATTTGCACAACAAAATTAATAATAAAGTTGTCCTCATAACTAAATATAATGTACCTGATTTATTTGTTGATTCTTGTGTATTTATCTTTCTTAAAGGGGATAAAAGCAAACCTAATATTAATAATTAATTTATAGTCTGATTCTATTGCTATAAAATAATAGTAACATTCTGAAAACAGCCATTTCCACGCAGACGAACGCAAAAGTCTTGAAAGGCGTACGTTGTTGGCCATTCCTGATGGATCAGGAAAAGGTATTCCTGACGAATGTTCTTGATTTTAAAAAGAAATCAACGATTATTTTATATTTACTTCCTACAGTTGGAGCTACTCAGTCTGCAGGTTCAGATATGTTTTTTTGGTAATTCAAACATTTAATTACTGTACGATTCCAATTCTGTACTATTCTCACATAGCTCTATAGTAACCTATTTCAAGTAAAATGTATTTGATATATCCACTACATAGTGATAAAATTGATTGACAAATATATAATCTGATATACCCATGCGGGCCATACCTCTATAAGGACAATTATATTGGTGTGAGAAACTACATAGGTTAATCTTCAAACAAAGATTTTAAACATATTTGAATTTATAGAGAATATGCTAGAAGTATTTTCTCTAATAAAATATTTATGATTAGGATCAAATGTGTGTGTTATGAAGTGTAATATGCGTGGTAAGGACAAAATACTCAGGAGATAAGTTTCTTCATTAATTTATTAGGACATCAAGCTTTCGGGCACAGCGTGGCCCTTCTACAGGATCAATTGTATAAGAAAAATGATACACTATATACACGAAGAATAAATCTGCATATGTATTATTAGAAATTAGTTGTAAAATTTAGAAATAATCGGTAATACTTAGGATTTTTGTTTAAAAATAACATCGAGACATAAGCAAATTAATAAAATTTTGTTAAGAAGAATAATATACGAATATTATAAGGTATTAAGATAAAAGCGTAATAAGACTGCAAGGACGTTTCTACGATTCGACGGAAACTGTGATAAAATTATGAGTATTTATAAGGTAAAACAGTTTAAAAGGATATTAAAATAAATGAACAAAACAGGGAATTCATGGGGTACATCAATGGCTATTTATGTAATAAGCTTATATACGGCTCAGGTACATCAATATGTCTGTTTATACTATTATACCTCAGAGATAGCAAGGCCTCGACAACCAATCTTTTGTGTTTATGTGGTATATTAGAATAATGTGATCTTGGATCAGTTGTGTTGAAACTATGTCCTGTCTGTGAAATGTGCTGGACAATAAGTGATTTCGAATCGTTATGTCTAATGTTTCTGTCGTGTTCCTGTATTCTGTCTTTAATGTAACGGCTAGATACAGGAACACGACAGAAACATTAGACATAACGATTCGAAATCACTTATTGTCCAGCACATTTCACAGACAGGACATAGTTTCAACACAACTGATCCAAGATCACATTATTCTAATATACCACATAAACACAAAAGATTGGTTGTCGAGGCCTTGCTATCTCTGAGGTATAATAGTATAAACAGACATATTGATGTACCTGAGCCGTATATAAGCTTATTACATAAATAGCCATTGATATACCCCATGAATTCCCTGTTTTGTTCATTTATTTTAATATCCTTTTAAACTGTTTTACCTTATAAATACTCATAATTTTATCACAGTTTCCGTCGAATCGTAGGAACGTCCTTGCAGTCTTATTACGCTTTTATCTTAATACCTTATAATATTCGTATATTATTCTTCTTAACAAAATTTTATTAATTTGCTTATGTCTCGATGTTCTTTTTAAACAAAAATCCTAAGTATTACCGATTATTTCTAAATTTTACAACTAATTTCTAATAATACATATGCAGATTTATTCTTCGTGTATATAGTGTATCATTTTTCTTATACAATTGATCCTGTAGAAGGGCCACGCTGTGCCCGAAAGCTTGATGTCCTAATAAATTAATGAAGAAACTTATCTCCTGAGTATTTTGTCCTTACCACGCATGTAGTTGGGAAGATTTTACCTCGTTTAGAAAGTGTAATATTGTTAATTAGTTATTATGGCCAATAATATTGCATAAAATATAGTGACTATTTAGTATTTAAGAAAACCTATAAATTGCCAGGATGTTTATTTTATGAAATAAACTCACAGTTAATTATTTATAATAATTTTAAATGATAATTTATATTTTTATATAATATAATTATATATGTATCATTATAATACATTTTGTTTATGATATTTTAAAAAATAATGATTTTTTCACAACTTATCTCAAGCATATTTTAAGATAAAATACAAAAGGTGTCGAATGAAATTGAAAGCTATTATATTCTGTTTTTAAGAAAATGACTGAAAGATTTTATTAAAACAGTATTGTTGATGTGGCAGGCTGAGGGCACCAAAGAAGCGTTGGTGGTAAACCCTCTCCTCGTCACCAGCCTACCTGACATGGGACTTAACTGGATTGGACTTTACCGATTGTGACATCACCGAATTTTAACCTCACCTATTGTGACCTACCAATTTTGACCAACCGATTATGACCCACTTAATGCGACCAACCGATTGTGACCCACCGGATGTGACCACAGATTGTGACAACCGAATGTGACCACCGAATGTGACCACCGAATATGACAACCGATTGTGACAACCTATTGTGGCCACCGAATATGACAACTGATTGTGACCACCGAATATGACAACTGATTGTGACCATGGAATGTGACCACCGAATGTGACCATCGAATGTGACCACCGAATGTGACCATCGAATATGACAACCGATTGTGACCACCGAATATGACAACTGATTGTGACCAACGAATATGACAACTGATTGTGACCACCGAATGTGACCACCGAATGTGACCACCGAATATGACAACCGATTGTGACAACCTATTGTGACCACCGAATATGACAACTGATTGTGACCACCGAATATGACAACTGATTGTGACCATGGAATGTGACCACCGAATGTGACCATCGAATGTGACCACCGAATGTGACCATCGAATATGACAACCGATTGTGACCACCGAATATGACAACTGATTGTGACCAACGAATATGACAACTGATTGTGACCACCGAATGTGACCACCGAATGTGACCATCGAATGCGCCCACCGAATATGACAACTGATTTTGGCGACCGGATATGACAACTGATTGTTTCCACCGAATGTGAACGTCGAATTCCCATGCCCAGTGACATCAGGGTAGTCACTCCTCCTTCTCATGCCCAGTGAGATCGGGGCAGTGACTCCTCCCTCCTAAGACCAGTGACATCAGGGAAGTCACTCCTTCTTTCCATGCCCAGTGACATCAGGGCAGTCACTCCTTCTTCCCATGTCCAGTGACATCAGGGCAGTGACTTCTCCCTCCCAAGACCAGTGGGATCGGGACAGTGACTCTTCCCTCCCAAGACCAGGGAGATCAGGGAAGTGACTCCTCCCCCAACGACCAGTGACATCAGGGCAGTAACTCTTGCATCCCATGCCTAGGGACATCAGGGAGTGAGCCTTACTTCACGCACCCAGTCACATCAGGGCTGTGACGACTTCCCACGCCAAATGCCATAACCATCAGGCAATGTAAATTCCCCTTCTCACTTCTAGCCACTATTATAGCATCGCCTCCCTCCTTCCAAGCCTACCAAAATCAATTCCCTGCCAGTTGCCTCAACTGACGATATATTCTTGATAAACCCTGTGTGCCTTCAATTCGCAATTCTATTTAAATTGTTGCTATAAGAGATCAATAGAGAAGGTTTTTTCTGGAGTGTGTTTGAAAATATATTTTAGTGGTCACCAATCCAGATCCTGGAGTGATATTCACAAAGTTGGCCTGAAAATGTGTTATAATATGATGCAATAAAATTATAATGGGTCAGGAATAATGACTCGATAGTACAGTGAGGTGACGACAGTGGGTCTTGTATAGTGACTACAGCCAGGCTCCAATCTCCCGTTTTATATCTATATACAAGAGTCACTCCAAAAGTTTTTGCAATCAATATTAAATATTTTAAATGTTAAAAAATAAATTTATCATTAAAATCTACATGCATTTTTTACCTCACATAAACAATTTCATAAAATAGTAACAACGATGACACATAGAGGGCACGACTTTGTTTACAGCGGCAGCGGTAATTTCTGAACATTGCTTCAGACGCAATGGAGTTGACTAGAGAAAGTTTACGCCCCATCAAAGGTTGATGAAAGCTTTAGGAGATAAAGCTCCTTCTATTAGAACAGTTTTTTATTGATTTAATAAATTTAAATTTGGAAAAACCAACCTTGAAGATGAACCTCGTTCTGGTCGACCACCAACAGCAGTGACCTAAGAAAAAATTAAGCTGGTAAGATTGTTACTTAGAAAAGATCGAAGAATTACGTATCAGCAGTTAGAGAGATGTGTGGGCATTGGATTGACAGCAATCAACACCATCATTAATGCTCATTTAAAAAAGAGAAAACTTGTTAGTAGATGGGTACCTTACAGCTTGACTGAAGACCAAAAATTTGGACGCGTTAAATGGTTTAATTTCATGTTGAAAAATTTTGATGAAAAGGCAATTTAAAGGCAGTTTTTAATATTATATATTACAGGTGACGAAACTTGGATTCACAATTTCGATCCAAAAACAAAACGGCAATCTACTCTTTGGTGCTCTTCAAAATCACCTCCACCTAAGAAAGTTCGCAGAGCTCGAAGTGTTGCAAAACAAATGGTCACTTGTTTTTTAGAAAAAGTTGTTTCATTGATATTGTGAAGTTAGAAAATCAAAACACAGTTAATAGTGACTGGTATACAACAAAATGCCTGCCAGCAGTATTTGAAAAATCAAGCAAAGCAGACCAAGAACTCAACTTAGAGAAATCCTTCTTTACCATGACAATGCAAGACCGCACACCTCAGCCCAAACATTAGACTTTTTAGCCAACTCTGATATCCACTTAGTCACTAATTCACCATATTCACCAGACCTAGCACCTTATGCCTTTTTTATTTCCAAAGTTAATATTTAAAGAATAAAATTTGACACTGATGATCAAGCACTGCCAGCCTTTATCAATGCAGTAAATTCCATCCCCGAAGATGACTGGTGCAAGTGCTTCGATAATTGGTTTTCACGGATGAAATCTTGCATAGGTGTATGGGTGAATACTTTGAGAAACTCTGAAAAATTGAAAGTTACGGCTTTAATAAAATAAATGATTGCAAAAACCTTTGCAGTGACCCTTGTATCACAAATTGTGTATCACATGAAGCCTCTTTTCATTTAATATTTAGGTCTTTATAAGGCTAGAGATAGTTTATTTTACCTCAATGAGTCCCTTTTTTATCCCTTGGCCTTCACACTGGTGCACTTGGTTCAGCTTAAAACTGTTTTTGTATAAACTCTCGAGTCACTCAATACTCTCCATTTATGTTCCATTGTGGTGGAAATTGCAGAAAAATATTGTAAAATGGATAACAGGCTATTCGAGAGACCAAGATTCCAGATGGGTGGACTCCAGCTGCTCCAGCTGCCAGGTGTGAGAAGTACAGTCGCCAAAAATGGCTACCAGAGTGGGGGGCAACGGACACTCTGGTCACATCTGCGGCGAAGAGAAGACGTGGGGAGACATACGGCGCCAAGAATCCTTCTGACGGGGAAGTTGAAGGCAAGACCCACTTATTGTACTCCTTCTGTTCAGTGCCACGTATAAAAAGCGATAACTTTTGCTGCATCCTTAAGAACTCACTGTGTATCTTTATGACATCCTGATTAGACAAAGAACACGAACAGCGTCTGGGTGCAACGTAATAATATTTTAAACATTGGTAAGAGCAGAAAGTTTGGCAGCACATTATATTTTATACCTTTATTTTCAATTTGCCTAACTTAATTTGCATTTATGTCTTTGATCACTTTATTTGCCTTTTTATATAGATATCATCTTTTTTCCTAATAAATACCATCTTCATAATCATATTAGTATTTTCCACAACTTGTCCAGTGGACGGGTGTTCTCTGATACATTTATTACCTACTGTGTTTCCTCGCGACACCCCAGAACGTAATCGCAACAATAATCAACTACTCCGCAGAAGGTTTCTTTTCCAAATTTATTATAATTTGTAAGGTTTTGAGTTTAAGAACTCTTCAACGGACATTTTATCAAAATAGATACATACATTTAAAATATACATTTGTACACAGACCCCGTGACTGGACTCGAGCCCATCAGACCCACTTTGAATATTTCTTTACAAAATTTTACTTCAATTGTTCACTGATACTTTGATACCAAACTTCTTGTCTTTAACCTCACTATTGTGCTAATCGAGTATAACCTCTTGTCTTGTAATATGAATATACAGTGAGGGGAGGTTCATACTATTGTATTGAGATTATATGAAGACTTCTAAATATATTCTTTCTGTTTCTGAAATTATGTTCTGATAATGGCATTAAACGTTCTGCAGATTATTTATAAATATTTAGAAGCCTTCATATCATCTCATTACAATAGTATACAACTTGTAAACCTCCCCATACATTCATATAACAAGACAAGGTTATACTCAATTGGAACAATAGTGATGCTGAAGACAAGAAGTTTAGTATCAAGGTATCAGTGAACAATTGACGTAAAATTTGACAAAAGAAATATTCAAAGTGGGTCTGATGGGCTCGAGTCCAGTCGCGGGGGCTGTATACAAATGTATATTTTAAGTGTATGTATATATTTTGATGAAATGCCCGTTGAAGAGTTATCAAACTCGAATGCTTTATAATTATAATAAATTTGGAAAAGAAACCTTCTGCGGAGTAGTCGATTTAATGTTTAAATTCTACAAGGACAAGGGGAAGTTTGATGGCAACAAAAAACTAACGCATAATTCTAATTAATTATTCTATCTAAATATTCCAAGTGTCTGTGGTTGACGGGAGGGTATCGCCATGTTGGATGGCCGTAGACAGACTTCTAACCGTCTCATCTCACAAGGAACTGGCACTAGAATTACTGGAGATTTCCTCAAAGTTGTCATAATTTAGATGTTTTCAAGGTCTGTGGACAGTCCAGTGAGAATTGCAACATGGTTGAAAGAAGCCAACTTCACGAGTAATCTCTGGTGGCAGAAAGTGAGATTTCTGTGATCTTGAAGACATTGAGACTATTGAATCTAGTGATTTTGTTGGAACTACCAGAAGTGGTTAGGTAAAGGAATCCAGGCTGTACTACAAGTAGTTCCCATGTTGGTACAAGATTGGTCGTAGAAATTTGTGTTCATGCCGAGGGTACATGCTGACTGTTTCCAAAGTAAACAAGGCATATCCAGCAAGTTGACCCAATGCCATGCTGCCTGACATAATAAGATCAGGGCTGTCATGATCCGAACAGTGCGATGATGGCAATATTTAGATCAGGGCTGTCGTGATCCGAAGTGTGCGACGATGATGGCAATATTGAGATTAGAGCTGTCGTGATCCGAACGGTGCGATGATAATGACAATATTGAGATCAGGGCTGTCGTGATCCAAACAGTGCGAAGATGGCAATATTGAGTTCAAGGCTGTCGTGATCCGAACGGTTCGATGATGATGGCAATATTGAGATCAGGGCTGTCGTGATCCGAACGGTGCGATGATGGCAATATTGAGATCAGGGCTGTCGTGATCCAAACAGTGCGATGATGGCAATATTGAGATCAGGGCTGTCGTGATCCGAACAGAGCGATGATGGCAATATTGAGATCAGGGTTGTCGTGATCCGTACAGTGCGATGATGGCATAATTGAGATCAGAGCAGTCGTGATCCGAACAGGGCGATGATTGCAATATTGAGATCAGGGCTGTATAATGGACCCAGGAGGAGCTCTGAATCTCAGACAGCACCAAACAACACTAACAAGATTTAGAACAGGCCATCTCAAGCCATTGAAAATAACAACAAAACCTACCCCCACTTGCCCAAAATGTAGCTTGGTACCTGCAGCTCCATTGGCTTGCATTAGATTCACTAAACAGGACCTTTGGGAGAGACTGGAGAAATATGCACTCATGGAATTTGTATAATCTTTGTACAAGAGGATAAGATAATAAAAAAAACAGCAACAACTTTAACGTTTATAATTCAACACCAACTATAATTCAACTGAAAATTCTAATCCCAAAGGTGTTGAAGTTAGACTATATGTAGAACTATGTGAGGAAAGAAAACACCAGTTCAAGATTAGCTGAGATATTTAGTGTAGATATAAAAATATGTGTCTTTCCTTTTCTTCAGTACAAACAGCGAGGATTGACAACAGTACATTGGGGTGCCGACGTAAGCACACGATGGGAGTACATCTCCAACACTAATAGAGTTAAAAATTTATTTGCTTTTTTCATTTCTAAAAAAAAACGTTGTTTATAATGGAATGATTTTATTAATTTTTATTGGTTCACAAAACCAATTAGGTACAATAGCAATAAATAAGGCAGGTTGTGATATTTACATATGTTCCTCTCTCTTTCTCAATGTGGTTGGTTGTTGGTTGTCAGAGATTTAGGAAAGGGAGAGAAAAAGGCACCTAACGGCATAAATTGTTTTTTTTTTATTCATCCCAAGTACACGTGTTACAGGCCATGATAATCATGGTGGGTAGTAAGTGACTGCTTTTACTGTAAGTGCACCACGTCTACACATGTGAAAAACAGTTCGACTTTTGCACTTACAAATGTGTCAGAGCCCCGTTTGTTTACTTGCACTTGCTGGTGGGGATGGACTTTTGCAAGAATCGGGAACCATTGGGGAATTTTCTTTTCAATTAGAAAAAGTGCACAATGCCGAGTCGTAGCGGACGAAAACCAACGGTTTATGCCATTCTTCCACCGACCCCGCATAAATTAGTAGAAAAAGAAAGCATATTTATTGAGATTGGTGTGTGACTATATTTTTTAAAAATTGAACATTTCCTCTTGTATATGTAACAAAGGGCTACATCAGTGGCTGAAGAGTTGGGCGGTTGTGGCGACCAGTAATCTGGGCCGGCGGTCCCTCCGCCATCTTGAGGTACTTCTGATTCCATTCCCCCGTCTCATCTGGACGTCTCAGATAGCCCGCATGAACTGAGTGATGGTGACCTCGATGGTGACGATGTTGGCACAGCACAGTCAGCTGACAACATCACTGCCACCGCTCCACCTCGAGATACAGCCGTGAATCCCAGGATGAGAACTTTCTCCCGCCTGGTCACTTTGTTGGAATAAAGAAATTTGAACTACTTCTGACGCGTATGATTCTTTTAAAAATAAGCCAATTTTCTACTGTCCTTACTTCAATGATAAAATAATGGGTGGGCCTGGCTCATCAGTGGGGAACCCTCCCAGCGGTTTCTACCATACCGCTGTAATATTGCATTTTTCGGTTTTCCCTTATAGTGATACTGAAACTAGACTCTTGGAAAAGATTTTAAATGAACTATGGACATGAGCTTTGAGGACAGTAGAAATACATATAATAATAAATAATATGTTACTTGTTGGAATTCTTGAACAAATTCTGGGCCTCTAGCATCTGTTCTTTCTACACACACACCGGGTTATTAGTAAACATCCTACAGATGGCACTAGGTATTAATGTCATCTAAGCAGGTTTATGGCCATTGCCATAATGGCTGAATTGAACGGTTTACCTGACTTATTTTGTGTTGACAAATTGGATGTGTGGCAGTTTAATGGGACAATACCTAATAATGAGATAGTTAGAGATCCCTACTTCGATTCATATAGGAAAGATAGAGAGAAATTATATATATACACTCATAGATAAAAATTAAGGAAGTTGTACCCTTTAAAATATATGTGATAATCTGTATATAGCCATATGTAACCCCACCACAATGTATGCAATGTATCGTCAAAAGATTTAATAAAAGTTAGGCTTCGCGAAAAGGGAAAGAACAATTAACAGGATTGCATCATCCAGGAAGTAAAAGTCACTGCCCTGGACCCCCCCCCCCCCCCCCCCCATAAAACTTAAGTTCAGAGACCTTCTTCTTCCTGGAGGATTGCAATCATGGCGACAATGGAGGTACTAAGCCAATCACATTTAAGCATGACAAATCAACAACCAATCACCTTTAAGCATGACCAATTGATAGTGAATCATCAGAGAGCACGTGGAAGGTTCTCCACCAATGAGAAGTCGAGAGAGTTAATGACGATGATCTCGGACAAGAAGTTAAAAAAAGTAGGTAACCGTGCTACAAGCAAGGTGTGCTCAACATAGGCTCCAACCAATGTAGTGTCCGCTCCATCATGTGAAAGGCCAGATACCTCCAGTCCAGTCTCATCCTTCTCTCTTTCGCAAGGTTTTATTTCTATCCCATCCAGTTGTGCTCGTTATTCCCCTGTGGAAAACCACCATTCGACCAAGACTGTCCATCAATCATCAATCCAATCAAATCCGCCCAACCACACAATACACCAGGATTCAACATAATCTGACAGAGAGTCGACAGGATTCAACAGGATTGTTACAGAGAGTCGACAGGACATGATGGAAAACGAGCGAGAACAACACGCGAAAGGGGAGAACAGAAAGGCAGCTTCCGTGCCCGAAATAAAACCGCCACGCACCCTAGCGGAGGTTCTACTACAGGTTACCGCGATCCTGGCAGAGCTGCGGCCGACCCAACCGCGGAAGTGGACACCCCTCCCTTCGATGAAACCTACGCCGCCCACCAATTCTTCCAGGCCTACGACCGGAAGATGGACGGAGCCCTCGTGACCACCCCCGAAAAGTTGCTCAGGTTGCCTCGCTACCTGACGCGCCAACCCCTGGAGCTCTTCAGGAAACTCCGATTGGCCACCCAGAACCTACTTCCAGGTGAGACAAACCTTCCAGGACCTCTACCTGGAATCAAACGAGGCGTCCTTCGCCAAGTACTTTGCCATGAAGCTTGCTGGGCAGGCAAGCCTGTAGGAGTACTACCGAGGGAAGACAGCGCTGGGCATGCAACTGGCTCTCCCACAGGAGGTAATCCTCGAGACGCTGACGGAGGGATTGCCGCCCTCCGACCAGCGCCTTGTCCGCGTGGTACCGCCTGAGAACCTGGGAGAGTGGTACCAACTGGTGCAACGGATCCGCGGAACCAGCGCACCAACTCCGCGTCACCACGAGGAACAGCCGCCCAACATGTTGGGCCCATACACCAGCACACCAAGGAAAACAGGTGCGTGGACTGCACCTTCAACGCCGTCGAACTGCAAATTCTGCGGCGCCCATCACTGGCACTCTGAGTGCCGCCACAAACCCGCTCCACACGCGAGCACGCGGGCAGTGCGCCCCGCCCAACATCTACCACAAGATCAAGCCCAAGCCGCCCGAGAGGCCCCAGCCTTTCGTCAGCAAGGTAGGAAGGCACCAACTTTTCGTCAGCCAGCTGACGATTAAACTGTCTCTCACCCATGAACGGTCACCCCCTTTCCTAATTGACACAGGCACAAGTTTAAACATAGTGCCCCATAACCTCTATAAAAAGTTAAAAAATAACTTCCCTCAACTGCAGCTTAAAAATCAACACATAGGCCTTCAGGCCATAAACGGCCCTATACCGACCTTAGGTCGAATAACCCTCCCCCTGACTATAGGTAAAATAACTAAAAACAAGAATTTCCATGTGGTGGAAGCACCTCTACCATTTGGAATTCTCGGTATAAATACCCTCCGCAACTTTAAAATAACAATAGATTTTAAACAAGGTACTATTTTCCAACTCGCCGCCCCATTACACCCTACCACCTACCATTTTACTCAAATACCAAATGAATGCGCCTATTGGGAATGCCAAGCGGAGTCACAAATGGCTCACATGGCACACAAGCCTTCCGCACACGGCACCCAATACGCACATTCATTGGTCAAAAACCATTTGCCACCATGCCAATCTAGATCACGTCACGCGCACGCACACAACTTTTCACCAGGGCCAATTGCCCTCATTATACGCCCTCTATACACAAGGCCACAATGGCCCAAACTTATCACAAAAATGCCCAAACAATGTCCGTCCAACAGGACGACCCTCACATTAGGTACACCCATGACCACACATCACCACACCACCGTCACACGCGTAAACATCACAACAAGCGCGACACTCACACAAAAAAACAACAGAAACACCTCTTAGATACATGCACAATCACTGCCGGTACCATCACACCAAGGACACGAAACATAGACATCATTCACGCCATCCAACCACCAAACAACCGCAAAACGTTGCGATCCTTTTTAAGCGCGGTGAACGCTTATAACAAATTCATTCCAGACTACGCCCGCTTGCGGACGCCACTTAACAACCTTCTCAAAAAGGATGTCACGTGGGTCTGGGATGACAAATGCCAGAAAGCGTTCACTAGCCTGAAGGAAAGCCTCACCACACACCCCATCTTACACCTTTATCAGGAAGGTCTACCATGCCATGTGTACTGTGACGCCTCAAAACTCGGCATAGCAGGCATTCTCAAACAGGTCCACCCTGATGGAAAGACCTACCCAGTCCAATACTTCAGCCGCGCCCTACGTTCACACGAACGGAATTACTCCATCTCTGAATTAGAATGCTTAGCAATCGTTGAGAGTGTGGATAAATTCCGCGTGATTGATGGACAGAAATTTTACCATATTTTCTGACCATCAAGCATTGCAATGGCTGAAGACGATCAAAAACCCGTCAGGCAGATTATTCTGATGGAGCTTACGGCTGTCGAGCTACGAATATGAGGTTCGTTACATAAAAGGAGCATAACAATATGAAGCGGATTTCCTATCTTGTAACCCGTTCTGTGGCTTTTTAGACCCCCCTCATTAAGATCCATTAGCCTTCCCCATCTGGAGATTCTAAACTGACCATTGATCACAACGGACTTCATACCATTTCCCGCAAAGGTGTAACCAAAATAATAATTCCAAAAACACTCACCAACGAACTACTTCAATCAGTACACACCCAATACAACCACCCAGGCATCTCAAAGATGACGAGACTCATCTCCGCTCAATATTATTGGCAGGACATGTCACAAGACATTGCACAAAAGATCAAAACCTATCCAACCTGCCAATTGACAAAGCGTATCGATATACCCAACCAACATCTCCAAAGAGACATCGATACAGTTCACGCACACAAACTAAACCCGTACACAAAAAACATCCATTACATAACACCACCCATAGCAAAAACACACCATCTACGACATAAGAACGATTACACGTTTCCATTCAAACATCTTACCCCCGACATTTTTCCAACAGAACCACTGACAATCAAACCGACAAACAGCGAACCTTTCATTCATTTAGATCCCACCATTTTCACCAAAACCCGATTTATACCCTTCACCAATAACAAAAAACGCGACATCGCCCATCCACAGATAGATCCAATCACAACTAATCCTCCACTAAGTCCGCCACTACCAATCGAATTACAACACGATCCACAAAGAAATCCACTCATGGAGAAAATATTGGAAAACATGTGCAGATTCCCCATATTCCACTTAATACTTTTTATCTGTCTTCTGATTATGCCATACTCCCTCGCCCCATTTACCGTAGTAATCTACCTTGGGCTATATGCCCAACGGCCCCAAAGGCTTTACCAATTACAGGAAGCCATCTTCCAGATAGGTAGTGCCTTCCATACGTCTCTAATTCTCGTCCTGGACACCCTGGGAGAAAACTTCCAGCGGACATTTAGATCGCCCCAGATCAGCCGAAGGAGGAAGTCGGGACCAATTTAGAAAGTTCCCCTGCACGGGCCCCTCCATCCCCCCTTTTTCCGGTCAGCCAGAATAACGACCTCTCTGACCTCGACTTACAAAACGTTCGCCATCTTGGCTGTCACCGAATGTCGTCCATACCATCCCCACAGCTTGGGAATCCTAAATCTCACAATGAATTCATACGTCGATTCTTTACAAACCCACTCACAAATTCAAAATTAATTCTCAAAAACACCGCCATCCAAATGAATTATAAAAATATCGATTATTTTCCCACACTTCTCCCAAAAAATATATTACATTTACTCACATAAAACACATATCCAACACTCACGCCCAACACAACTGACCTTAGGATCTTCGACAACACTACACAATTATTTTCCACATTGCTCACAAACAACTTATAACATTTACCCACAAATTCGCACAAGAGACAAAAAATCTACAAGGGCATCAAAACTCGGAAGTGCCTCCGCGTGACCTAGATACACCCTGGCATTCAAATTTCACCATTAAGATATATCTTTGTGTATCTCTCTACATACATTTTCTTTTTCTTTTCTCTCACCCCATTTTAAAACATTTTTTTTTTAATCATCAAGATGCTCAAACAAAATATTTACCATTTTTATAATAACTTTCTTTTTTATTTATTTTTTACAAATTTTATTTTTTCAACCACTCAACAATTTTTTTTCAACGAAAACTCACTTTTATTTATTTTAATTATTATTTTTTTATATTTTTAATATTACTTTGATTTCCCAAAGTCCTAAAAAAAATTCCCTTGATGTAGTTCTCCATACACCAAGTCTGAATAATTGATAGGCACCATTTTTATTTTTTAACCACTCAACAATTTCACCAACGCTAATTCACTTTTATTTCTTTTAATTATCTTTTAATTTTTATTTTTGATTTCCCAAAAGCCCTAACAAAAAATTCCCTTGATTTAGTTTTGCATACACCAAGTCTGGATAACTGTATAGGCACCTTTTTTTTTTTTCTCTTACTCAACAATTATTTCACCAGCACAATTCGCTTTTACCCTTTTTATTTCATATTTTATACTTGTTTATAGCCTCACAGTGCTCCCTAATTATTTTTCCCCACAAAATTACTTTTTCTCCCACAGAATTAAATTCAGACTACCCCTTTTTGAATTCTTCACATGTAGGGGACATATCTGTGATAATCTGTATATAGCAATATGTAACTCCACCACAATCTATGCAATGTATCGTCAAAAGATTTAATAAAGGTTAGGCTTCGCGAAAAGGGAAAAAACAATTAACAGGATTGCATCATCAGGAAGTAAAGGTCACTGCCCTGGACCCATAAAACTTAAGTTCAAAGACCTACTTCTTCCTGGACGATTGCAATCATGGCGACAATGGAGGTACTAAGCCAATCAGATTTAAGCATGACAAATCAACAACCAATCACCTTTAAGCATGACCAATTGATAGTGGATCATCGGAGAGCACGTGGAAGGTTCTCCACCAATGAGAAGTCGAGAGAGTTAATGACGATGATCTCGGACAAGAAATTAAAAAAAAAGGTAGGTCACCGTGCTACAAGCAAGGTGTGCTCAACATAGGCTCCAACCAAGGTAGTGTCCGCTTCATCATGTGAAAGGCCAGATACCTCCAGTCCAGTCTCATCCTTCTCCCTTTCGCAAGGTTTTATTTCGACTCCATCCAGGTGTGCTCGTTATCCCCCTGTGGAAAACCACCATTCGACCAAGACTGCGCCATCAATCATCAATCCAATCAAATCCACCTAACCACACAATTCACCAGGATTCAACATAATCCGACAGAGAGTCGACAGGATTGCTACAGAGAATCGACAGGATTGTTACATATATATATATCGGAATTCAGACACTAACTCTGAAATATATTTGATACACAGTGACCTTTATTGAAGACACAAAGAGATAACCAAGTGTGAAGGAAATTGCCTCTGTCTACTTCGAAAAAAAAAATAGACGACCGGGGACATTAAAGACTTTCCACTTCCTTCAGTTTTGTTCGTGAATGTAAATATTGATAAAGTTTTTGTTTTTATGTAACATTTCAAAATTTTAAAAATTCCGTTTTATTGATTCAGGAAATTTTGCATAAAGACTTTAATAAAGACTTGTTTATGCATTTTTAATATGCAAATGCTCGTGTTTTATCTTTATCCTTTAGTTTTTCTTTAGGCGTATCATGCAAATCTCTGTATAGGAGACAAATTGTCTCAATTAGGGTATCTATATATATATAAATGAATGTATGTGTGTGTGTCTATCCTTTATGCCTGACCAAACCACTCATTGGAACGCCATGAAACTTTGGGAAGTTATTTAGTATAGTACTGGGAAGGTTTCTAGCAAATAAAATTTTTGAAATAACTTTTAGCCTAAAAATAATCAAGATAAATATTCTAATTTATCTGTTATAATTCAACAATCTGCTCTAAATATTATCATGATGATACGATGATTTTGTAATGTAGAAAATTAGGAAAGACAAAATTCAGGATCACACGGCAATTTATTTGAGACAAGAATATTGATACAATTCCAAGCAAGATACTATTCCTTTAACTTCCAATTACCGAGGTAACCAATTAATATTGATTTTATTCAACTTATCGAGTATTTTTAAAGGGACCAGTAAAAAATGTTCACTTTATCGAGAGATTCGTTAGACAAATCTTTACTCGGGTAAAACCCGGGCGAAGCCGGGTACATCCATACAAGAATAATGATACAATTCCAAGGCAAGATTTTTTTTTTTCAATTCAAAACGCTATGTCCCCCTAGAGACACTTGCGCTAAATGTACATACAAATATAACAAAGAAAATATTCAACATGGAAAGATACACAGAAAGTTACTTAGCAAGATTCATAAATATTTTTTACATATAGAGATATTCTTTGAATTTTATTTACAGTTACATCATTAAATTTAAAATATATACATATATACTGTTACATCATGATTAATGGCGTATTTCTTATATCATTTTTAATATATTTTAAATTTGAATTATATATTTATTTATTTTTATATATAAAATATTCTATGATATTTATTTAAAACAGATTATTTAGATTATCATCATTTGTATTTAGGTACACGTGTGACTTCACTGCTCTCTTTGATGTGAGAAAATAAATAAATTATTCTGGAGGCTACTTAAAGTAGACTTATCTCATTATTCCCTTATATAAATTTGTAGGATGGTTGAAACACGCTCTGGTAAGATGCAAGACCCAGCACAGGAGAGAATCATGGCTGAAGAGTCTGCCAAGCCGCAACCTGGTGCAACAATTGGTAGAGATGCTAGTTCCGACCCAGTTGTCCTGAATCCCAACATCGACATCCCCAAGTATGATGGAACGGAAGACCCTCGCCCATGGATTGAATCTCTTGAAGAAATTGGCTTCCTGTACCATTGGGCAGACTACATTATCTCTTGTTATGCTGCCATGAATATGATTGGTAGCGCCAAAACCTGGCTGAACCTACACAAGATAAGTTTCACCAGCTGGGAAAATTTCAAGAGCCGCTTAATTGAGGATTTTGCCTCAGACGCCAACAAAGAAGAAATTAAGATGAGACTAAACAGGATGCAACAGTGGAATGAACCTGCAATCAGGTTCGCAGAGGATATCCTTGTACTGTGCAACAAGGTCGACCCCCAAATGGAAGAAGAGACTAAAATAAACTGGGTTATTGGAGGGTTAAAGAAAGAATACTCTTTTTTGACCTTCACCTAAACCCTCCTAAAAATACCAATGAACTTCTAGAAATTTGTAAAAAGCTGGATTTGTTCGAAAAGAATTACCAAGAACGTGCAGAAAAATCAAAAGCTCTATATAATGGACCACGCTCTCCTCGTCCCCATCATCAAGAGCAATGGAAGAATGCTACGTCGTTCAGAAGACCATATCAGAACACCTCCAAGCCCCAGGCCCCCGCTCCGAGGTACTACCAGAACACCTCCAAGCCCCAGGCCCCCACTCCGAGGTACTACCAGAACAAGCCTCTGACCCAGGTATCTGCCCCTAGACGATCTTACACTCCTAATCCTGAGCCAAAACCGGTCTACCCAAGTAAAACATTTAATAAGAATCCAAATTCAAATAGGAATAGGACAGAAGACGGGAGACCAATATGTTTCAAGTTTAACAAGCCCGGACACGTAGCGCGGTATTGCAGAGTCAGGTTTGTAAGAATTGTGGAAGAGGACCCCATAGTTACACAAGACAAGGCCGAAGAAGAAATCCGAATGAATAATGGAACTGAAAAGTCGAGACCTCTGCTCTACGCTGACGTAATTAATAGCCTGTACTCGAGTATCCCTACAAGGAATAGATATGCCGCATTAGAAGATTTAAACTAAGCATCGCGTCTGAATCCGTCAATCAAAGCAAGTCGACCATAAATGGAATTAAAAAGTTGGACCCCAAATATAAAATGAACATTAACCTGGATAGAATCGGTATCTGCGAAGCTTTGATTGATACAGGCGCCGATCTTTCAGTGGTCGACCTTAGTACAGCTCTTAACACAGGTCTTGAAATAATAAATCCTGATGAAATGTGCTCCGGACCCGATGGCAAAGAATTATATATCGTAGGAAATATTATTTTAAATATAAAATTTGATGACAAAACAATTACACATCAATTTGTGATAATGAGAACACATTTGCGAATATTTATACTTGGACGTGATTTTCTTAAGAAAATGAACGCAAAAATTGATTGTCAGCGTGAAACAATCAAATATGACTTGACAGAAAATCGTGACGTAATAAAATATCAACAGAAGAAAATAAAAAGTGCAAAGGATGCCATTATACCAGAACTTTCTATTAAATTGATTAATGCATTTGTAGAAGCAGAGGATGGCGAATACATCATCGAGGAGAACCATAAAATGTTTCAAACAAATGGACTTCGACTAGCGAGAAGCTTAATAAATGTTGTGAATAAGGAAACATATATCTGGATAACAAACCCTCACCCTCGACCATTAAAAATATTTAAAAAACAAACATTGTTCTTTGGAAGCCAGCCAGCCGAAGTGAATCTTATGGAAGAAAGTGAACAAAAAGAGCATGAAGAACCCCAATTTCAGATAAACGAAAATTTAGCATA
>CP092871.1:46898207-46974892 GCA_030710605.1 Cordylochernes scorpioides
TAAGTAAAAGGAGCAATTGAAACAAGTTTTGGAAAAGTACGAGGATTTGTTTTCGTCGGGATTAGGAAGATCCAAATTAGCGAAACATCAGATCGATACAGAAGGCGCGAAACCGATCAAACACAAGCCGTATAGGGTGAGCGCGAAAGAGCGAGAAATCATAAAAGAACAAATTGATGAAATGCTCAGAGACGGCATAATTAGACCATCCTCGAGTCCATGGTCCTTCCCTGTAATCTTGGTCAAGAAGCGAGATGGTAAGTACAGATTTTGCGTTGACTACAGAAAATTGAATGATGTAACAGTGAAGGATGTTTATCCAATTCCCAAAATTGATGAAGTATTGGATACACTTCAAGGATCCAAATACCTTTCAGCAATTGACCTTAAATCAGGATATTGGCAAGTAGAGGTTGAGGAGAAAGATAAAGAAAAGACAGCCTTTACTACAGCACATGGCCTATATGAGTTCAACGTAATGCCCTTTGGTCTATGCAATGCCCCTGCTACATTTGAGAGGAACATGGAAAATATGCTTGGTAATCTTAGATGGCAAATTTGCTTATGTTATCTAGATGACGTAATCATTTATAGCTCGGATTTTCCAACACATCTCAAAAGAATAGAAGCTGTTTTAAAATGTTTTCGCGAGGCTAATTTAAAATTGAACAACAAAAAATGCCAATTTGCTTTCGAAGAACTGGAGATTCTTGGTCATATAACTAATCAACATGGTATAAAACCAGCGGAGCATAATATCAAGGCTATTAGAGATTTTCCTCGGCCCACAAAGGTCAAAGAAGTACAATCATTTTTGGGAATGTGCTCATATTATAGAAAATTTATCAAAGATTTCTCAGAAATTGCTGACCCTTTGACCAACCTTATTAAAAAAAAGTGTATCATTTACCTGGACAGAAAGGCAAGAGGAAGCGTTTCAAACCCTAAAAACAGCACTATTAAGTCCACCAATCTTAGGGCACTTCAATCCAAATGCGCCTACTTATATTCATACTGATGCGTCCAACATCGGCATAGGTGCAACTCTTGTCCAAGACATCGGTGGTGAAGAGAAGGTGATCTCATATTTGAGTCGTACCCTAAGTAAAGCGGAGCAAAACTATTCAACCACTGAAAAAGAATGTCTGGCCGTTGTCTGGTCAATGTCAAAATTACGACCCTACCTTTATGGAAGACACTTTAAAATAGTAACAGACCATCACGCCTTATGCTGGCTCAAAAACTTGAAGGATCCAACAGGTCGATTGGCAAGATGGGCATTGAAAATTCAAGAATATGACTTCGATATAATACATAAATCAGGAAAGAAGCATCTGGACGCCGATGGCTTATCTAGGGAACCCTTACCAGAAACTGATTGGGATGAGGATTTTTAAAGGCTATTTTTAAATCAAATAACAGACGAAGAGGATAAATTTATCGAAAGTGTTAAGAAAAACCTTAATGGAAGCAGGCGATCAATTGCGCAAAACTTTAAAGAAGAAGATGGATGCCTCTTTAAGAAAAACCCGAACCCTGAAGGCAGGGCGTGGTTGCTTGTGGTTCCAGAGAAGAAAAAGAGAGAAATTATGAAAGAATATCACAATCATATGTCGAATGGCCATCTTGGCGTCGCCAGAACCATGTACAGAATAAAGAGTAAATACTTTTGGCCATCCATGCTAAAGTATGTCTCAGAATTCGTTAAGACGTGTCACCTCTGCCAAAGTAGGAAAGGCTCAAACCAATTACCTTCTGGACTACTACAGCCCATCCCCCCAGCCAACTTTCCTTTCGAAAGAATTGGAATTGACTTTGTTAGTCCACTGCCATCTACGAAAAACAGGAAAAAATGGATAATCGTGCTGACGGACTACTACACTAGATATGCAGAAACAAGAGCAGTCTCGGAAGCAACAGTGAAAGAAGTTTCTAAATTTCTAGTAGAGGATATTTTTCTCCGGCACGGAGCCCCACAATATCTTATTAGTGACAGAGGCTCTCAATTTACCAGTAATTTAATGAAAGAGGTGGTGAAAACGTGCAAGATTAAACATTGCTTCACAACGAGCTATCATCCCCAGACTAATGGATTGACAGAGCGGTTAAATAGAACATTGATCAATATGCTCAGTATGTATGTGAACACTGATCAGAAGAATTGGGACGAAATACTCCCATTCATCACTCACGCTTACAATACTACAATTCAGGAAACCACAGGATATTCTCCCTTTTTCCTGATGTTTGGAAGAGAACCCACGTCTCTTTTGGACGACAGGAATATCTCGGTGGACATTGACAAGGATGATTATAATGAATACATAAAACATCACTTAGACAAAATGAACAGAACAAGAAAATTAGTTATTAACAACACAATAAAGACTCAAGAAAGAATGAAAAAGAACTATGACAAGAAACACATGGAAAGAAGCTACGAACCAGGAGAATTAGTAGCAGTTTGGACACCAATTAGGAAAATAGGAAAGTGTGAGAAACTACTGAGAAAATATTTTGGCCCATATAGAATATTAAAGAAGCTGTCCAACGTAAATTACTTAATTGAACCAAAAGATAATCCTGGCCAAGACCCATTGATTGTCCATTTCTCAAGAATCAAACCCTATTTTGAAAGAATTGATGAGGTCAATCACGAGGACGTGACGACCTCTGGAGAGGGGGAAGTGTTACATCATGATTAATGGCGTATTTCTTATATTATTTTTAATATATTTTAAATTTAAATTATATATTTATTTATTTTTATATATATAAAATATTCTATGATATTTATTTAAAACAGATTATTTAGATTATCATCATTTGTATTTAGGTACACGTGTGACTTCACTGCTCTCTTTGATGTGAGAAAATAAATAAATTATTCTGGAGGCTACTTAAAGTAGACTTATCTCATTATTCCCTTATATGAATTTGTAGGATGGTTGAATCACGCTCTGGTAAGATGCAAGACCCAGCACAGGAGAGAATCATGGCTGAAGAGTCTGCCAAGCCGCAACCTGGTGCAACAATACACACATATATAAGAAATACACCTATATATTGTTTACAACCATATAATATGTCCCATATTTCCTTGAGATCGTTACATCAAAGACCATTTTTCTTAATGAAATCCAAAATATATTTACAAAGGAAATTAAATTTTATATATGTATTTGAAATAAAATTTCAATTAAATTAAATCCTTTAACTTCCAATTACCGAGGGAACCAATTAATATTGATTTTATTCAACTTATCGAGTATTTTTCAAGGGACCGGGAAAAAATGTTCACTTTATCGAGAGATTCGTTAGACAAACCTTTACTCGGGTAAAACCTGGGCGAAGCCGGGTACGTCCGCTAGTATATATATAAAATCGGCAATTAATATAAATGTAAATAGCTTTCACTTTCTTCTTTTCCTTTGCAGACACTGTGGCGTAAAATCTATATATATGTGGCGACTACACTTTGTCTCAGCGAGCGCGAACTGGGACAAAGCTCCACTACACACGGAGGAGTGGACGGCCTCGGCAACCGAGAGCGTCAACCTGACTACGCATGCGCGTGGGGCGTCTTCCGACACATGATCTGGCACGCGCGGTAAACACTAAGGCCTGCTTCAACGGCCGTTACTTCAACCGTTACTTCTTTTCTCTTTATATATTTCTTGCTTTAAATAAATTAATTTTGATTATAATTTTACCAGCGGCCTTTCCACAAGCCACACCAACACATCACGCAACCATCCCACAAAATTGGTGAGCCAGACGTAATGCAAAAGTTATTTTAATCACACTTCTATATTTTTTATTATTATTATTTCATCCGCTAAACTTTCAACAGCCCCAGAATGCAAGACGCAACTACGGAACATCCGGAAGGGCCAACATCCCAGCAACCTCCCAAATTCAAAATTGGCTTTCCGTGCACCTCCATTCTGGCCCAACGACGTTGAACTATGGATAAGCCAGCTAGAAGCCGCTTTCGGTCTAGCCGAGATGTCCCGCGACGAAACTAAACCCCAAGCAACGGTAACGAGCCTAGACCAGCCAACCTTTACTTACGTCGCGGACATCGTAACGCCCCCCCCCCCCTCTGGTAAATACGATGCGCTGAAAGCACGCCTTCTCCAACGACTCGGTCAATCAAAACAAACTAAAATCTTACAGGTTCTGGATGGGCGTCCCATGGGAGATCAGAAGCCATCAACAGTCCAAGCCGGGATGCAACATCAGGCAGGAAGAAATTTCTCCGATACAGTACTGAAAATGCTGTGGACTCGACGCCTACCTCAGGACATAAGGGCCGCTCTCGCAGCATCCTCTGAAACAAGTTTGAGTAAGCTGGCGGAAGTGACAGACAACATACACGAAGCCATACTGCCAACGGTCTCAGCAGTGGACCAACCAAGCACAGGTCATAGCGCTGAAGCCCACCAACAGCTGATGACGCAAATCCAAGACCTGCATACGCAAATCGAAGCTTTGAAGTCATCCATGGACACCCCACACAATCGCTATCAAACGCTAGGTACCCGAACCACAACAAAAAAAAGAAACGCAGGAACTTGCTGGTACCATATGAAGTTTGGAGCGCAAGCTAGGAAGTGCCTTCAACCATGTAACTTCAAGGTCCAGGGAAACGAATACGCCCGCCGTCAGTAGGAACCACTGACGGCGCAGGCCTTACTCGCCAGCTCTTCATTACGGATCGACGCAGCGCCTATTTGTTTTTGGTCGACACTGGAGCCGAAGTCTCGGTGATTCCACCACCAGTGAAAAACGCTAGGCCCTCGCACAGGCAGCTTTTCGCAGCTAACGGATCTATCATTCACACTTACGGGGAACGACGGCTTGAGCTTGACCTCGGACGATTATTCCGTTGGCCTTTCATCATAGCCGACGTCGGCGTGTCCATCATCAGCGCAGACTTTCTCCGACATTACGGGCTGACAGTAGACCTGCGGAATCACCGGCTGAACGACCCAGTATCTTCCCTTCACTCCATTGGGCAAGTTTCCCCTTCCCCCGCTGTTAGCATTCACCTTACAATCGCCAATTCGCTTTACTCCAAGATACTCAGACAATTCCCAGAGCTCACTAGTCAGAATCTTGTGAAAAGCCCTCCCCGTCACTCATTGACACAAAGGGCCCCCCGATTGCAGCAAAACCGCGACGACTCCCCACGGACAAACTCGCCGCGGCAAAGAAAGAATTCGCCTTCATGATAGAGAAAGGCATCTGTCGTCCATCCAAATCAACGTGGGCCAGCCTTCTCCACCTAGTACCCAAAAAAGTCGGCTCGCTACGACCATGTGGAGACTGCAGGAAACTGAATGCCGCTACAGTCCCCGACCGATATCCAGTCCCTAACATTATGGACTTTGCATCGCATCTGCATGGTAAGAAAATATTTTCTACTATCGATCTGGTTAGAGCGTACCACCATATGCCCGTGGAATCTAGAGATATCCCTAAGACTGCCGTTATTACGCCTTTCGGTCTTTTTGAGTTTCCCCGCATGTCCTTTGGCCTATGTAACGCAGCCCAAACCTTTCAAAGGCTCATCAACGAAGTACTCCAAGGTTTGGATTTTGCATATGCCTACATTGACGACGTGCTTATCGCATCCGATTCAGAAAATCAACATGCATCCCATCTTCAACAACTTTTTGGTCGCCTTCGAGACTACGGCCTGGCGATCAACGAAACCAAATGCACCTTTGGCCAAACTTCAGTCAAATTCTTGGGGTTTATCATCACCAACGCCGGAATCTTTCCGGATCCTCAGCGAGTACAAGCAATTAAAGGCATCCCAATCCCTGATACTGTCGGAAAATTTCGGCGTTTTCTGGGTATGATAAATTTCTATCGGCGCTGCCTCCCCAATGCCGCTAGTACTCAGGCACCCTTCCACGCCATGGTCGAAGGGCGCAAGAACGCATCCTGCCAATGGACGCCAACAGCACTCCAGGCTTTCGACCAGTGCAAACTTCAACTAGCCAACGCTGCACTCTTGCACTATCCTTTTCCAGAAGCGCCTCTCTGCCTTACGGTAGATGCCTCGGATTTTGCTGTGGGCACCGCGCTTCACCAGCAGGTTGGCACCAATTTCCAACCAATAGCGTTTTTCTCAAGGAAACTAGACGCTGCACAAAGGAAATACAGCGCATACGATAGAGAGCTCCTGACGGTATACTTGGCTATCAAGCATTTCAGGCATTTATTGGAAGGGCGACAATTCCCGGTCTATACAGACCACAAACCTCTCACATACGCCTTCCAACAAAATCTGGACAAAGTCTCACCGCGCCAATGTCGACACCTCGATTTCATCGGGCAATTCACAACAGACATCCACCACATCGCGGGCTGTGAAAATGTACCTGCAGATTTCCTGTCACGTGTGGAACCCATCTCCCATCACCAACCTTATGACCCGAAATCCCTCGCCGAAGCGCAAGCAGTAGACCAGGAGCTACAAGCTCTCTTGACATTGGAAAACCGCAGCTCACTACAACTGGAAAAAGTACAAATCCCAGAAACGAACATTTCCCTGTGCTGTGACGTTTCCACAGCAAAACCCAGACCATTCGTACCCGCATTCTGTCGCCGCATAATTTTTTCTGCATACCACAACTTGTCTAACCCCGGAGTACGAGCTACTACAAGGATGGTCACCGCCCATTACGTCTGGCCGGCCGTCAAGAAGGATTGCGCATTTTGGACTCGCGCCTGCCACCGCTGCCAAGTCTCCAAAACCACTAGACACACAAGAACGCCCCTTCAGTCGTTTAGTCCCCCAGACGGAAGGTTCAGTCATGTTCACATTGACCTGGTCGGACCATTACCACCGAGTGAAAACTATCGGTACATATTCATCTGCGTCAACCGATTCACTAGGTGGCCCGAAGCCCTACCCATACCGGACATCACCGCCAAAACAGTAGCAAATGCCTTCCTATCGGTCTGGATATCTCGTTTTGGCGTGCCAGCAAAAGTTACTACAGACCAAGGCAGGCAGTTTGAATCAGAACTTTTCGGTGAGTTGACACGGCTTCTGGAAATCAACAGAATAAGGACATCACCCTACGACCCAGCAGCAAACGGCCTGGTAGAAAGATTCCACAGACAGGTGAAAGACTCCCTTCGCTGTCACGACTCCACGAGCTGGTCCTTGAAACTTCCCATTGTGCTCCTAGGGATTCGCTCGTCGCTAAGGGAAGATCCCAACACGACAACCGCTGAGCTGGTCTATACCTACCCCTTCCAGGAACATTTTTCGAGGAACCCCCTCTGCAAGCTTGCCTACCGAACCGTGGCTGGAGGACTTCAAGCGCGCCATGGCATCTCTGAAACCTGTACCAAGCAAGCCACATGGGAACCGCTACGTTTACGTGCCCAAACCACTCGAGACATGTTTCCATGTCTATCTACGTCGGGACCTGATATTGCCACCGCTAGCTCCCCCATACGACGGTCCATATGAAGTCCTTTTTAGAAAACCCAAAATTTACAAACTGAAAATTAAAAAGATATCCACGTGGGTGTCAATCGACCGCCTCAAGCCTGCTTTCACATCAGAAGGCCTGATGTTTTCCCAAGACCCGAACTTGGCAAGCCAATAAGATCGCTGGAAAGATCCTACTGGAGGGGGAGTAGTGTGGCGACTACACTTTGCTTCAGCGAGCGCGAACTGGGACAAAGCTTCACTACACATAGGGGCAGTGGACGGCCTCGGCAACCGCGAGCGTCAACCTGACTATGCATGCGAGTGGGGCGTCTTCCGACACATGATCTGGCACGCGCGGTAAACAACAAGGCCTGCTTCAACGGCCGTTACTTCAACCGTTACTTCTTTTCTCTTTATATATTTCTTGCTTTAAATAAATTAATTTTAATTATAATTTTATCAGCGTCCTTTCCACAAGCCACACCAACACATCACGCAACCATCCCACATATATATAATACTATATCTTATCAAATACTTTTATTAACACAAAGCAATTTATAAATACTTTTATGCGTGTTTGTGTTTCGCTTATGTTTTCCCAATATTTGTCCTATCCTGGTGCAAGTTTAGCAAACTTCAGAGATAGATCTGGAAGGAGTCACTGTCAGAGTTTTGAGATGGAAATGTGTTGGGCGTTGTGGAAAGGGCATTTTTCAAGGTTAAAAATTCGAACATGCTTATGTCAAATGCTCAAATATTGCACAATCAGATCTCGCTGAGTGTAGCCGCCTCAGAAAAGTTTACTTTAATATAAATTACAACTTTTATATTAAGCTTAATTGATAGATCGCCTTTTGACTCAAACTACAACGTTCTATTTTTTTATTGAGTTAATTCTGTGTGCAAATTCAAAGAATATTTTTCTATTCAAAGCGTTCTTTCTGAAAAAAAACTTGTTATATCTTTCAATATTTACAAAAACAGTGTTTTGGTGTGACGGTAAGTATCTGTTAAAAATTGATATTTTTATATCTTGTCCTTATTTTTTATCTGTTACGACTGGTTTGATACTTTTATTATAAACGCTAAAAGAATGTTCCATCTCTATTTTCCCGTGTTTTTCCCCAAAATTGGTTAACGCACAAACAAATATCTACTAAACGCAATCTCACCGTGCTTACTTTGATATTAGATTTATTAGCAATAATGTATTGGACTGTATGTACCCAAATCACCGGTGTAGCTTAGACAGACATCCAGGTCACACCAGCGTAGCCCAGAAAGACCTCCAGGCCACACCGGTGTAGCTCATACAGACATCCAGGCCTCACTGGTGTAGCCCAGAAAGACATCCAGGCCTCACCAGTGTAGCTCATACAGACATCCAGGCCTCACCGGTGTAGCCCAGAAAGACATTCAGGCCACACCGGTGTAGCTCAGACAGACATCCAGGCCACACCGGTGTAGCTCATACAGACATCCAGGCCTCGCCGGTGTAGCCCAGAAAGACATCCAGACCACACTGGTGTAGCTCAGACAGACAATCCAGGCCACACCGGTGTAGCCCAGACAGACATCCAGGCCACACCGGTGTAGCTCAGACAGACATCCAGGCTACACCGGCGTAGCTCAGACAGACATTCAGGCCACACCGGTGTAGCTCAGACAGACATCCAGGCTACACCGGCGTAGCCCAGACAGACATTCAGGCCACACCGGTGTAGCTCAGACAGACATCCAGGCTACACCGGTGTAGCTCAGACAGACATCCAGGCCACACCGGTGTAGCCCAGACAGACATCCAGGCCACACCGGTGTAGCTCAGACAGACATCCAGGCCACACTGGTGTAGCTCAAACAGCCATCCAGGCCACACCGGTGTAGCTCAGACAGACATCCAGGCTACACCGGCATAGCTCAGACAGACATTCAGGCCACACCGGTTTAGCTCAGACAGACATCCAGGCTACACCGGCGTAGCCCAGAAAGACATCCAGGCCACATTGGTGTAGCTCAGACAGACATCCAGGCTACACCAGCGTAGCTCAGACAGACATTCAGGCTATACAGGTGTAGCTCAGAGAGACATCCAGGCTACACCGGCGTAGCTCAGACAGACATTCAGGCCACACCGGTGTAGCTCAGACAGACATCCAGGCTTCACCGGCGTAGCCCAGAAAGACATCCAGGCCACACTGGTGTAGCTCAGACAGACATCCAGGCCACACCAGTGTAGCCCAGACAGACATCCAGGCCACACCGGTGTAGCTCAGACAGACATCCAGGCCACACTGGTGTAGCTCAGACAGCCATCCAGGCCACACCGGTGTAGCTCAGACAGACATCCAGGCTACACCGGCATAGCTCAGACAGACATTCAGGCCACACCGGTTTAGCTCAGACAGACATCCAGGCTACACCGGCGTAGCCCAGAAAGACATCCAGGCCACATTGGTGTAGCTCAGACAGACATCCAGGCTACACCGGCGTAGCTCAGACAGACATTCAGGCTATACTGGTGTAGCTCAGACAGACATCCAGGCTACACCGGCGTAGCTCAGACAGACATTCAGGCCACACCGGTGTAGCTCAGACAGACATCCAGGCTACACCGGCGTAGCCCAGACAGACATTCAGGCCACACCGGTGTAGCTCAGACAGACATCCAGGCTTCACCGGCATAGCCCAGAAAGACATCCAGGCCACACTGGTGTAGCACAGACAGACATCCAGGCTACACCGGTGTAGCTCAGACAGACATCCAGGCTACACTGGTGTAGCTCAGACAGACACCTGTCCAGGCCATACCATCAGACAGCTATCCATTCCAAGTTATTATTTTATTATATGTGTATATACCATTATCTATATATGAAGATCATTTGTTGGCTGGAAGTTGGGTTGGAATAATTAATAAATGCTAATACGTTTTTTAAGCTTTTATTTAAATACGCAAAAAAAGGAAAGAATGAAATATATTTATCTTCTGTCATTAGGCAATTAGATGTTTCTGAGTGAAAATAAAAGCGGCGGGGGACGATCATCATGAATTTCGATCCTAATGTGATTTAATTTTGTTGCATCATGGCTAATGAACCTATTTTATTTTAATTAGTAATATTATTTTTCATATATTTCAAATTAAAATTATATTTTATTTTTATTTATTTTATTAAACAGAATATATGTATTATATAATCATCATTTGTATTTAGGTACACGTGTGACTTCACTGCTCTCTTTGATGTGAGAAAATAAATAAATTATTCTGGAGGCTACTTAAAGTAGACTTATCTCATTATTCCCTTATATGAATTTGTAGGATGGTTGAAACACGCTCTGGTAAGATGCAAGACCCAGCACAGGAGAGAATCATGGCTGAAGAGTCTGCCAAGCCGCAACCTGGTGCAACAATTGGTAGAGATGCTAGTTCCGACCCAGTTGTCCTGAATCCCAACATCGACATCCCCAAGTATGATGGAACGGAAGACCCTCGCCCATGGATTGAATCTCTTGAAGAAATTGGCTTCCTGTACCATTGGGCAGACTACATTATCTCTCGTTATGCTGCCATGAATATGATTGGTAGCGCCAAAACCTGGCTGAACCTACACAAGATAAGTTTCACCAGCTGGGAAAATTTCAAGAGCCGCCTAATTGAGGATTTTGCCTCAGACGCCAACAAAGAAGAAATTAAGATGAGACTAAACAGGATGCAACAGTGGAATGAACCTGCAATCAGGTTCGCAGAGGATATCCTTGTACTGTGCAATAAGGTCGACCCCCAAATGGAAGAAGAGACTAAAATAAACTGGGTTATTGGAGGGTTAAAGAAAGAATACTCTTTTGCCCTTCACCTAAACCCTCCTAAAAATACCAATGAACTTCTAGAAATTTGTAAAAAGCTGGATTTGTTCGAAAAGAATTACCAAGAACGTGCAGAAAAATCAAAAGCTCTATATAATGGACCACGCTCTCCTCGTCCCCATCATCAAGAGCAATGGAAGAATGCTACGTCGTTCAGAAGACCATATCAGAACACCTCCAAGCCCCAGGCCCCCGCTCCGAGGTACTACCAGAACACCTCCAAGCCCCAGGCCCCCACTCCGAGGTACTACCAGAACAAGCCTCTGCCCCAGGTATCTGCACCTAGACTATCTTACACTCCCAATCCTGAGCCAAAACCGGTCTACCCAAGTAAAACATACAATAAGAATCCAAATTCAAATAGGAATAGGACAGAAGACGGGAGACCAATATGTTTCAAGTGTAACAAGCCAGGACACGTAGCGCGGTATTGCAGAGTCAGGTTTGTAAGAATTGTGGAAGAGGACCCCATAGTTACACAAGACAAGGTCGAAGAAGAAATCCGAATGGATAATGGAACTGAGAAGTCGAGACCTCTGCTCTACGCTGACGTAAGTAATAGCCCGTACTCGAGTATCCCTACAAGGAATAGATATGCCGCATTAGAAGATTTAAACTAAGCATCGCGCCTGAGTCCGTCAATCAAAGCAAGTCGACAATAAATGGAATTAAAAAGTTGGACCCCAAATATAAAATGAACATTAACGTGGATATAATCGGTATCTGCGAAGCTTTGATTGATACTGGCGCCGATCTTTCAGTGGTCGACCTTAGTACAGCTCTTAACACGGGTCTAGAAATAATAAATCCTGATAAAATGTGCTCCGGACCCGATGGCAAAGAATTAGATATCGTAGGAAATATTATTTTAAATATAAAATTTGATGACAAAACAATTACACATCAATTTGTGATAATGAGAACACATTTGCGAATATTTATACTTGGACGTGATTTTCTTAAGAAAATGAACGCAAAAATTGATTGTCAGCGTGAAATAATCAAATATGACTTGACAGAAAATCGTGACGTAATAAAATATCAACAGAAGAAAATAAAAAGTGCAAAGGATGCCATTATACCAGAACTTTCTATTAAATTGATTAATGCATTTGTATAAGCAGAGGATGGCGAATACATAATCGAGGAGAACCATAAAATGTTTCAAACAAATGGACTTCGACTAGCGAGAAGCTTAATAAATGTTGTGAATAAGGAAATATATATTTGGATAACAAACCCTTACCCTCGACCATTAAAAATATTAAAAACCAAACATTGTGCTTTGGAAGCCAGCCAGCCGAAGTGAATCTTATGGAAGAAAGTGAACAAAAAGAGCATGAAGAACCCCAATTTCAGATAAACGAAAATTTAGCATATAAAGAAAAGGAGCAATTGAAACAAGTTTTGGAAAAGTACGAGGATTTGTTTTCGTCGGGATTAGGAAGATCCAACTTAGCGAAACATCGGATCGATACAGAAGGCGCGAAACCGATCAAACACAAGCCGTATAGGGTGAGCGCGAAAGAGCGAGAAATCATAAAAGAACAAATTGAAGAAATGCTCAGAGACGGCATAATTAGACCATCCTCGAGTCCATGGTCCTTCCCTGTAATCTTGGTCAAGAAGCGAGATGGTAAGTACAGATTTTGCGTTGACTACAGAAAATTGAATGATGTAACAGTGAAGGATGTTTATCCAATTCCCAAAATTGATGAAGTATTGGATACACTTCAAGGATCCAAATACCTTTCAGCAATTGACCTTAAATCAGGATATTGGCAAGTAGAGGTTGAGGAGAAAGATAAAGAAAAGACAGCCTTTACTACAGCACATGGCCTATATGAGTTCAACGTAATGCCCTTTGGTCTATGCAATGCCCCTGCTACATTTGAGAGGAACATGGAAAATATGCTTGGTAATCTTAGATGGCAATTTTTCTTATGTTATCTAGATGACGTAATCATTTATAGCTCGGATTTTTCAACACATCTCAAAAGAATAGAAGCTGTTTTAAAATGTTTTCGCGAGGCTAATTTAAAATTGAACAACAAAAAAATGCCAATTTGCTTTCGAAGAACTGGAGATTCTTGGCCATATAACTAATCAACATGGTATAAAACCAGCGAAGCATAATATCAAGGCTATTAGAGATTTTCCTCGGCCCAAAAAGATAAAAGAAGTTCAATCTTTTTTAGGAATGTGCTCATATTATAGAAAATTTATCAAAGGTTTTTCAAAAATTGCCGATCCATTAACCAGTCTTATAAAAAAGAATGTACCTTTTACCTGGACAGAAAACCAATAAAAAGCATTTCAAACCCTTAAAGTAGCATTGATAAATCCTCCAATCTTAGGGAACTTTGATCCGAATGCAATTACTTACATTCATACTGACGCATCTAACATCGGCCTGGGTGCAACATTAGTCCAAAAGTTCGGCGATAAAGAAAAAGTTATCTCATATTTAAGTCGAACACTGAGCAAACCTGAACAAAATTATTCGACTACCGAAAAAGAATGTCTAGCTGTTGTGTGGTCAATGTCCAAGTTATGACCCTACCTATATGGAAGGCACTTCAAAATCGTAACTGATCACCACGCACTATGCTGGCTTAAGAATCTGAAAGATCCGACCGGCCGATTAGCACGATGGGCACTGAAGATTCAGGAATATAATTTCGAAATTATACACAAATCGGGTAAAAAACATCTGGACGCTGATGGTCTATCTAGAGGACCCTTACCTGAAAACGAATGGGACGAAGATTATGAAAGACTGTTTCTGAATCAAATAAAAGACGAAAAGGATGATTTTATTGAGAATATTAAGGAGAACCTTAGTGGAAACAAGCCTTCAATTACACAGAACTTCAAAGAAGAAAATGGGTGTCTCTACAATAAAAATCCAAATCCTGAAGGTAGGGCACGCTTGCTGGTAGTGCCAAAGAAGAGAAGGAAGGAAGTCATGAGTGAATACCACAACCATATGCTGAATGGTCATCTGGGCGTCGCCAGAACCACTTACCGATTGAAGAATAAATACTATTGGCCTTCCATGTTGAAAGATGTTTCAGAATTTGTAAAGACGTGCCATCTTTGCCAAAGTCGGAAAGGTTCAAATCACTTGCCTTCTGGACTTTTACAACCTATTCCCCCAGCTAACTACCCTTTTGAAAGAATCGGAATTGACTTTGTTGGCCCCTTGCCATCAACGAAAAGAAGAAGGAAGTGGATAATTGTGTTGACTGATTATTATACCAAGTATGCTGAAACAAAGGCAGTATCAGAAGCAACCGTGAAAGAAGTCTCTACATTTTTAATCGAACATATTATTTTACGTCAGGGGGCCCAAGATTTCTTATTAGCGATAGAGGTTCACAATTCACTAGCATTTTGATGAAGGAGGTAATGAAAATGTGCAAAGTGAAACACTGCTTCACAACGAGCTACCATCCCCAGACTAACGGACTAACGGAACGGCTGAATAGAACTTTAATCAATATGATCAGCATGTATGTGAACACAGACCAAAAGAACTGGGATGAAATCCTCCCTTTTATCACCCACGCGTATAATACCACGATTCAAGAAACCACAGGCTACTCTCCATTTTTCCTGTTGTTTGGAAGGGAACCCATGTCCCTCTTAGACGACGAGAATATCCCAACGGACAGTAACATGGACGATTACGACGAATATATAGAAAACTACTTAGATAAAATAGCAAGGACGAGACAGGTAGTCATTAACAACACAGAGAAGACTCAGGAAAGAATGAAAAGAAACTATGACAAAAAACACAATGAGAAAATCTATGAACCAGGACATTTAGTGGCAGTTTGGACACCAGTGAGGAAAATCGGAAAATGTGAAAAACTATTGAGAAAATATTTTGGCCCATATCGAATATTAAAGAAGCTGTCTAACGTAAATTACTTAAATGAGCCGAAAGATAATCCTGGCCAAGACCCATTGATTGTCCATGTCTCAAGACTCAAACCCTATTTTGAGAGAATTGATGAGGTAACTCACGAGGACGTGACGACCTCTGGAGAGGGAGAAGTGTTGCATCATGGCTAATAAACCTATTTTATTTTAATTAGTAATATTATTTTTCATATATTTTAAATTAAAATTATATTTTATTTTTATTTATTTTATTAAACAGAATATATGTATTATATAATCATCATTTGTATTTAGGTACACGTTTGACTTCACTGCTCTCTTTGATGTGAGAAAATAAATAAATTATTCTGGAGGCTACTTAAAGTAGACTTATCTCCTTATTCCCTTATATAAATTTGTAGGATGGTTGAAACACGCTCTGGTAAGATGCAAGACCCAGCACAGGAGAGAATCATGGCTGAAGAGTCTGCCAAGCCGCAACCTGGTGCAACAATATGTAGCAATTGATTAGCGATTTTTATAAGTGTTTGCTATATTTTTACCTATTCTCTAAATATGATCGTCCCCCACCGCCTTTATTTTCACTCAGATACATCTAATTGCTCAATGACAGAAGATAAAATGTTTTATTCTTTCCTTTTTAGTGCAGTAAAATACTTTTTTTAATGTATCTTTATTTTTAAATTACTTATTTAGTTTTTAGTCATTAATTTACAAAACTTAGAATCAAAAATTCACTTGGGATTAGGCCTGCTCACAGTGGATTCGGAGACGAGAAGTGAAGAAAGCTAAAGCCGAACTGAAGTATGTCTCTTTACTTTAGGTGTTTGGGGAAACGCTTGATTTATTGTGAATTATATTACAAAGTTACGCAACACTTAATGTAATATTGTTGAGGGATAATTAATACATATTCAATATGGAATATGATTATTCAATTGATTAATTTTAGCTATAATTAATAAAATAAATTAATTGACAAAAGTGAATTAATTATAATGGTGTCGTGAAAAATGTGTGTTCTTATATCTTCTATATAGATAAAACATTAACAGAGTTTTTTCAGTTGTAAAGTTTTAAGCAATTCCTACAAAGATACTGAACTATACATAGCTATCTGTAAACCAAAGTTTTCGTTATTTTTTCAATTCAATTTTACAATCGTAGAATTCTTGCTTTCAAATTTTACTTTATTTATTTATCCTCACCAAATATTGCTTTTATTTTTAAAACATGTGCGTTTGAAATATTGATTTTTTAAATTTCTAATGTTAGATATTTTGTGTTTCTATTTCTATTGTTAATTGCTTTTTTGCTTATATAATCAGAATTTCTTCTCTGTGAAAATTTTCCTTGGGGATCTATTCTGGAGTCCTGGAATTTATCCGTGTTTGTATCTGCCCAAATGTATATACTTTGCTTAGAAAGTATTTTTATTTAACCTTACTTGGAATGCTGTTTCTAAGAAATCAGAATATATCCATTGCAATTTTTAAGCCACTATCTTAATTGTAGTATTCTGTGTTTAAAGATAGAATATATCATCATCAATATAGAGCGCGTGAAGCGAAAAACATTGGATTCAAATAAAAAAAATTGTAAAATAAAATAAAGGTAACCTTTTAAATATATATAATTGTAATAAAATAATTTCATCTGTTGAGTAATGTTTAATTAATAAATTAAATAATAACTATACAATATTAATTGGCGACGAGAATTTGAAAATATAATTGTAGAGCCCTAAAAAAAAGTATGGCAGCCAACCTGACGCCACCTTTACCCATGAATATGAATGCTAGCAATTTATTTGCGGAATATAAGCAATGGATGGCATCTATACCATTTTTGAAATAGCATCTGGAATTTCAAAAAAAATCGGATGAAATTAAGAGAGCAACTCTATTGCATTGTTTAAGGCCAAATGTACAACGTATATTTTTCAACTTGCCAGATGAAAAGGAAAATTATGAACAAACTAAAATGGCTTTAGATAAATATTTCACACCTCATAAAAATGTGGTCACTGAGAGATTTAAATTTAGACAAAGAGTCCAGAAAGATGATGAATCAATCGACAACCACCTAATTTCTTTAAGAGAGATTTCTAAATCTTGTGAATTTGGGAATTTAGAAGCTGATATGATAAGAAACCAAATAATTGAAAAATGTAACAACAAGCAACTTAAAGAAAAATTGTTGCAACAAGAAAATTTGACACTGTCAAAAACCATTAATATTGATAGAATGTTAGAAATTTCTAGAAAAGAGAAATTAGACTTCTTGAACCTCAAAATGATCAAACACTAAATAGAGTTCAAATTAAACCTAAAAAGAACTATAATGATTATAATTTCAACAAAGGTAGATTCACTAATCAAGGTACCCCATCATTTTCAGGTGCCTCAAAGCCTAAATGTTATCGCTGTGGATTAGATACACATTCAGCACAAGAATGTGGTGCTAAAAAATGCCTTGTTCATATTGCAATAAATTAGGACATATTTTTAGAGCTTTCAGGAACCGCCCAAATCAAAATAATAATAGAAACCAAAAAATTTCAATCAAACTAAAGTTAAGACCATACAAGAAGAAAATAAGACTGAAGTAGGTGAAAGTTCAGATGAATATACAAGGTGCGTTCATTAATTTCCAGGACTGCTCTGTATCTTTGAAAAAATAAAACAAATAAAAAAACTAATTTAATATTTTTCAAAATATGCCCCTCCTGCCTCAATACACCTGTTCCATCTTTTTTTTTCAATTGTCGAAGCAGGAGATAAAATCACTTTTTGAGAGGTTCCTCAAGGTTGCCTTCGATTCAGCTTGTATCATATCAACGTTGTCAAATTTCCTTCCTTTTAACTTCATTTTCAATTTAGGATAGAGGAAAAAGTCTTAGGGGGCTAAGTCGGGGGAATAGGGTGGATGAGGGATCTGTATGGTTGAATACTTGGCCAAGAACTGTAAAACGACATGGGCTGTGTGCGGCCGCGCATTATCGACGTGAAGTATCCAGTCATTGGTTTGCCATCTTTCAGGTCTTTTAAGGCGCACTGCCTCCCTTAAGCGCCTCATTATCCCCAAATAAACCTCTTGATTAATTGTACGTCCGAAAGGAATAAATTCAGGGTGAACCAAACCATTAATATCAAAAAATGTAACAAATGTCTTGACTTTGGATTTTGTAAATCTTGCCTTTTTGGGTTTCGGTTCCCCTCTTTCAATCCATTGGCTGGATTGACGTTTGGTTTCCGGGTCATACTGATACACCCATGTCTCATCCCCGGTAATGATTTTTTGCATCCATTTTGGATCGGTCCGAGTCATTTCAACCATGTTTTGCAGACATCCATTCTAACCTCCTTTTGTTCCTCTGTTAGAATCCGGGAAAAAATTTTGAAGACATCCGTATCATGTCCAAATCTTTTGTTACTATTTGATGACACAGTCCTACAGATAGTCCAGTCTCTGAAGATAAGTCTTTAATAGAAATTCTTCTGTTAGATTTAATTAATTCCTTCATTTTGAGCTTGTTTTCCTCGCAACGTAATGATCTTGGACGCCCAGTATGCTGATCATCGTTTACCTTTTCCCGACCTTTTAGGAAGCGTGAAAACCATTCAAAAGTTCTTGAACGGGATAAAGCTGCATCGCCAAAAACTTCTTTAATCAATTCATACGTCTCAGTAGCACTTTTTCAATTTAAAACAAAACTTAATGCAGATTCTCTGCTCTTCGAAAATGGCCATTTTAAAATTAGAAATGCGAACCTTACAAGGAAGTTGTTTTGTTCTATTTTTAGATCGGCGCGTGCGCCACGAGACTCGTGCTTTCAGCCAGGTGTGGTCGAATGTCCAATATTTAACTCTGTATAAAAAATTTTCTTTAGCTTTTTTATTTATTTTATTTTTTAACCAGTCCTGGAAATTAATGAACGCACCTTGTACCTACTATACAGGTGCTGGAAATAAAGAAAAAGTGCAAATAGATGGTAGTGAAATAAATATGATAATTGATACAGGGAGTGATAGAACTTCCATAAGCTATAATAAGATGCTTGAATTATATGGCCATAAAATTATGCCAAAAATACATGACACCACCCGAACCTTTTCTGCCTATGGTCAAGATAGACCTCTTCCATGTTATGGTTATTTCAATGCTGTGATTTCTTGGAAAGAAAATTCAATTTCAGAAGAAATTTATGTGATTGATTAAAAAGTTGAATCTTTGTTGGGAGGCAAGGCTAGTTTTGAACTAGGTATAATTAAAAGGGTAAATCATGTAAATGAATCAATGTCTACTAATATAGAAACTCTATTTCAAGAACATGAACATCTTTTCCATGGACTTGGAACTATAAAAGGCTATAGTCATAAAGTGACATTGAAAGACAACTATAGGCCCATTGCTCAGAGATGCCGTCGCATACCTTATGCAATGATAGAAGCAGTAAATCAAGAGCTTGATAAGATGCTAGAGAATGGAATCATTGAAAAAGTGCATCAAGGTTCTGAATGGGTTTCTAACATAATAGTTGTTCCAAAAAGGGATAGTGAAGAAATTAGACTATGCATAGACCTTCGGGAAGTGAAAAGAGCAATATTGAGAGAAAGACATCCAATTCCTACAATTGACAATATGTTACATGCCCTTAAAGGTGCTAAATTATTTGCAAAGCTGGATGCAAAAAAAGGGTTTTGGCAGGTTGACTTAGACCCTCAATCAAGACCCCTTACAACTTTCATCACGCACCGTGATTGTTATAGATTTTGTAAAGTTCCTTTTGGTCTATCAAGAGCTCCAGAGGCATACCAGAAAGGAATGGATTCAATTTTGCTTGATTTGAAAGGTGTCATTTGTTACTTGGATGATGTCGTAGTTTACGCCAAAGATAGACAAGAACTAGAAGAAAGGCTTAGAAAAGTCTTACAAAGATTTGATAAAGTAGGCATTAGGCTCAATAAGAATAAGTGCAAATTTTTCATGGAAGAATTGGATATTTTAGGTCACATTGTTAGTAGTGAAGGTATTTGTTGAAGTTTGAGATTGAATCAAGGAATAAAAAGATTATTTATTAAACAAAGTAACTTAAAACAAGATGTTAAAGTAGCAACATTTTAAAGGCAAGTAGATATAGGAAAGCAGAGACAAAGACTATATATATTGACGTTGACCGCAGCGCCGCCGCGGCCGTTGATTGGTCGATCCTCCAATACTCCACGCCAATCTTTGGATCGCTATTCCAACACTCCCTCTCGATCCAAAATGTTCAGTAGACCTCTTAAGTAGTGGAATTGGTTTCGTGGAAGAGGTTTAGTCATTATATCAGCTAGCTGTTCTGAGCTGCAAACATGATGCACTTTAAGTTCACCTTCTTCATGTTTGGATCTAATGAAGTGGTAGCGAACATCAATATGTTTCGTTCGTTTGTGGAATACTGGATTTTCAACAAGTTTTATTGCTGCTTGGTTGTCGATATAAAGTTCAGTTTCTTTAGTAATATCACAGCCGATGCCCTGTAGAAGTCTTCTGATCCAAATCAATTCCTTAGCAGCACTGCAGGCAGCGATGTATTCACTTTCGGTGGTTGAAAGTGCGATAATTGGTTGTCGTTGGCTTGCCCAAGAAACAGTTCCTCCGTTCATCATGAAGGCATAACCAGTCGTACTTTTTCTGGAGTCACCATCACGAGCAAAATCACTATCAGAGTAGCCAACAAGTTGGTCTTGTCCAGTGAAGAAAATTCCCATGTGTGGAGTGCCTTTCAGATAACGGAAAATATTCTTCACTGTTGTACAATGTGCAGGTCCTGGATATTCTAGGAATTTACTTACTTGTGAAACTGCATAAGTGATATCTGGACGTGAAACACATGATGCAAACATAAGGGATCCAACAGCTTCTCGAAAGGGGAATTTAGGCATCTTTTCCTTTTGTTCTGGAGTAGGACAGTCCTGCTTTGTTAAGATGACAAAGGATCCATAGGCACCGAAGCAGGAATACAGTCAGCCATATTAAATTTACTCAAAATTTTGTCAATATATGATGACTGGTGAATGAAAATACTTGCCCTATCTTCTGACTGCTCTATTTGTAGCCCAACAAAAAAGTTAACACTTCCAGATGTAATATCAAATGCGTGTTCTAACTCATCCATTATAATAGCTATTGCCTCTTTATCTTTAGATAGAATAATTCCATCATCAACATAGAGAGCTAAGATAACATTTGAATCATTGTGTGTTCCAATGAAAATGCACGGGTCGGCGTCTGATGTTTTGAAATTATGGCTATACAAAAAATTGGTAAATTTCTTATTCCAATTTCTAGAAGATTGTCTCAGACCATACAGACTTTTATGTAATCTATAGCAGCTATTATCATCTCTCTTGTAGCCTTCTGGTTGTTCAAGATAAACAAGTTCCTCTAATTCGCCATTGAGAAAAGCTGTCTTTACATCGAATTGCTTAAGAAACATCCTTTCAGAAGCAGCGTGTGATAAAAGAATGCGTAACGAATCATACCTGACTACTGGGCTACAGTATCGAAAAAGTCATCATTTTTTATTTGAGAATAGCCTTTTGCAACTAATCTGGCTTTGAACCGTTGAATTGTACCATCGGACTCCGTTTTAATTTTATAAACCCATTTACAACCGATAGGTTTATGACCATCTGCCAAACGTTCTAAAGTCCATGTTTTATTTTTATTTAATGCATCAATCTCTTCATCCATGGCTAATTTCCATCTTTCTGAATCTGAACTTGTTATTGCATCTATATAGTTACTGGGTTCATCAGCGAGCGCAAAGTTACATTGGCTATTCGAAACTTTAGAGCGTGTTATCATTGGATGCGAACTGATATCGGATACTAGCGGCATTTCCTGCACTGGAATGTTTGCTGTCGCAACTGGTGATTCATCCGGAGCGCTGTTAATCTGAAATATTATTTTTTTTGGTTTGGTAGATTCTCTATCTGGAGTAGCTTTCTCATCGAATGTGACATCTTTAGAAATTCTTATTTTTCTAGTTTTCCAATCCCATAATCTAAAATTTTTGCTTGTATTCTCATAACCTAAAAACATAAGTTTTATCGATTTATTATCCCACTTTTTACGGTTTTCTTTGGGAATATGCATATAAGCATTACAGCCAAATATTTTATAGTTAGCTACATTAGGCTTTGTGCCAAAGAAAAGTTCATAAGGTGTCGTTCCAGGGGTTTGCTTAGTCGCACTTCTATTTAGAATATAAGTTGCTGTATTACATGCCTCAGCCCAAAAAAATCCTGGAAGATTTCGTGAATTTAGCATGGACCTGGCTGCTTCCACAATCGTACGATTGTCTCTTTCTATACGTCCTATCTGTTCGTGCACATAAGGTGCAGTGAACTCGTGAATTATCCCAAATCTTTTACATAAATCTGCAAAATTATCGCTTTTGAATTTTAGCGCATTATCAGTCCTAAGAACTTTTATCTTATTTCCAGTTTGAGTATAGATTAGAGTAGCATATTCTTTGAATATATCTAGCACATCTGATTTGTTTTTAATAAAATAAATATGGCGATAACCACTAAAGTAATCTTTAAATAAGCAGAAATACAGATATTTACTTAATGATTGAGTCTGCATTGGGCCACAAATATCAGCATAAATAAACTCACCTAGCTGGTAGTTTTTGCCATCTGAGGGATAGCACGACTTTCTATGGGCTTTTCCAAGTTGGCATCCTTCACAGAAGAAAAAATCTCCCTCTAAATCTTGAGGCTGCAGACCATCCACCAATCCTTTGGTCGCCATCTCTCGAAGTGTAGCAACTGGAAGATGCGCAAGTCTCTCGTGCCACAACTGAAGCTTGTTCTCGCTGGTGATGTATCCTTGTGATGATGACGTAACCTTGAAGAGCATCCTGTAGAGGCCGTCATGACGCACTCCTACGGCTTTTAGGTCATTATCCATGAAGATCTGTAGCTTGCCATGTTTGATAATGACGTTGAATCCTCTTCTTGTGGACGTAGAAAGGCTATACAAATTTTTCTTTAGTTGCGGCGAGTAGAGCACATTTCTTATGTACGTATTGTACCATCCACCGTCGACGTAGGCTTGAATCTCGATGTCTCCCATGCCTTCTGCAAGTAGTGTCGAGTTGTCTCCCAAGTAGATTGGATGATCACTGGTGAACGGCGTGTAGGTCTTGAACCACTCTCGTCGAAATGTCATGCTGCAGCTTGCACCGCTGTCAGCATACCAAATATCATTGGACTCTACTTGATTATCGCACAAAATAAGTCCATAATCACTTGAACTTCCTTTTGAAACATGAAGATTTTTGGATTTATTTTTCTCATTAGCTAATCTATTTCTACATTCGCGGCTCCAATGTCCAATTTTGTGACAATAGTGGCATTTAGTGTTCTTCTTGGCATCTTGAAAAGAACGTTGTGTATCTTTAGGCTTCGTTCCTGCTTTTGTGTAATAAGGCCTCATCTTGTTTAGAAGAACCGCTTTGTTGATTCCTTGTTTCTTCAATCAAAAGTCTTGCAGTTAAATTGTTAAGAGTTTGAGCTTTCGGATCTAACGATTCCCACGCTGCAACAAAGTAGCGCATACTCGAAGGCAAAGTATTTAAAATTTTTGCTACCTTTTGATCTTCCGTTATGGTTCCGCCCATTTGTGAAATTTGTGCAGAAATATTTTCAATTTTTGCTATGTAATCACTTATTGTTTCCGATGTCAATCGTGCATCGAAGAATTGTTGCCAAAGTAGGCCAATAGTAAATTCGGATTTTTGTTCATGAATAGCAAGTAATTTCTGCCACATTTGTGAAGCGGAAGTACAGTTCATCAGGGGCTGAAGAAACTTTAATTCGATTGCCTGTGATAATAACATCCTTGCCTTAACGTCCTTTGATTTCCAATTCTGTAGTGAACTTTCAGAGTTACTGTCGGAGGAAACAACATTCGGCTTTATTTCTAAGCCTTCCAATAATTCTAGTAATTTTTGTTGTTCCAAGAGAAGCCTGAATTGGAATTTCCATAGTGAAAAGTTTTCACCATTAAAAACTTTAATCCTTGAAAGACAATCTTCGCTCATCTTCTTTGTCTTGGAATCGGCCAACGACAAAAAGAAACTAGGGTTATGGTTGGCGGTTGACGCCTAAACTTCGAGCAAAACAAAGGCTTACTCACTGCTGGCGTTTAATCCTTTTAGGCGCAGTGGAAGCGTGCTGGGCCCATAACCTGTTGAAGTTTGAGATTGAATCAAGGAATAAAAAGATTATTTATTAAACAAAGTAACTTAAAACAAGATGTTAAAGTAGCAACATTTTAAAGGCAAGTAGATATAGATTAGAAAATTCGGCTCACATAGCCAGGGACGATATAGGCAGCAATGCCCTTGCGTCCCCTCTAGCGTCACACAGCCCGAAGGAATGATGCATTCTCCATGCACCGAGCGGCCTTTGGTAGGCCCCTCGCGCCCGCCAGTATGGTCCGGCTACAATGGGGTTGACCACTCACCCACAGGCGTCTCCGAGAGTTCATTGGCAAGGTTGCTGTCCGAGCCCTCTCGTTCGGACTTAGATCCACCCGTCCTACGCTCCTATAGGACTCCCCCCCCCTTTAGCCCTCGCACCCTTACCCAGTCCTCCCTGAATCTGCCGTCGAATCAAGGACCTCTGAGGTGCCGAGGTTGACGCGGGGACACCGACGTGGAGGCGGGGGGGTGGTACTACTGTGTGCACCCCTTGGTTTCTCATGGTGCGCACGGCAAGGACGCTCCCAATGGCGCACACACAGAGCGAAGACCCAAGAGTTTCAAGACACGTGCGCCTCGCTTTCGCGAGTGCAACACGTAGAGACGCCTCTCTACACGCACTCCCCTCTAGGGTGACCGTAGAGGGCAGGACCCACATATAGGAAAGCAGAGACAAAGACTATATATATTGACGTCGACCGCAGCGCCGCCGCGGCCGTTGATTGGTCGATCCTCCAATACTCCACGCCAATCTTTGGATCGCTATTCCAACAGTATTAAACATGATAATAGGAAAATAGAAGCAGTCTTAAATTTTCCAATACCAAAATATATTGAGATGTTAAGGTCATTCTTAGGAGCTTGTGGGTTTTTAAGAAATTTCATACCTAATTTTTCTAAATTGGCAGAACCTCTAAATAATTTGACTAGAATAAATGTTAGGTGGAATTGGGATTTGAAAACAAATAAAGCATTTCAGGATCTTAAAGAGTCACTAACAAAAGAGCCATGCTTGGCATATTACAACTTGAACTCACCAACTGAATTAATCACAGATGCAAGCCTTATTGGTCTTGGAGCAGTATTAATACAAACACAACAAAATGGCATTAAAAGACCCATTGCATATGCCAGAAGATCCTTAACTGATACTGAAAAAAGATATTCACAAATAGAAAAAGAGACATTGGGATGTGTATGGGCAATTGAACATTTTAACACCTATATTTGGGGAAGGAAATTTGTGTTAAAAACAGATCACAAACCTCTAATCTATATGCTGAATCCTAAAAATGGAGCTGTTTTGCCTCCAAGAATTCAAAGATTGAGTTGGAATTCATTCAAGGAAAGCAAAATATTGCCGATATTTTTTCAAGACAACCTCTTTCTAACACAAGTGATGAAAAATGGCTGGAGGACTATGTTCATAAAGTCTTATCCATCACTTCTGAAGAGCTCCAAGCACTGTCTTTGAAAGAGATAAAAGTTTGTACAGAGCAAGATCCTTTGTTTCAAAAACTGAAAGAGATGGTTCAAAAGGGAGTTTGGCCATATCCTTTAAATGAATAATTCAAAAGTTTTTATAAGTTTAAAGATGAACTCTCAATTTTTGATAATCTTATCTTAAAAGGAAGTAGAATTTTTCTACCTTCAAAACTAATAAAGAGAGTTTTGAGAATTGCACATGAAACACATCAATAATTGACAAGAATCAAACAACTGTTAAGAGAAAAATATTTTTGGATAAACATGGACTTTGACATTGAAAATTTGATAAGAAACCGTCCAATTTGTGTAAGGAATCAACCATTGCAAATAGTTCCGTTACCATCAAAATCTTGAATGAAACTTGGAATTGACATAGTTGGTCCAATTGGCCATCATTGTTTTAACAGTGATCGACTACTATTCTACATATCCTGAAGCAATGATAATAGAAGACATTTCTAGCAAGATAATTATTAAAAATTTGATGGAGATTTTTGCAAGACATGGTTATCCACATGAAGTTGTAACAGATAATGGCTTACAGTTTGTAAGTACATCAATGGAAAGATTTTTAAAAGAATGTGGAATCAGGCACATCAAAGCCTCACCCTATTACCCAAAAAGTAATGGGAAGATAGAAAGATTCCATAGATTTCTAAAGAAACAATTTAATTCAAGTTCTGAAGAAGGGAAAGATTGGAAAGAAGATTTATCTGGAATTTTGATATCTTACCGAATTACTCCAAACAGATCTACAGGAAAGACTCCAGCATTCCTATTATTTTCAAGAGAAATCAAGACTAAATTAAGCTCACTTGTTAATGATGCAGAAGAAGATGAATCCAACATCAAAGAATTCAATATGGTCTACAAAGAAAAAATGAAAACATATAATTATATAATTCGGAAAGCTAGTCCTCATAATTTTGAAAATGGAAATTTAGTTTATGTGGCAAATCCAAATAATGGAAAACTTGATTCAAATTTCAGATCAGAACATCATGTCATTCTTGAAAACACTTCAATAAATTATTTTAAATTAGTCAACACTAAAAATGGGAAAATAATTCATTGAAATGCTAAACATTTGAAACATGTTCCTACTCAAGATACCAATCAAGACATTTCTGACTTGATTCCAGAAGAGAGCCAGGAAAATCTTAGTTCAGATTCAACAAGAATTGAATACCCTAACTCTTCTGATGTACATATTCCAGATGATAATTCCTCAAACCAAGACAAGGACACTTCTTTAAACCGACCAAGTTCAAGTAGAACAGGGTCTACATTTAACCAGGTTGTTTCAGGTAGACTTGATGCCGAGACTCTTCACCAGTTGCCACCAGAGGTTTCTCCACCCTTGTCGACTACCAAGGAACCCGTGATCACCAGGAGCGGAAGAGTCGTCAAGCCATCATCAAGATATAAAGACATGATTCCTTTCATCTAAAGGAAGGAGGGAATGTAGTATTCTGTGTTTAAAGATAGAATATATCATCATCAATATAGAGCGCGTGAAGCGAAAAACATTGGATTCAAATAAAAATATTGTAAAATAAAATAAATGTGACCTTTTAAATATATATAATTGTAATAAAATAATTTCATCTGGCGAGTAATGTTTAATTAATAAATTAAATAATAACTATACAACATTAATGTTTGTTCACAGGACCTTCAGGGTAAACCCGAGGCTTGGCCCGGGTAATTCGGATAGTAAAACAGTCGAACTTGGATAATTCAAAGCTAAAAAAAAATGAAAATATCCAAATATTCGAATTGAAAACGTTTAGAATAAGGCTTAAAAGTCTAGGGACCAAGATAAATATTCGAATTGAAGACGTTTTCTAATTATTTAAGTTCCATTGTATATTATCTTTGAAAATTTTTTGATTTTTAAAATTCTTTAATTTTATACATATGCACTTTGATAAACCCCGGGTATTGCACAGGTCATTCGGCTAGTTATCATATATATGTAAAAAAAACAATAGAAAAAATAAAAAGGTCAGGTGTTGATGTTAAAAATAAAAAAGGCATATCCTGACCAGGTGCACATGTGCTTTTCAGAAGGCAGAGCGCCATCTGGTGGAACAGAAATCAACTAAACATTGATTTAACCTGTTTCCTGATATTTGGCCAACCCAATTTCTTGATGGCTTTTCTTGATTTATCAAGAAATTGGGTTGGCCAAATATCAGGGAACAGGTTAAATCAATGTTTAGTTTATTTCTGTTCCACCAGATGGCGCTCTGCCTTCTGAAAAGCACATGTGCACCTGGTCAGGATATGCCTTTTTTATTTTTAATATCCTTCCTTATATCTATAAAAATGAAATCCAAAATCGATGTTTGTTATCGCATAGCGCAAAATCTACTGAATCAATCATTATGAAATTTCGCATGTAGGTAGCTGAAGATTTCGTTTACCATATAGGCTATTCACAAAACTAAAAAAGTGAATGTGCTTTTTTTAAAATAAAAAACCAACAAGCGATAGTTCCAGCCTTTTACCGCTTGAGCGCAGCACTAGTCGCGACGATAAATGAATTTGATTGGTTAATAATTAACACGTGGTTTGTTTACACGTTGAATGTTAGTTTGTTCACACGATGAATGTTTTTAAAAGGTAAGATTATCCAATCACCGTGAAACTTTAGTAAGTTATTTACTATACTACTTGGAAGATTTCTGGTTTGAATTCGATTTGAAATGAATATTCTTTGCAATTTTATTTGAAAATTTTCTATTTGCACTCGCAAGCAGCACCTCTCGCGGTTTCTGGTGAAATTATATTTATAAATTAAAAATGCTAAAATGTGTTTCAAGTATAATAAATTTAATTAGAAATATAGTAATATTATATTCCAAAGACGTTGTAAAAAAATCTTGGCATTTAAATATTAATATATATTTAAAGAAAATATTGTAACGTTTTTGTGTTAATGTTAAAATGTTGTAATGTTAAAATATATTTTACATTGTTAATTTAATTTGCTGTTGTTTTATAATAACGAAGATGCAAATTTAATTGTTGTTGTTTTTTATCGTTTGTTTATATAAAAAATTACATTGTATGTGATGATGATAACAAAAATGAATTTTTAAATTTATATACATAATTCATTGAGAGAAAAAAAAGAAATAATTAATTATAAAATCCACAAACGCGTGACAATATCTTATTTAAAAATTAATAAATGTTCTTTAAAAAAATATGTTTCAAAAATAGATTCAAACTCATATAACAATATTTATATACGTTTATAAATCTATATATAGGTGGATTGTATGTTTTCTAGAATCGTTTTAGCAAATGTTTGTTACTTTTACTAGGGTAAAAACCGGGCGAAGCCGGGTACATTTGCTGAATACAGTTATTTACAAATGTTCGTTTGTGGCAAGATACTATTCCTCCAACTTCAAATTACTGAGTGGACCAATTAATATTGATTTTATTCAACTTATCGAGTATTTTTAAAGGGACCTGGAAAAAAATTAAAATTATCGAGAGTATAGACAAGTGTAGATTCAATATAGGGATTGGATCTTTGCTAGAATCGTTTTAACAAATGTTCGTTAGGCAAACCTTTACTAGGATAAAACCGGCGAAGCCGGGTACATATATATATATGTAATAATGTGTTGAGTCGACTTATCTGTGATTAGGGATCCTGTCGACTCTCTGTAATAATGTGAGATCCTGTCGACTCCCTGTAGTAATAGGTTGAGGTTTGGTAAGCCTGTTGTAGAACCTCGTCGACTCTCGCTATAAGTTGTGGCAACCGAGGGTCAAACCTGTAGTAACCGAGAGGGACAGTCAGGGCGTGGAGAGTTTTCCAGTACCTCTCTGCACCTTGTAGGACCTTTAACAGTTCTCACAGGGTACAGGCAGTCGTGGTCGAGGCAGAGTGGAAAAAGCTTGGGAATGTCCACACACACAAAACGAAGCGACACAGTTGTCGAAGGAAAATTCCTTGAATAGATAAAAAGCGAGCCAAAAGCAAAGATGGAGATCGAGAAAGTTTCTTACTGTTTTACATGGTCGATGAGTTGGTGACAACCGGCGACACGCGGATGGGGAACTGACTGGAACTGACTAACTCTGTTGCTAAGGCCGGTCTTATTTATACCACTTTTTGGACCAGGAAGGGAACCAGGAAGTATTGCCTTTCTGCACGTGTCCGCTAATCGACACTGGCGCCTGTCTGTTGGCTTCCATCTATCTTTAAAAGTTATTTTGTGATTCTCTCAATCTTGCTTTTAACTCAGTTTTTAATCTATTATATAGTTTTATTTATTCATCCTCAGTACATTACATATGGGGATACAAGGACACACGTCAATTATGCGTATAATTAGTTATAGTTTGTAGTTAGTTCTATATACAACATGACAATCTTGTTATACGTATTACATAATATAGGGTTATTGGTTTAAATTATCATAGATGGGCCCCGGGAGTAAAGGGTTTATCCGGGTTTAAGCGGGTAAAGCCTCTCTAACACAGGTAAGTAATTAAAATTTCTTTTAATTAATTAAAACTGTGAGGGTAAAGGGCTATAACAAGATGTTTATTTGGCTATATCTGAAAATTATAACAATAAAACTTATGTTTAATTTAAAAGTTATGATATTCATTATAAAAGAGAACTGTAGATAAAACCTTTGTTTGCTAAAAAATAATGATGATAAAAAATGATGTTCTAAAAGATTGTTGGCGGGCGTTGGAAAGGGTTAGGGGTTGAAGAATACGCAATTGTAAGTGTTGCACAGACAATCAAATACTGAGATCCAGGTGCAAAGCGAGGATATAGACTTGTGCGTCTTCCTAGGCAATGTTTCACCTGCGATCCTGTATAAGGTTACAGTGCTTTGTCACAATTGTAGGGTTATTGGGTTGAAAAGTTTGTTGAAGAAAAGAATTAATATGATTGAAAGGGGTGGTAGAGCCATGCGATAAGTAGAATTGTTGTATCGACAGTAGGTGGTCTGACTTGACTTAAAATCAAAGGTTGATTGTGGTCCGCTAGAGCTGAAAAAATTGAAAGTTGAAAAAGTGAACGCTTTGTGCATGCGTTGGTGATGTGCTCTGCGGATGATTGAAATAAACTTTTGAAACGTGTTCAGACCAAAAAGTCGAGACTTGTACTTCTGGGGAACTGTGTTCAAAGAGTTTGTTGAATTACGAAATCAAAAGAAATATTGTCAAGCAGTACTGTCGTTTCTACGAGCAATGGCTGAAATAGGTAGTGAAAAAAGTATAGGGAAGTGATTATTAAGAATTTGATTGTTGAAAACGATTGTTGTATGCCCGATAGTTGATGATAATAATTGTCATATAATAAAGTTATTTAAACAAATATAAAATATAGTGAATAAAAAGAAAGAAATATGATTGCGGATAAAAAAGTATAAGTGGATAAGATCAAACATGTAATATATAAAAGACATGATAATGAATTAGTAAAATATAAAAGATATAATAATGAATTAGTAATATATAAAAGATATAATAATGAATTAAAAATGATTATTGAAAGAATTAAATGTTTTGCCATACTAAAATAATATCATGAAAAATAAAATTGTTAAAATAAAGTTGTTAAAATAATGTTGGAATAAAAATTTGATTATATAATTGAAAAGTAAAAAATAAAAATAATTATTCAAGATTTTATACAAAGTTATAATATAATTAAAGATTACTAATGATTAGATAAATGTTAAGTAGTGAAAAATGGAACAAAAATTGTCTCTTTTGAAGAAAAGTTACAACTGTGGTGTGTAACTAGGTCATTTCCCTTTGGTAAATATCGGTGTTTCTATGTATCTCTGAAACTGGGAATACGTGAACTGACATGTTCATGGTGATATGTAGAGAATGTTTTCTCTTTTGCGTGCTGGGGTATAGAAAAACAAGGACATACAGCATACAAATATAAAATAAATGATAACTTGATTGATTCTTTAAAAAAATGGATTGCATTGACGAAGATGATTGTAATATATAACAATAAAGGGTTAACATTATATAAAAGATGGCGTTCTAGTTTAGAAAAAATATTCCACACTGGTCGTGAAAACTATGTAAAAGTTGTAAAACACATAATGATAATTAAAGATATAAAGTGTTATAATATTTCAATATTAAAGTTCAAATTAATAAGTAAATTGGGTAATGATTGGTAAGTCAATCAGTTGATAATTGACAGGTTATTTGGTGGACACGAAAGTCTAGCATACCCTAGCGAACTGGAGGTGTCCTGTTAACATGGCGGCTGCAATTGGTGTCCATATCAACATGTGTCATGTCCTTTGATGCCGACCGACATAAGCTGGGTTGTTTATTTTCGTTGGCGGTCCTTTGTTGCCGACCCTTTGTTGCCGACTGGCACATGATCCCATGTCTGGCCTACGTCCCGAGTTGAGTTGTCTTCTCTTGCCTATTTGAAAATATAGTTTTCTCGGTGTTCGCAAGCGTTGTGTCTCGACGATGTTGCGGACTTAATAAAAAATGTTATTCAATGATGTCAGGTTTAGATGTGAGTAAAATTGCGACTTTCCGACGTGGACACGTTTTGGTGAGGTGTCACAGGCATGAAGGCGTCTTGGGCCTGTTAAGTGAGAAAATTGTTGTGGTGCGCTGTGTAACACTAGTGGGTGAATTGTATGGAAAGGTGTCACGTGAAGTCTTCGTTTTTGGTACAGCATCTAACTAGTTTCCGAATGAATAACAAATTTATTAGTCATGGGTGGTTGTTGTACGAAACACATCGAGTATTTTCAGATTGTTATAGAGGTGGCATGTTTATCGTGAAATCTTTGTGTTCGCGACGATATGGAGCTCGTGTGGCTCGAAATTGGACGTGTTGTTAAATCGCGCGTTAAAATGGTGGCCAATTGGAGAAAGTAAGGTGGGAATGTGTTGAAGTTCGTTCCGAGGGATGTGTGAATTATTAATAATTATGCATGTAAAAAGAAAAGGACGAGGGAGTGTAGCTATGCTGGAATTTTTAACTTCTTTTGGGGAAGGACAGTTACATTTCTAGTTGTGCTTTTGAAGATATTGTATCTTTCGATTTTTGTATTTTAAAAAAAAATGCGTTTCACCTATGTTTATTAAAATTTGAATATATTTTTTTAAATCGTTGATTATGGTAGTGCGAAAATTATACTTGTAAAAGGGCAATGGCATGATAGTGACTTATAATTTGAATGGGGCGTGTACATAAAATAGTGAACATAACAATGATTTTTTGCAAAGTTTTGTGTATTTAATTAAGACATTGGTGTTTTTTGGTATAAAAATAAGGTATTAAAAAAAACACACAAATAAGTTTAGAATTATGATTCGAGTAATTTAAATATAATATGAGTTTTTATGTAAAATTGAAAGTAATGAATTAAAATTTAAAAGTTGCTTAAAATAAAGTAAAAAAAATGATAAATGAGGGTGTACAATATTTAAAATTTGAATTGAAATGCTATAAAAATGGTAAAATTTGATTTAAAAATAATTACAGTAAAAATAAACATTATATTTATGGAAAATCAAGTTGTTAACATGAAGAGAGAGTAAAGTAGATTTTTTAAAAACTCACAGTTTTTATGATTGTTCAGTCAGGAGACTTGGTCTTTGGTTGTTGTCCTGATGACGTGGAAGGCGTCCCATGTAGAGCTTGTAGAAGCTTGTGGATTCTGTTTGGCGATGGTGGCATGTCGTTTGGATGGTTGCGTTGTAAGGTCGAAGGTGGGTAACTTCTCACCGGCTTATTTTGCGGGAATGTCGGCTGTGTCGTTGAGGGGAGATTGCTTGGTCGTTTCGTTGGAATGGCGTGCTTGTTCCTCCATCTTTGCTTCTTGGCTCTTCTATCTATCTGGACAGTCTTTTTACCTTCTTCGTTGTGGTCTCCTTCGTTGTGGTTATCCTGTCGACTCTCTGTAATAATGTGTTGAGTCGACTTATCTGTGATTAGGGATCCTGTCGACTCTCTGTAATAATGTGAGATCCTGTCGACTCCCTGTAGTAATAGGTTGAGGTTTGGTAAGCCTGTTGTAGAACCTCGTCGACTCTCGCTATAAGTTGTGGCAACCGAGGGTCAAACCTGTAGTAACCGAGAGGGACAGTCAGGGCGTGGAGAGTTTTCCAGTACCTCTCTGCACCTTGTAGGACCTTTAACAGTTCTCACAGGGTACAGGCAGTCGTGGTCGAGGCAGAGTGGAAAAAGCTTGGGAATGTCCACACACACAAAACGAAGCGACACAGTTGTCGAAGGAAAATTCCTTGAATAGATAAAAAGCGAGCCAAAAGCAAAGATGGAGATCGAGAAAGTTTCTTACTGTTTTACATGGTCGATGAGTTGGTGACAACCGGCGACACGCGGATGGGGAACTGACTGGAACTGACTAACTCTGTTGCTAAGGCCGGTCTTATTTATACCACTTTTTGGACCAGGAAGGGAACCAGGAAGTATTGCCTTTCTGCACGTGTCCGCTAATCGACACTGGCGCCTGTCTGTTGGCTTCCATCTATCTTTAAAAGTTATTTTGTGATTCTCTCAATCTTGCTTTTAACTCAGTTTTTAATCTATTATATAGTTTTATTTATTCATCCTCAGTACATTACATATGGGGATACAAGGACACACGTCAATTATGCGTATAATTAGTTATAGTTTATAGTTAGTTCTATATACAACATGACAATCTTGTTATACGTATTACATAATATAGGGTTATTGGTTTAAATTATCATATATATATATATATATATATATGTTTGTCGGCTATGCACGCCCTCAATATTGTCACACTCTGCATAGTTATTTTGTAAAAATATGTAAATTAGTATAAAATAATTGGTAATAGAAATTTATGTAAATAAGGCTTTTGAATTAAGAGCGAGATACAATTAGTTGATAGAGCTTCTTTTGTTTTCTTTGAGTTTAGTTCGTTGTTACTCTAAATCTCCTAGAGTCAATTTAACTTTTCCATTATTAATAAAATACAGTTGCTTGCTTTATGAGAACGCGGTCTGGTTTATTTTATGAGATGGCGAACGCTGATCAGAAACCTTTAGAAGCACCTAGGTCGAGGCAGGTGTAACAATATGTAACTAATCTCGCTGAAATTTGAAAAGGACAGAGAGTTAAATCTGGAAGAGTTTTTTGTCGCGCTTTAACCTAGAAAAATTATAAATAACCAGGTACTGAGCAACAATATTTTTTTTGTCAGAAATGATGATGAAAATATTGCTGTATCATGCTTGATTGACATAAACAAAATTCTTCAGGGGAATATTCACTAAAACAGACCACGGGCGAAGCCAGATAATAATTTTCAGTAGGCAGGAACAAAATTCTACCAGCGAAACATTCACTCGAGCAGAAGACACACGAAGCCAGGTCATATCTATATATAAAATATAGTTTCTCGGCCTTTGGCTAAGATCGTGTAGTTTATCTCTATATATTTTTTATTTATATATATATCTTTTTAAAAATATATTCAGTAGAGAGAGTGGATATGCTTGCTCGAAAAATATATATTATATATTATATAAATATATAATGCAACTAATATTATTATCATTATTATCATAATATTCTGTGTGTGTTTCGGAATATTATTATCAATAATAATTTTATCAATAATATTCGTTAGGCAAACTTTCACTCGAATAAAACCCGGGCGAAGCCGGGTACACATCCGCTAGTATATATATATATATGTTATATTAAGATATTATGTTATATTAAAATATTTTATTTAGAAATGTTATATAAAAGTATTATTTAAAATCTTATATTAAGGTATTATTTAATTTAAAAAATTATATATTTCATAGATACAAATACTCTGTTCAAATCGACCGCCAGAGGTCACGCTTTTCCTATAAATACTCATTGTTGTTGTTCCCCGTTGGCCGACCCAAAACATTTGTACATTATGTAAATACGCTTTTCATTTATTTATTCTTACGCCTTAAGCCAGGCATTACTTTTATCCAATTATGTTTTTATATCACTTAGCTCAATTAAAGAAATCCTTTGATCAAGACTTATTATTATTATAGCCACGACTGCATCACCAATACCATTTAGCACTGAAAAGAACCAACAAATAACTCCATAGCATAATCATCGAGATGATCCAAAACTACAGAAATAATATCTTTTTTATTTAAAATATAATATTAGTCGACAGGATGTTTACCTGTTCGTTCAAAATTTCAAAAGGAAAATTATTTAATATCAAAGATGCAAATACAAAGATTTTTTTCAACCTGATATCCCACTTCAACCAGACATCACCATATCCAGTTAACTCAGGACAACTCCGGATTTCTCCATCCTCAACCATCACCCGCTTCCACGCAACAAGCAGCCTTCTTCCATACAGCCATCTCCCGAGAATTCAACCCCAGCCGGAATCATCCATTTCAAGGTACTTTGTATTAAACATTTTGCGCAGTTTACCTAATTTTAACTTGTAATTTTCACCAATGCTTCTAAATAGTTTTCAATCGCTTATTTGCTTAAATATACCCTTTTTGTCAAATTATTTTTCTGTATTAATTTTACCATAGTTTTTTTTACCTTTAAATTTTATCACACACTTCAATTCTTTTAAACCTTATTTTCCTTTGTATAGTTAGCTCCTAAATGCCATAATATACTTAATAACAATTTGTATCTTTATATTTAAACTTGTATAAATAATTTATCCCAATTTCACCAAAATTTACTTTTATATCGTGTCATAATTTTACATTGTAAACTTAAATATACGTAAATTAGCTAATATATCTTCCATTACATATTTTACTTTTAAAACATTTCAAATAATTTGAACCATACACCATATCAATTTTAATATGCCATATGCAAAGCAGTCGGCCGGGAGGACAACAACAATAATAAATTACATTTTCTTACACTATCAATATCTTTTAAATAATTAGCTAATATATTTTCCATTGTTTAACATATTTCAACCTTTCCTTTTTTATTTTATTTTGATGACCAAATTTTTTCCATCATTTCTTATATCACCTAACAAATATGTAAATTTAGCGAGTCCAACATATGTAAATTTTAGCTCTTATTTTTTGTCAACTTGTTTCTTTTTCTCTCAAATGATCATTCTTTATTCTTACCATTAATGTTTCTTAACATGTTCATTCCTTGTTTTGCATTTTGCCTTTTTTTTACATATTACCCTTGCCTTTTATTGCTTTTTCACAAATGCCTTTTATTTTTCTTATCATCAATGTATTTTCAGTGCTATCATAATTAAATTTTCATTTATATACTTTTGTAATTTATTAATTCATTTTTTTTTACTTCCTCATTAATATAATATGTGTATTTTTGTCTATTTCCAATCTATTGGCTCACAACAAGCCAATATGATCAAGGAATATCACCCTTTTATTTTTCAATTTTTAAATAATCATTCATTTTATTTTCCTTCCTCATTTTTGATATTATATGTGTGCATTTCTTTTGTCTATCCAATCTATTGGTTCACAATAAGCCAATACGATTATGGAACACTTTTTTCATTCTTTACCACAATTTTCACTCTTCACCACAATTTTCAATCAACCACATTTTCACTCTTCACCACATTTTTGTTATCATTATTCACATTATCATTTTTGTAATTTCCTGTCTCTATTGGTTAACAACAAACCAATATGATTATGGAATATCACATTTTTATTTTTCACTTTCTCCCAAACATTTTATCATCATTCATACTTTATATGATGTTATTTTCTTTCTAATCATTTTACCATTTTTTAACTATATTTTTATCACTTTTCTCTGTGCCCATATTATTCTTTTCACAGGGGGGAAATGTTATATTAAGATATTATGTTATATTAAAATATTTTATTTAGAAATGTTATATAAAAGTATTATTTAAAATCTTATATTAAGGTATTATTTAATTTAAAAAATTATAAATTTCATAGATACAAATACTCTGTTCAAATCGACCGCCAGAGGTCACGCTTTTCCTATAAATACTCATTGTTGTTGTTCCCCGTTGGCCGACCCAAAACATTTGTACATTATGTAAATACGCTTTTCATTTATTTATTCTTACGCCTTAAGCCAGGCATTACTTTTATCCAATTATGTTTTTATATCACTTAGCTCAATTAAAGAAATCCTTTGATCAAGACTTATTATTATTATAGCCACGACTGCATCACCAATACCATAGCATATTCATCGAGATGATCCAAAACAACAGAAATAATATCTTTTTTATTTAAAATATAATATATATATATATATAATGTAAATAAAAGAGTTTATCAAATAGAAATTTAAATCTTAAATATAATTTAAATTAAGTTGATATTATAGAGTAAGTTAACATGGATTTATATATTGATAGAACTATATTTAAAACTTTTAGTAATAGTAATATTTTATATATAAAAAGGAAATTTTATTAGATTAGCAAGCTAAATCTAAATTAATTATATAAGATAAAAGTTGATAATTTTTTGTGTTTAAGTTAGATGATTAAAAAGTTGTTTATATGTATTATATTTATATTTTATTTAGGAGAGAAAAATGTAATAAAAGTAATTATATGTTAGAATAATATGTTTTTATTTTAAATAGAAAAAAAAAATTTTTAATAAAAAGAAAATTAAAAAAGAAAAGAAGATTTAACAACGTAACGTCTTTTAGCGTCGGCTTTTACAAGTCATGTAGACATACTCTAAAAATAAATAGGAATAAAGAAGAGATTTATAATGATTATATATTTATTTTTTAGTAAAAGAGAGGAAAGAGATAAAGAACGAACCATATACTTTTATTTCAAACAGGTAGAGAATTGAAAGGGTGTTAGTATTTTATAGTTAATTAATAGTTTTTGTAATTTTTTATATACTTTTTTTTCTATAATTTTTGATTTTTTTTAAAGAGTAAGAATAATATGATATAATGTTTTGCCTAGTTAAGGATAGATAAACAGATTTTAAATCTTTGCCTATTAGAAATTATTTTTTTGGAACCCTAATGGTAGACCAGGACATTACACAAAAGGAGATTGGAAAATCTATTGGAAAGATAAATCTGTGGTATCAGGGCTCTTCAGATGAAAATACCACATCCCATTTCACCCTTACTTCATTATGGATTGATTTCTCTACGACCATTAAACTGTATAATTAAATTAATATTAGATAACATAGAATGAGGTTGTTTACTTACTTATTCAAAGTGGCGTCTGTTGCTCCCTAGAGACAGCGCACATGTGTGGACAAGTAACATGTGTCTGTTTGGGGCCCGCCAACTTTGTTCTAAAAGTAACCTTCCCTCTTCTAGGAAATCTTATTTTTAAAGTTGTTTGAAGTTAGAAAAGCTGTCAGAAAAGAATCATTAGAAATTTTAAAGATTGTGAAAATATGTATTAAAATTTTGTTTCCATTGATATAAGTTACATTTTTATTAAAATTATAAATTAATTGAATAATAAAACATTTATTATGCTTCAAATTCATTTATATTTGTTTTCCAGTTCCCTCCCACAGTAACTGGAGATCAAATTGAATGAATTTAATGCTTTATAATCGTTATCATATAATTAATTTATTTAAAGTCATAGGAAATATATTCAGTTATTCTATCATTTGTTTTAGTATAAGAGTAGAATATAAGTTGTTGGTTAGATTAATTGGAGAAGTTTGAAGTTTCAAATTTATAATTATATTTATTATTGTTTAGGTATTTGTGTATTGACAGCCTATTGTAAAACTTTACTGTTTTGTATTTAAAACCATTGTTTAAATACTCTTTATTAAGATTTTTTATGTCTTTAATAAAGTTTGTTTTAATGTTGTTGATTCTATAAAATCTTTAAAATTGACCAAAATATATGCCTTTGCAGCAATTTGATGATATGTTGGAATTGACATTACAGAATTTAATAATTTTAAAATTATAACAATTTATTTTGTCATATGTTCCAACTGATTTGTTTTCAAGGTTTATATTTAAGTCTAAAAAGTTAACTTTTTTGTTATTTGTTATCTTTTCATTATTTTTAAGTTTCAAATATTTAGGGTATATTTTGTAAATGACATTATTGAATTGTGGGTTATTCAAGATAATAATGTCATCTACATAAAGGAATATATGCCAATTTACATCATTCTGTAAAAATAATTCTCTTTCATACCAAAAAGGTAATAAGTTGGCTAGTAGAGGACTGGATGAAGTTCCCATTGGAACACCTTTAGATTGAATATATATTTTGTTTTTAGAATTAATATAATTGAAGTTTAAGAAGGTTTCAAGTAATGTTTTTGCTGTGTTGTTATCTAATTTAAATGTTTTGTATTTGTTGTGAATAAATTGAATATGGAATGTTTTATCATTAATGAATTCGTTTATTAAGCTGTGTATTTTATTATTAAGGTCTTCTAAACGTATGTTAGAGTAAAGATCTTCAAAATCAAATGTATGAACTGTATTGATCTTTTGTAGGTTATTCGTTAGGAAGTTAATGATTTTTTTTATTAGAATCTATGATTTTAGAGGCGTAATATTCTTTTAAAATAAAACAATTTCAACTGTCCTCACTGCGATGGAAAAATTAAAGGGAGGGCCTGGCTCATCAGTGGTGAACCCTCCCAGCGGTTTCGCCAGTTTAATCTACCAAGTGTTGAAGCTAGTCTTAAATCTATGTTTTTTATGACTGAGTTTATTCCTGATGTGATTGTTCTAAATGTGATTGGTGTTTTATGTAATTTAGGAATAATATAAAATTTCGGTATGTGTTTGTGTTCTTGTTGTAATTAATAATTTTTAGTGAGTTTTCTACATTTTTAATATCTTTTTTGATATTAGTTTCAGTTGTTCTTATGAAAGTGTATTTACTATTGTTATTAATTTCATTTTTTAGGAGGTCATGATATAAGTTTTTACATATAATAGATAAATTATTTGAACATTTATGTTCAGGATTAGAGTTATTCACTTTTATTTTTATTTGTGTCGTGCAATTATATGTACATTGTGTAAATTTATTATTTGTTTTTGTATAGGATTATATTCGTTTTCTTTGTAGGCAAAATTCAGACACACCTAAATTGTAGGCATTATGTAAATTTACTGTCTCTTTTTGTTTTGTGTAATATATGTAAATTTAAAATACAATATAACGCGGCTGATGATTGTAAAACGAAAATTGAAATTATAGTACTTCATCCTTAAAAGTTAGAAATGTCGAAATTTCTCTTTGAAAATAAATTACGATTTTTATAAAAGAAACATTCGCGGTATAATTTCAATATGTAAATTTAGTTAGTATAAAAGGGAAAATTTTGGATGAATAAAGGCAGTGTGAAAGTGAGGCTGGGCTACGGTGTCTTGCTTGACCTCCATTACAGTTTAAATTGTCTCCACAGGGGAGACTGGTCCCTCGACATCTGAATCTAAGGGCGCCTAGGGCAATCAGCCTTTATCGCGCCAACAACGGGTTCCTCGATATCTGAATCTAAGGGCGCCTAGGGCAGACAGCCTTTACCGCGCCAACAAGTGGTCCCTCGAGCCGGATCGAAGTGCTATGGAGACGCAGTCGACGGTTTTGGAGGAAATTCCTCGTATCAGGAGGAGTACTAGAAAAAACCTTGGAATCGGGCCAGTAAGATATCCGGATGCAGAGCCTCAGACAACAACTCCCATGGCTATAACAGAGCTGACTGGGGAGGGAATAGACTCGACCAGGACAACGGATGATGTTCCAGATGGACCCAGCCTTGCGGAAACTTACGGGAAGTTGGAAAAGGATACTGGAACAAAAGCTGGAACAGGTGGACGGTCAGCTGCTTCGAGCCGATCAGATCGTTTAAGGAAGCGAATGGAGCTTCAGATGGTGAAGCTGAAAATTGAAGAAGAGAAAGGGAAGCTTCAGGTTAACTCGCTGCAGCAGCGGGAATTGGAGCTGCGAAGGAGCCTGATAGAGGACGACTCCCAGTGCCCTAGCAGCGACGACGATGTCCCTGAAGACACCAAAGCCGAGAATGATGAGAAATACGTGGCGGAACGGGAGACAAGGCCGAAAGAAGAGCCATTGCTGTCGCAGACTGCCCCTGTATTTCGTCCCGCAACGCAACCTGGTCGCTGCGCGAATGACCCAGAGCCTACTTCTGGTGCCAACGAATTGGCAATGGCGTTGGTAGAGGTTTTCAAACAGCAGAGCCTAAACACGGAGAGATTGATGGCGCGTCAGGGTTCGGGAGGACAGTTGCCTGTATTTTCCGGGAACCCCCTTGATTGGCCGGTGTTCATCCAGCACTATCGGCAATCGACCAAAGACTGTGGGTATTCTCCAGCTCAGAACATGGCGAGGTTGGAGAGAGCGGTGCAGGGAGATGCAAGAAGGTCAGTGCGTGCTCTCATGATTGTCCCGGCCAATTCTGAGGTGGTAATACAGGTTTTGGAACAACGGTACGGACAGCCTGAGTTCGTGGTACAGGCCTTAATTGAAATGGCCAAGAAGACCCCATCGCCAGCGGCAACCTCGTCGACCGACACCAGAACCCCAGCAGAAATAAGTGGACTGTTGAATGGAAGCTCGCGATCCGTCATACTGCGGGTTATTATGGTCCAACTGTATGGAAAGGATGGAAAGTCAAGGAAGGAGTGTGCAATTTTTGATGAATACTCTTCCGTGACGATGATGGATGCGGTTTTGGCGAATCAACTCGGACTACGGGGAAGGACTGACCCCCTGCGGCTCAAATGGACAGACGGGAGAATGCAGGAAGATTTCACTTCCCGACGTGTTTCTTGTGATGTCGGCCCGGTAGAGGATAGGCATAGATTCAGCCTGAATAATGTACGAACTGTACAAAATCTCTGTCTTCCTGCTCAGCCGTACAGATATGATGAGCTGTGCGAAAAGTGGAATCACCTAAACGCGGGAAAAATACCAGATATGGGTAATATAAAACCGAGATTACTAATCGGTCAACCCCACATTAGGCTGACGGCGGCGAGAGAAATCATAGAGGGAACTGGCGACTCTCCTGTTTTGACAAAAACCCATCTAGGGTGGTTGGTACACGGTCCAACAGGCAATGTAAGCGGAAATGGGGAGATTTCTTTCTCTACCTTTGCGGTATCTGACGAGGACTTTCTCCGTGATCTGGTGAAGGAAAATTTCAAAATTGAAAGCATTGGGGTTAGGGGGCTGTTACCTCGTTCAAAACAGGACCTTCTAGCGGAGCAGAAGATGAATGAACTCACTCGACGAGTTGAAGACATCAAGGAAGAAGACCAGTTGGATCCTGTGGCCCAAACTTCCTCCTCCCCACCTAAAAGAGGCAGACAGCCTGGGAGGAAAGCTGCAGCCGCACCTAAAAGCTCCCCCGGCAGGAAACCTAGAGGAAGGAAGCCTCAGAAGAAGGAAGCTCCTCTAAAGAAGAAAGATGTGAAGCCTGAGAAGAGAGAAGTGGAAGAAGAAACGGACGAGGAGAAGCCGTTGAGGAAACAGAGGCTAAACAGCACAGAGTCTCCTCCCCCAGTCCTGAAAGGAGAAGAAAAGCCAGAGCCTAAACCAGAAATCTCGGAGCAGAAAGTCCCTTCACCTGCAGTCGCCGCCAAAGTTGAAACAAAGCCAGAGGATCCCCCTGCTAAGCCACCACCACGGGCACCTGGGCTGACAACTCCTGAACCTGATGATGATGATGATACCACTTCTGCCATTAAGGAAGAGGAACAGACTTACGACGATGACGACTTCGACATTCCTCAGTTCAGCATGGCAGAATGGCAGACCATGAAAGCCAACTACCGGTCGCAGCAAGTCACAATTCACATCAATTTTGAGGAGCTGGTCGATGCAGTCACCAAGGGAGACAAGATCACAGTGTACAACGCGGTGGGCAAGGGGCCGCAGTACCACCGCCATGACCTGAACATCCTGATAGATGGCACCACACTACTGGTGATGGCCGTTGAGCGGGGCTTTGACGAAATTGTGGAGATCCTGGTGTTGGGCGGCGCGGACCCCAACTTGGCCTTGCAGGGCGGCAAGACACCGCTCATGGTAGCGGTGGAGAAGACCCGGGTACGCTGCCTACTGGTGCTAGTAGACACCGGAGCCAGACTGGGCAGCCAAGATAACGACGGCAACTCTGTGCTCCACCTGGCATGTCGCCTGCGCCGTACCACCTGTGTGGAACATTTGCTGCAGTTGGGCGCAAACACCGGACTGACCAACAAGCGGTAGTTGAGGCCCTGCTGGCTGGGGGACATCGATGCTGTGCTCAGCCATATGTCCATCCTGGAGGACAACTTTGAGTACACCATCAAGCACTGCAGCCCCTACATGAAGCTGGTCACCCCCCTGTTCCCTCTCCAGATCTTCTCCCTCAGGGAGGGTCCGCTCTTCATCCTCAGCTTTGCCTGCTCTCTCATCTACTATCACTCCCAGATGTGCCTCCTCTTCATGGCTCCGGCAGACTTCAACTTCCAGCACAGGATGAAGGCCTGCATGGACGGCGCCACCTCCCCCGTGGTGTCTGTTGTCCTGAATCAGTTCCAACAGAAGTGCATCTCGCTGGATGGAAACTTTATGTTCTGCCTTGTCAACCTAGTCAACGGCACCAACCTACGCGGTGCTGATAAGGAGCAACAGCAGGCACCTGAATTACAGCCTGGGCAACAGCAGGCACCTGAACTACAGACTGGGCAAGAGCTGCCACCTGAACCACAGACTGGGAAACAGCAGGCACCTGAAACACAGCCTGGGCAAGAGCAGCCACCTGAGCCAGAGACTGGGCAAGAGCTGCCACCTGAACCACATCCTGGGCAAGAGCTGCCACCTGAAACACAGCCTGGGCAAGAGCTGCCACCTGAATCACAGGGCTGAAAATGGATTTCGTCCCGAAATCGGGAGGAAATATGTTCAGGATTAGAGTTATTCACTTTTATTTATATTTGTGTCGTGCAATTATATGTACATTGTGTAAATTTATTATTTGTTTTTGTATAGGATTATATTCGTTTTCTTTGTAGGCAAAATTCAGACGCACCTAAATTGTAGGTATTATGTAAATTTACTCTCTCTTTTTGTTTTGTGTAATATATGTAAATTTAGTTAGTATAAAGGGAAAATTTGGGATGAATAAAGGCAGTGTGAAAGTGAGGCTGGGCTACGGTGTCTTGCTTGACCTCCATTACAGTTTAAATTGTCTCCACAGGGGAGACTGGTCCCTCGACATCTGAATCTAAGGGCGCCTAGGGCAGACAGCCTTTATCGCGCCAACAACGGGTCCCTCGATATCTGAATCTAAGGGCGCCTAGGGCAGACAGCCTTTACCGCGCCAACAATTTATCTATTGGACATATGATAAAATATTTTTGTAAGTTTTCAGAAGTGTCTTTTAAGGAATTTATTTTATTTATTTCCTCTCAAATTTACAGTGTACCATTCGAGCATAAAGCTCACGAGTCACTTTGTCGTGGATGTTAGGCATCAAGAATTTCTAAAAAATGGCCTTCAGAACTGACTGGAAGGTCACAGTTCAGGTAGAGTGAAGTCCAGGTCTTTTATGTCTTGGATTGAGGTCTCCATCAACTTGGAACAATTCTTGTATTACTGGATTTTGAGAAGTAGAGAGTTTTAGATATAATTTCTGGGTCGATGATATGTATATTTCTTCTATATTAGGCTGGTTTAAGTCCTGCTTTAAAATTGCATTTGATAGATTAAATGGGGCATTTACAGTACTTCTTAAACAAATTCTCATTAATGCATCTATTCTTTTCCTATCAGTCAAGGTTATGTATTTAAACCATACAGGCAATGCGTATGTTACTATAGGGAGAATACAGCTTCTGTATAAAGTAAAATTTTGGTTAACAGATAAACCACTTTTTGAACTGAACATATTGGATAATGAGGCTTTGGCTATTTTAGATTTTCTTATTATATCCTTCACGTGGCTGGTGAATTTCAGTTTAGAATCGAAAGTGACTCCCAAATATTTGACCTGCTGGGTCCAATTTATGGGAGATGAGTAAATTATAAGATTTGTCCTCGGTGTGAACTTGAAGCTATTTCGTGGAGGAAAGATAATTGCTTGAGATTTCTTTGGATTCAGATTGAGTTTCCATTTATCACACCAATTGCAAATGATTTCAAGATAGTTTTGAAGGCGGGAAATTAAAATATCTGAGGAACGCGAGCTGGATAACAGGGCAGTATCATCAGCGAAAAGAGCTAGTCGGCATTGTGGGATATGTGGAATATCATTGATGTATAAATTGAAAAGTATAGGGCTCAATATTGAGCCTTGAGGAACACCAGATTCTATTTGCCGAGGACTTGATATATATGTTCCAACTTTTACGGAGAACGTTCTATCCTGAAGATAATTCTTCAGGAACCTGATGAATTTCTGAGGAAAATTATAAGAAGTTAATTTAATGATGAGGCCTCTGTGCCAAACCATATCGAAAGCTTTTTTAAAGTCTAAAAGCACTACTCCAACAGCTTCGTTAAGGGATTTGCGAGTTTGTATGAAATCAATAACGGTAATCAATTGGTGAGTTGTTGAATGATTTGCTCTAAACCCAAATTGCTGTGGAATTAGAACATTTCTTGTATCTATATAGGTCTGGAGTCTTTTAAGGGTGATCCGCTCAAATATTTTTCCAAATATCGGCAAGAGACTAATTGGCCTAAAATCATCCAGGGATTTAGATAGTTGCTTTTTTGGTATGGGAATAACTATAGCATGCTTCCATATCTTTGGAAAGTAGCAAATATTAATAGATGCATTGAAAATGCTAGTTAAAAATACAACCCATTTTATAGGTAGGTTTTTGATTAATTTGGTAGTTATTTCATCGTGACCAGGCGCCTTGTTTGCAGAAAGTTTTGTTATTTCTTGTTTTACTTCTTGTGGTGATGTAAGTTTCAAAATATTTTCGTTGTTATCAAGAGTCATTCGAGTTTCATTTAAGGTTGGATGATTTGTTAGGGCTTCTTTTGAAACTATGCAAAAGTGTTTTGATAAATTAGATGCCAAAGCCTTGCCAATTTCTTCATCTGAATGTAGAATATCACCATCTACATTAATATTTTTAATTTCCGATTTTTTTCGAGTTGATTTCACTAGTCTCCAGAAGGTGTTTGGAGTATTTAACGCGCTGTTGATAAGATCATTTTGACTTTGCTGGTTGTACTTTTGTAATATAATATTCACTTTCTTATGAAAATGTAGATAAATTTCTCTGTGTCTGGGGTCCCATGTTGACTGCCATTTCTTTCTAGCTTTATTCTTTTCTCTGATAATGTTTTTAATAAAAATAGGCACATGCGGTTTAACTATGGGAGAAACTATTGTACTTTTAGAATAAGTATTAAGAATGGTTTTGTTGAGGGCTCCAATTTCAAGATCAATATTTATAGTAGAATTTAAAGGGGATCTGGGAGATGGATTATTGATTAAATCTTGCTGAAAATATATCCAGTTTGTGTTCTTATTTACTTTCATAGAAAAGTCATATTTAGGACATGCCAGCCTTAAAACCACAGGTAAGTGATCAGAAGATAATGCATCTAGTGTGGTAATTTCAAAATTCCACGGCACATTTTTGAAAACCGCAAAGTCCAAGAAGTCAGGATGACCAATATGACTGTAGTGAGTAGCCAAGGAAGGAGCTATTATGTCCAACCCTGCAGTCCGATTCATTAGGTTTTGTGTATTTTAGTGTGTTGTTATAATAGTTTTTTATTTCTTTACTTAATTTATATTTCCATTCTAGGAAAGTAAATTCAGGAATTCTGTGTTTTATACTAGTTTTATTTTTGAATATATCGATGTCTTTTAATATAGATTTAATTGTATTATTGAAATTGTGTTTGATCTGAGGTATATATTTGTTGGGACACCTCGTGACGATTATATGCCAAAGTAACCCAGAACCCCACCTAACCTAACCATATCCCACCTATGTCTATCTAAGCCACAAACCTCTGGTGATTGCGAGGTGTCGAGATGGAGCTTTAGCCTTGGCAGCACCGAGCCAGAGACCGAGATCCCCTTCCTGTAGTCAAGCCACCTGACCTGTGGTGGATGACCTGGCCCCACCAACACCAGGATAGTCTGAGATGGACTCAGACACCCCTCCCTGGTGGTCAAGTCACCTGACCTGTGGTGGATGACCTGGCCCCACCAACATCAAGCTAGTCTGAGATGGACTCAGACACCCCTTCCTGGTGGTCGAGCCACATGTCTGATGGTGGCTGACTTGACCACAAGCCAGTCCAAGATGGACTCAGACGCCCCTTCCCTGTAGTCAAGCCACCGACCTATGGTGCTTGACCTGACTCCACCATCTTCATGCAGAGCACCAGCTCCACCACGAGCCCTGAACCTTTCCCAAGCTGACCCCAAGATGCCCAGATCCTACAATATTAATTATTTTTTAATTCAATATTTTCGTATTTTTATTTTATTTTTTTGTGAATATTTCTTTAATAATTTTTATATTTAATTTATTTTTATCATTTTTTTTAAGATGCCTTTTTCATTTTTTTATTTTCATAGAGAGAAGAGGGATGATAGCCTTGGGGGGTGAGTTCAGCAACACTGGGAAAAGGAAGCGGGATATTTACATCCTGGGATTTTGACATTTTTTTGATATTGACATTCGGATTTTTACTTTTTTTTTCTTAACAAAAATTTGATTTTTTTTCCTGAGAAGCAAAAAGAACTTGGAGTTGCGGAGGGCGGAGGCCGCTGGCTGCGGCCTTGGCTGCCCCTTTTTTCGAATCATGGACATGGGTGGCTGAAGGTAGGTGGGGATAATCTGGGGATAATGGCATAATAGGCCTTTTTTTGTGTGTTTACATTTATATGTATATTAAACTCCTCCCAATTTTAAACTTATATAGTTTTTTTTATCCTTTTCCATGAAATCTTATATATATCTGCGTGATGTACATTGAAAGATTTTATTAGTCTAAATAAAAATTTGTCTAACCAAAAAATTGATTGGTTAATTTCCCTTTTAACATTAATTGCTAGCCGGCACAGCTTTAGGTCTCTACATGTGCCATAGATGAATAAATTTGTGGTCTGCTTTTCTGCAGCCACTGGCGCCCTAATATTTGGACATGTAGAGATCTGGAAATAGTAAAGTATAAAATCATCCCGATTTTAACAATGACGCCCAAAGCAGGGCATAATTATGTTTATAATTTTCTTCTTCCATTATACCTTTAAAATATATGAAATGCTCTCGATTCCTACATATTTATATCCTCTATTTAAAATGTTTTGGAGTTTTGGTTCCAAAAAAGAATAATCGCTAGTTAAAATATGTCCTGTAAATTTATATTTATCTAGAACATTGTGGCAATTAAATTTAGATTTTTTTAAAATTTGTTAGATTATTTATAAACGGGTTATAATTGCATAATATATTGCCTATATTCTTGTTATATTTCCAGGTAGTTTTAAAATTTAAACCTTTTATAGGAAATAAATTGTTAATAGATTGGTTATTAAATATATCATTAAATTTGAAATGATCAAATAATTTGTTATTGAATTTGATAATAATATTAATTTGGTTATTTTTTTGTTTAATTTTTCTGTATTTGAAGATGTCGTTTGTGATATCTATTAATCTATTAGAAAGATTGTGAATTTTAATGTGTTCTACAAGTTTTATAAGTTTGCTATTATTTAATTTGAATAATGTTTTAATAAAATTTTCAATGAAATTTTTTGTGTACATTTTGTTTGTGTCTAATAAGTTATTAAAGTTTATGAAGCCTAATTTGTTGGTAGTTTTACCTCTGGTTTTGACTGAATTATTATTAGAGTTATGTTTTTTGTATTTATTACTAATTTCATAGATTGATATTTCAGATGGTTGTGGTGTGTATGTGTGGTTAAGTTCGTCGTTAAGTCCATAAGGGTGTAAAGTGTTGTGTTGATGAATGTAATTGTTTTCTAATAATAATCGTTGTTTTTTGTCTTGACAAATGTCAAGTATTTCTATCATGTAATTGTTAAAGGTATGTATTTTATATATTGTGTTGTTTCATGTATGTGTTACCAATTGATATTTTGGAGTGGTTTCTATGTAAATTTATTCTTATGTTTAAAGGATTGCAAGTTTGTTCTATATATGAAAGTTGACAAGTTTGCCAAGTTAATTTATAAATAGTGTTCACTATCTTACAACTAGGTGTTTGAAATGTGTCATGGTTCTTGAAAGTTGGGCAAGTTTGACATTTCTTATTTAGACAATTTTTAGCGAGTTTAGAGAACATAGAAGGGGTGCTAACCCAAAAATGTTTGTAGTTTTTTTTAAGTTTTTTAGTTGGTTATTCTTTAAAACGTTTTTTTTTATTAAAAATTATTTGTTATAGATGTTAGTTGAAATAATTAATAATTTGTTTAATAATAAATATAGATTGTTGTATGTATGTCTGTAGTAATTGTAAGAATAACTAATAAAAAACATCTTTAAACTGACTAAAACACTGAGAAAAAATATTCTGTGAGTATTATGTGATTATAATTACTTTTATATTTTAATCTTTCCTTTAAGATATAAATTATACCTTTTGGATATGTAAATAACATAGTTTGTCTATTAAAAATTGAAATCTTAAATATAACTTAAATTAAGTTATTATCATAGAGCAAGCTCGTATGAATTTATATGAAATGTAAATAAAAGAGTTTATCAAATAAAAATTTAAATATTAAATACAATTTAAATTAAGTTGATATTATGGAGTAAGTTAACATGGATTTATATATTGATAGAACTATATTTAAAACTTTTAGTAATAGTAATATTTTATATATAAAAAGGAAATTCTATTAGATTAGCAAGCTAAATCTAAATTAATTATATAAGATAAAAGTTGATAATTTTTTGTGTTTAAGTTAGATGATTAAAAAGTTGTTTATATTTTATTTAGGAGAGAAAAATGTAATAAAAGTAATTATATGTTAGAATAATATGTTTTTATTTTAAATAGAAAAAAATATTTTTTTGAAAAATAAAAATAAAATTTAACAAGAAAAGAAGATTTAACAACGTAACGTCTTTTATAGCATCGGCTTTTACCCGTCATGTAGACATACTCTAAAAATAAATAGGAATAAAGAAGAGATTTATAATGATTATATATTTATTTTTTAGTAAAAGAGAGGAAAGAGATAAAGAAAGAACCATACACTTTTATTTCAAACAGGTAGAGAATTGAAAGGGTGTTAGTATTTTATAGTTAATTAATAGTTTTTGTAATTTTTTTATATAATTTTTTTTCCTATAATTTTCGATTTTTTTTTAAAGAGTAATAATAATATGATATAATGTTTTTGCCTAGTTAAGGATAGATAAACAGATTTTAAATCTTTGCCTATTAGAAATTATTTTTTTGGAACCCTAATGGTAGACCAGGACATTACACAAAAGGAGATTGAAAAATCTATTGGAAAGAGAAATCTGTGGTATCAGGGCTCTTCAGATGAAAATACCACATCCCATTTCACCCTTACTTCATTATGGATTGATTTCTCTACGACCATTAAACTATATAATTAAATTAATATTAGATAACATAGAATGAGGTTGTTTACTTACTTATTCAAAGTGGCGTCTGTTGCTCCCTAGAGACAGCGCACATGTGTGGACAAGTAACATGTGTCTGTTTGGGGCCCGCCAACTTTGTTCTAAAAGTAACCTTCCCTCTTCTAGGAAATCTTATTTCTAAAGTTGTTTGAAGTTAGAAAAGCTGTCAGAAAAGAATCATTAGAAATTTTAAAGATTGTGAAAATATGTATTAAAATTTTGTTTCCATTGATATAAGTTACATTTTTATTAAAATTATAAATTAATTGAATAATAAAACATTTATTATGCTTCAAATTCATTTATATTTGTTTTCCAGTTCCCTCCCACAGTAACTGGAGATCAAATTGAATGAATTTAATGCTTTATAATCGTTATCATATAATTAATTTATTTAAAGTCATAGGAAATATATTCAGTTATTCTATCATTTGTTTTAGTATAAGAGTAGAATATAAGTTGTTGGTTAGATTAATTGGAGAAGTTTGAAGTTTCAAATTTATAATTATATTTATTATTGTTTAGGTATTTGTGTATTGACAGCCTATTGTAAAACTTTACTGTTTTGTATTTAAAACCATTGTTTAAATACTCTTTATTAAGATTTTTTATGTCTTTAATAAAGTTTTTTTAATGTTGTTGATTCTATAAAATCTTAAAAATTGACCAAAATATATGCTTTTGCAGCAATTTGATGATATGTTGGAATTGACATTACAGAATTTAATAATTTTAAAATTATAACAATTTCTTTTGTCATATGTGTTTTGTGCTTGTCATTAATATTTAAAACACATTTACATTTTATATATTTTATTCAATTACGATCAAAATTACATAAACATCACATTTAATTATATATCATCACAAACAATTATATATCATAACTACATAACATTAAGCCAACCATATCTTTTTTTGTTTTCGTCACTGGTCCAATATTTTTATTTTCATAGACTAAATTAGGAGATTAATTTATAAATGAAAAATATGCAAAACAAATAAACAACTATATACATCAATTCCCCCTTCTTAGGCTTGGCCCCTCATTTATTTATTTACTTTTTATATCTCTGTGGACATCTGCGCTACCTCTGAGGGTACCTGGGGGTTGTAACACTTTTCTCCTCTGAGATTGGAGTTGGCACACATTCAGCATCACTAATATTAGTGGGATGTGATTTACCAGGCAACATTTTTTTAAAGTAGTTTTGATGAACTTTTTTTTCACTGTCACCTTGTTTTATTAAATAAACATTCCTTCCTAGTATTTTAATTATCTTTCCTGTATATACCAAGAGGGATGATTATTAGTAATCCACCTAAATTTCACAGTCTCATCCACTTTAAATTTACTGTTAACATATTGACCATTGACTTTGGAGACTTTTACTTCTTCTTTTGACAACACAGAAAGTCTTGATCTGATCTTTCTTCCAAGAAATAGTTCCGCAGGTGATGTCCCTTTTCTAATATTTACATCTGTCCTTATAAAGAACAAAGCCCTGGACAGAGCCAAATCTAGTTCCACCTGCTCGTTTTCATATAATAGCTTTTTTAGCAATTTCTTTACCTCTCTTACAGAGACTTCTGCCTGTCCATTCGATTTTGGGTGATATGGGGGAGATGTCACATGGGATATGCCATTCTTAGACAAAAAATCACCAAAGTCACTACTAAAGAAAGGAGGACCATTATCAGAAACCACTACTTGTGGAAATCCGTAACGAGCAATACAATTTCTCATAAAATTTATACAAAAATATGCACTGGTAGATAGTACTTCAGAAACTTCAACCCATGAAGAGAATGAATCTACTGCTAGTAAAAACAGTCTATTTTTGAAATTGAAATAGTCCATGTGAACCCTCCTCCATGGTCCAGCGTATTTAGGCCAACTCTCAGTCCTTTGATGAGGCAAACTTTCATTAGAAAGACAAGTTCTACAATTTTATGTAATTATTTCTATTGAAGAGTCCATGCCGGGCCACCAAATAGATGAACGAGCCATCATTTTCATTTTATTAGTCCCTGCATGGCTCTCATGTAATAATTGAAGTACCTTTTCATGTAGACTTTTTGGAATAACCATTCTATTCTCAAGAAAAATACATTTTTGGAGAATGGTAAAGTCATCAATCCTTTTTAAATAAGGAATGAGATCATCATTGGGACTTGAGGGTAACTCCCCTGTCTCAATAATTTCATACAATTTGAATAAAGTTCTCTCTAAATGTGTTTCATGAGCCACAAGAACATGGTCAATGGTGGAAGTATTTAAGAGTAAAATTTCACCACTCCCATCATTATATTCCAAATTATTCTTTTGAAACTCTGGAAATCTAGAAAGGAAATCTGGAATAATATTATCCTTTCCTTTTTTTATGCTTAATTTCAAAATTAAAATTTGAAAGAGTTAGAGCCCATCTATGAAGTCTATTTGCAATGAGTGGAGGCAAATTTGTTTTATCTCCAAAAATAGTTATTAAGGGCTTGTGATCAGTATAAATGGTGAATTTCCTACCAAAAAGGTATTTTTTTAATTTATTTACTGCAAAAACAATTGCAAGTCCTTCTCTTTCAACTTGAGAATATTTTCTTTCATGAACATTTAAAGTTCTGGAAATGAAACACACAGGCCTTTCCTCCCCATCCTTCAAATGTGAAAGGGTTGCTCCTATTCCCACCTGACTTGCATCACAAGAAAGAATCAAAGGCAAATTTAGGGAATAATGCGATAAACATGAGGTCTCATCTAATGCATTTTTACAGGAATTGAAAGATCCATCTGTCTCAATATTCCAAGACCATTTCACATTCTTTTTTAATAGGTTGTATAAAGGATATGCTAAATCTGAAAGATTTGGCAAAAATTTACTATAAAATGACAAAATTCCAAGAAAGCTTTTTAATTCAGTTATATTCTTAGGAACTGGACAATTCTTTATGCAAGCTAGCTTGTCTTTCAAGGGGTATATACCAAATCCATTAATTTTATGTCCAAGATATTCAATCTCATTTTTAACAAACAAGCACTTATTTTTGTTTATCGTAAAATTATTTTCTTTAAGAATATTAAGTGTTCTCTTAAGAATATCTAAATGGTTTTCCAAATTCTCTGATGCAATAAGAATATCATCAAAATAAATGTAAACATCATTGATTCCCGAGAAGAAGGATTCCATTGTCTTCTGAAATATTTCAGAAGCAGTCTTTATACCAAAAGCCAAACGATTATATTTATATAAACCTTTGTGAGTGGAGACAACCAAATACTTTTTTGAAATATCATCCATCTCAATTTGATGGTAAGCCTTTGACAAATCTAATTTAGTAAATAATTTCTTTCCTTGAAAATTACTTAAGACTGAATCAATGTTAGGGATAGGATATTTAACATCCTCTAAGTAAGGATTTAAACTCTTTTTAAAATCAGCGCAAAGTCTAATTTGGCCATCTAATTTTGCAACACAAACAAGTGGTGAAGCACAATCACTTCTATCTATAGGAGACAAAATATTCAAATCAACCAATTTATCAATTTCATCTTCCACCAGTTGTTTTAAGGCAAAAGGAACTTGTCTGAATTTGTAAAATTTTGGGATAAAGTCAGCCTTCACATCAAGATGGCATTTGATACCTTTAATAGGGCCAGATTTGTATTCAAAAATGGATTTATAATCATTTATAAGTGACTCTACATTAAAAGAGTCCAATTTATGTAAAGAATTGAAATAAATATAAAAAAAAAACTAAGGAAATCTCTTCCCAAAAGAAATTTAGAGAAATTAAAATCAGTTATGAGTATCTCAATCACCCTAGAAACATTTCTAAATTTTATATCAAATTTAGCCTTACCTAAAATAGGTATTTTAGAACCACTATAGCCTGTTAAGATGGTATCACATTTGTTTAACTCAATATTTTTAAAATATTTAAAGTAAACACATTTAGTTAAAGTAGTAATGGCTGCACCAGTATCAATTTCAGCCAAAAGTTCAATCTCATTCACATACACAGTTTCAGTCAAAGGAGGATGTAAATTTATATTATACAATGACAAACTATTTTGAGAATTTGAGGGATTATTAACATTAGGGTGCGACTTAAATTTATTAAAATTATTTTTAGAATTTTTATGGGCAAATTATGGTCAGATCTGTCTTTTTTATAACACATTGTGGAAATATGACCTAATTTACCACAAACTCTACAAGTAGCAGATTTAAAAAAACAATTATAATGAAGATGGTTAGTCTTACCACAGTGTTTACAGGTATTATTAATGGCGTGAAGATACTGTGGGGACTGATGGGCATTTTCGGATCCTTTGATATTATGTAGCTCATTATCCGCTGATTCCGCAGACAGAGCTATGTCCACTGCACCATCAAAAGTTAAGTTTTCTTCTTGTAGGAGTTTCTTTTGGGTAGATGAATCAATGATGCCAGCAACAAATCTGTCACGTAAGGATTCTTGTAAAAAATCTCCAAAAGAACACTTTTGAGCTTGGTCTTTTAGGCGTATCATATATTTAGAAATAGTTTCTCCAGACTTTTGATCCATTTTCTGAAATATGAATCTTTCATATATTATATTAGTTTTTGGATCAAAATGTTTTAATAAGATCGTACATAATTTATCAAAAGGAACTTGAGCAACTTCCTCTGGAAAAACTAAATTTCGCAAGATACTAAAATATTTAGGGCCTATACTTGAAATAAGAAATGGCGTCTTAAAATCTTCCTTTGTTTTAGAAATTAACATAAATTGTTTTAAGCGATATATATAATTTTCCACATTTTCTAAATTCTCATCAAATTTCTCAAACATACCTGAAGACATATTTGAAGTATAATTTCTTCTCCCAAATCAATTTCTTTGTTCTTTACAAAATTCGCTTTTCCTCGTCGCCAGTTATTTTGTGCTTGTCATTAATATTTAAAACACATTTACATTTCATATATTTTATTCAATTACGATCAAAATTACATAAACATCACATTTAATTATATATCATCACAAACAATTATATATCATAACTACATAACATTAAGCCAACCATATCTTTTTTGTTTTCGTCACTGGTCCAATATTTTTATTTTCATAGACTAAATTATGAGATTAATTTATAAATGAAAAATATGCAAAACAAATAAACAACTATATACATCAATATGTTCCAACTGATTTGTTTGCAAGGTTTATATTTAAGTCTAAAAAGTTAACTTTTTTGTTATTAGTTATCTTTTCATTATTTTTAAGTTTCAAATATTCAGGGTATATTTTGTAAATGACATTATTGAATTGTGGGTTATTCAAGATAATAATGTCATCTACATAGCGGAATATATGCCAATTTACATCATTCTGTAAAAAGAATTATCTTTCATACCAAAAAGGTAATAAGTTGGCTAGTAGAGGACTGGATGAAGTTCCCATTGGAACACCTTTAGATTGAATATATATTTTGTTTTTAAAATTAATATAATTGAAGTTTAAGAAGGTTTCAAGTAATGTTTTTGCTGTGTTGTTATATAATTTAAATGTTTTGTATTTGTATGTTATCAACAGCAATAGGTAAACGTTATAATTTAGGCGAATCTACTATTAGAGCAATAAAAAAAATGAAGCGGCAATAAGAAGATCAGTCAGATCTGGTACAAATTTGAGTTCTAAAATTTCATCATATTCAAGAGGCACTTTAATAGAAAAAAACAGAAAAGGCTCTCGTAATTTGGATTGAAGATTTAACTCAAAAAGGAATTCCGTTAGATGGACATTTAATCAAGATGAAAGCCCTTAAATTTTACAAGGAGTTAAAAGAATCAGAGCCATCTACATCTTCACGTGAAAGTAATCCACAATTCTCTGCCAGCACAGGGTGGTTAACTGGTTTTATAAAAAGACATTCTTTTCATAATCTAAAAATAAAAGGTGAGGTGGCTTCTGCAGATGAAGAAGCTGCTAGAAAATATCCTGAAAAGTTGGCTAAAATTATTAAAGATGGAGGATATTGTACCCATCAAATCTTCAATGCTGATGAAACAGGATTGTTTTGGAAAAAAATGCCAACCCGTACTTACATTGCAAAGTCCGAAAAAAATGCCAGTGGTTTTAAAGCTGCTAAAGATCGAGTTACTTTATTGCTGTGCAGCAATGCATCTGGCGATCGAATGTTAAAACCGCTGCTTGTAAATCGATCTTTAAAACCACGTGCATTAAAAGGAAAAGACTTAAATACACTGCCCGTACATTGGATGGCAAACAAGAAGGCCTGGGTAACAACGGCTATTTTCACTGAATGGTTCAATAAATGCTTCGTACCCGAAGTAGAAAATTATATGAAAGAGATGGGTCTCGAATTTAAGATCTTATTAATTCTTGACAATGCACCAGGTCATCCAAACTTAGAACATCCAAATATAAAGGTAGTTTTTTTTCCTCCAAACACAACGAGCCTAATTCAACCATTAGATCAGGGAATTATTTCAACATTTAAAAAATATTATGTAAAATTCACTTTCCAATTCATTTTCGATAAACTGGAATCCGATACAATAACAGTTACTGAAGTTTGGAAACAATTTAATATCTTGAACTGTGTAGATCATGTTGCGTTAGCAATTGCCGAGATAAAATCACAAACTTTAAATGCATGTTGGAAAGCTGCTTGGCCTGAATGCGTATCAAAGAGAAATGAATCAAATAGAACAACAATAGTAACATCAGATATTATTTCAATTGCTAAGGTAATAGGTGGGGAAGGTTTTGATGATTTTGGCGAGCATGATATAGAAGAATTGCTTGTGGACGAAGCCCTAAATGATGATGATATTTTGGAAAGTATGGTAGATACTACTAAAGATTTCGAAACAGTAGATAGCGAACTGGAAGATGTTACTCCACTGGACGAAAAATTACTTCGGGAAGGCCTTCAACTTTCCGGTAAATTGGAAATTTTTTTTATTCAAAATGATAATGATGTAGAACGCGCCTTAAAATTCCAACGTGATCTGAAATTGTGTATGTCTGGCTACAGAGAACTCTACAAAGAACTAGTCAAGCCATCACAGCGTTTGATTACTGACTACCTTGTCAAAGAAAAAAAAATCACTGAAGTTCCTAAAGAAGCATTACCATGTAGATCTGATGACGTAATTTTATCTTCAAGTGATGAAAGTGATCTTGCACCAATCCACAAACGGGTTCTCACATTATCAGACAGCGAATAATGATGAAAACATTCTTAATATGATTTTAAATAAAGTTTTGTTTATGTTTTTTTTTACATATTAAGTTTTGTTTTTGTTATTAACACACATATGTGCCATTTATTAAAATATGATGAGAAAAAAATTAAATCTTATTATTTATAAATCTTTTTTATGCGATTTCTGGTGCATTTTAAAACATTATTTAGGTTTTATGCGATTTTTTTAATAAATGGAACGTATCCATCACGAAAGAAAAGATTATACACGGCCTCGCCTCTATGCGGATGTTTGTAATGACACCCGAACGAATATTCCTACACGGAATAGATATTCCGTGTTGGAAGATTTAAACTAAGTGTCGCGCCTGATTCCTTCAATCAAAGCAAGTCGACCATAAATGGAATTAGAAAGTTGGACCCTAGGTACAAAATTAAGATTAATGTGAACAAGATAGGGTTATGCGAAGCTTTGATTGATACAGGCGCCGATCTTTCAGTGGTCGACCTAAGAACAGCACTTTTGCTGGCCGTGAAATAAATAGTCTCACTAAAACGTGTTCAGGACCCGATGGGAAAAAATTAGATATGGTAGGTAGCATTATTTTAGATTTAAAAATTGATGACACTGAATTATCCCACGAATTTTTAGTAATGGACGCGCAGCTACGAACCAGGAGAATTAGTAGCAGTTTGGACACCAATTAGGAAAATAGGAAAGTGTGAGAAACTACTGAGAAAATATTTTGGCCCATATAGAATATTAAAGAAGCTGTCCAACGTAAATTACTTGATTGAACCAAAAGATAATCCTGGCCAAGACCCATTGATTGTCCATGTCTCAAGAATCAAACCCTATTTTGAAAGAATTGATGAGGTCAATCACGAGGACGTGACGACCTCTGGAGAGGGGGAAGTGTTACATCATGATTAATGGCGTATTTCTTATATTATTTTTAATATATTTGAAATTTAAATTATATATTTATTTATTTTTATATAAAATATTCTATGATATTTATTTAAAACACAGATTATTTAGAGGATCATCATTTGTATTTAGGTACACGTGTGGCTTCACTGCTCTCTTTGATGTGAGAAAATAAAAAAATGATTCTGGTGGCTACTTAAAGTAGACTTATCTCATTATTCCCTTTTATAAATTCGTAGGATGGTTGAAACACGCTCTGGTAAGATGCAAGACCCAGCACAGGAGAGAATCAAGGCTGAAGAGTCTGCCAAGCCGCAACCTGGTGCAACAATGTGCGATTTTTTTTATGCGGATTCCCCTGAAACGCATCTACCGCATAAAAAAAGAACCAAGTGTATATCGATGTCTTTTAATATAGATTTAATTGTATTATTGAAATTGTGTTTGATCTGAGGTATATATTTATATCCTCTATTTAAAATGTTTTGGAGTTTTGGTTCCAAAAAAGAATAATCGCTAGTTAAAATATGTCCTGTAAATTTATATTTATCTAGAACATTGTGGCAATTACATTTAGATTTTTTTAAATTTGTTAGATTATTAATAAACGGGTTATAATTCCATAAAATACTGCCTATATTCTTGTTATATTTCCAGGTAGTTTTAAAATTTAAACCTTTTATAGGAAATAAACTGTTAATAGATTGGTTATTAAATTAAATATTAAATTTGAAATGATCAAATAATTTGTTATTGAATTTAATAATAATATTAATTTGGTTATTTTTTTGTTTAATTTTTCTGTATTTGAAGATGTCGTTTGTGATATCTATTAATCTATTAGAAAGATTGTGAATTTTAATGTGTTCTTCAAATTTTATAAGTTTGCTATTATTTAATTTGAATAATGTTTTAATAAAATTTTCAATGAAATTTTTTGTGTACATTTTGTTTGTGTCTAATAAGTTATTAAAGTTTATGAAGCCTAATTTGTTGGTAGTTTTACCTCTGGTTTTGACTGAATTATTATTAGAGTTATGTTTTTTGTATTTATTACTAATTTCATAGATTGATATTTCAGATGGTTGTGGTGTGTATGTGTGGTTAAGTTCGTCGTTAAGTCCATAAGGGTGTAAAGTGTTGTGTTGATGAATGTAATTGTTTTCTAATAATAATCGTTGTTTTTTGTCTTGACAAATGTCAAGTATTTCTATCATGTAATTGTTAAAGGTATGTATTTTATATATTGTGTTGTTTCATGTATGTGTTACCAATTGATTTTTTGGAGTGGTTTCTATGTAAATTTATTCTTATGTTTAAAGGATTGCAAGTTTGTCCTATATATGAAAGTTGACAAGTTTGCCAAGTTAATTTATAAATAGTGTTTACTATCTTACAACTAGGTGTTTGAAATGTGTCATGGTTCTTGAAAGTTGGGCAAGTTTGACATTTCTTATTTAGACAATTTTTAGCGAGTTTAGAGAACATAGAAGGGGTGCTAACCCAAAAATGTTTGTAGTTTTTTTTAAGTTTTTTAGTTGGTTATTCTTTAAAACGTTTTTTTTTTTATTAAAAATTATTTGTTATAGATCTTAGTTGAAATAATTAATAATTTGTTTAATAATAAATATAGATTTTTGTATGTATGTCTGTAGTAATTGTAAGAATAACTAATAAAAAACATCTTTAAACTGACAAAAACACTGAGAAAAAAAAATTCAGTGAGTATTATGTGATTATAATTACTTTTATATTTTAATCTTTCCTTTAAGATATAAATTATACCTTTTGGATATGTAAATAACAGAGTCTGTCTATTAAAAATTGAAATCTTAAATATAACTTAAATTAAGTTATTATCATAGAGCAAGCTCGTATGAATTTATATGAAATGTAAATAATAAAGTTTATCAAATAAAAATTTAAATCTTAAATATAATTAAAATTAAGTTGATATTATAGAGTAAGATAACATGGATTTATATATTGATAGAACTATACTTAAAACTTTTAGTAATAGTAATATTTTATATATAAAAAGGAAATTCTATCAGATTAGCAAGCTAAATCTAAATTAATTATATAAGATAAAAGTTGATAATTTTTTGTGTTTAAGTTAGATGATTAAAAAGTTGTTTATATGTATTATATATTATATTTTTTGTGTGTTCCTTGTTTCTTTTTTCTTCACCCCTTTTAATTGGACTTAGAACAAATAATAAATAAGATTTTAAATTAATAAAAAAAATCCATCTACACTAATAGAAACTATTAAATTCAATATTCTGAAACACCAATACCATACTGATAAAGCACAATTTGGATTATAGATTATAAACACAAGGTAACGGGACCGGGTCCGAGTGAATGAGTGGTGTGTAGCATTTCGGTAGCGACATTGTGGCCCTCTTCAGACTTGTCTGAAGATTGTAGCGACGCTGATGCCGAAACGTCGCACATTGTTTATTTGTTTGGATTTGTTCTTTTTACCTTTGCTTACCAATACCATACCTTTATTTCTGTGTTTTCTCTAATTCTTACTTTGTTTGATCCTTTAAATTTATACGATAACTTTAGAATATTTTTTCTCTCCTTATAGCATACATAACAATTATCTATGCGTGTTCAATCTTTATAAAGGGGGGTATAGAGAATGAACATTCAATCAAATTGATATGAAGCATTAAAACTTAAATTCCTAAACTTCCTTATTTAGCAGAAATAACAGGTAATGGTCCTCATATATTATATTTTTTAAAAAAAAGTATAGATAGGACTATATATATAGAATATACGGGTCCGTTAGGACCAGTTCAAATAAATTGATGATGTGAGTTATTATGGGAAAGCATTTTCACCATCTTCAGACAAGGGACTTATGTCTTTGTCTGATGAAGCTGATTTTTCCATTTATGGTATGACGCACATTCTTAACTTGCTTGAATTTATTCGTACTTTCTTGTAGTTCCAATTAATTCTTATCCTCTCGTACTACTAATATCTTATTATTTTCCTGCAGTCCTATTATTTAGAGTGTATGAACACAATTTGGACTATAATCTGAACCTACCAACATCAGACAAAGTTTATTTTTTTATGTTATTTAATGTTAGATTTCCTGTTCCCTTGTCGACGCACATTGTTAAAGGCTTGGGATATGATCATTTTTTCCTATATTTATAATAATCATTTAACTGTATTACTAATTTCTTATCAGTCTCTTACAGTCCTTATACCCAAAAAGAATAAACACAATTTGATTTAAAGTTTAACACTAAGGGAGAAGTATGTATCAATCTGATTAAGTCTAGGGAACCGAATCAATTTAACTTCTGAACTGAAAAAAACATGTTTTGAGTTAGGTTTGAGAAAGTGCAGAAGATGACAATGTCTTAGTTCATTAGTTGATTTTTGTAGTATCTAAGGCTCAGCTATTACCCTATCTCCGTTCCAACCTAAATTTGCTTTCTATTTGGTCGAAGAGGTATGGTTTGGCAGTAATGGAGTAAGGGCCGAAACTGCTGCTCAGGTCTTCATCTGAAGAGGCCCACCTGAGTACCATCCTCTTTCCATCTGGTCTAACCTTTATGGTTTTCAACTGGTCTAACCCTTAAGGTTTTCATCCTTCCTAATTTAATATATTATCTTATATCGTGTCCTCCACATTTACACTAGATTGTCTTTAAAATAAGCTTATATAAAAAAAAGAAAATTCCCAAAAAAAAAAAATACAAAAATCTAACTTTTCTCATCAAGAGAGAAAATAGAGCAAAAAAATACTTCTCTCTCTCTCTCTAATTAGCTTTATTTTAAATTTGGAAAATTATTATCATGGTTCTGTCTTTGTTCTTCTCTTTAAAACTTTCTCTTCGCTTATTCCTTTTTTCACCCAGCCTATGACGCGTAACTGCCGATGCTTTGCTGGTGTCACCTTTTTTTTTTTTTCTTTTTCAAAAATATAATCTAACTAATTATTTATTACAAAAAAAAATAAAAAACAAACCTCACACATTCAAATTAAATTAAAAAAATTATTAATCTTAAAAATTTTCATAACTATACTATTTGATACAGAATTAGCTTGCTGTTCTGACTCAAAATTAATTCAAAATCTGTTGTTCTTAATAGTTTACTTTTCCTCTATTTTCCAAGTATAAAAAAAATTACTATTAATGTATATATATATAATGAATATATGCGTGATTATATTAAAATCATATTACTGAATTATATAACAGATAAATTATCATATTTATTGACTTTTGATATATTTTTGCTTGTAATTCCAAGGATGTTTTAAATAGGAAACTGAATGTTCGGATTTATAACTCGTTTGGGGTCTTAAACAATATCTGAAAAAAATGAATTCGTAACTCCCAACAGTTTCCGACTTGACTTGATGCCACACACAAGATTTAAAAAGAAATATATATATTTGTACATTTTTCTGGTGACTCCAACCACTCAGAAGTCAGAAAATTTGTACATTTGCATTGTTTATTGGACTGAGCGAGTGTTAAAAATGTCTTACTTCTATGTGATCTGGAAGCATATTTTAAAATTAAATTTAAAATTTTGAAACTTAATTTAGAAATGTGTCCGTTCCTTGCCATTCTGACAACTCCGAAGTCTGAAAATTTTTCAACTTGCATTGTCACCAGGTTCTAACATGTGTACAAAATTTGAGATTACTACGTACTTTATAGATATATTAAAAATATATTACAATATTTTTAGACAGACATGGAAGCAAATACATCTATTTGCTCAATGACAGAAGATAAAATATTTTATTTTTTCCTTTTTAGTGAATTTAAATAAAAGCTTTTTTAAAATCTATTTATATTTATTAATTATTTAATATACACTCATGGAGAGAGACAAAATTTAGGAAGGTTGTACCTTTTAACATGTATATCGGGATTCAGACAATGGCCATGCAAAATATTTGATACAGAGTGACCTTTAGTGGAGACACACGAGATAACTAAGTGTGAACAAAGTTGTCTCTGTCTACTACGGCGACATCAGAGACTTTGTTGCGTTTTGTCTATGAGTGTATTAGTGCAATATTGTGACAAATTTGGAATGAAAAAATTCAATTATTTTATCATCCCAGTGATAGCATTGGATCTATCGCTGAATTTCAACCATCTGCCAAGAAGAGACTTAATCCAGTTAGAATGAAATGTTGAACCAATGTTGTCCTACATCTTGTCAATAAGCCAATAAATCAAACCAAGCAGACACGTCTCTCTATTACAATTGTTTTTTTAAAGTTACAATTGAAATCACAGCAGTAAGACTCGCGTTAATAACACCCAATATATTCCAGTAGAAAGTAAGATGTCATAACTGGTGTTGGTGGAATACCAGTAGTATAGGAATTCACGTTTAAATTGTATTCCTGGATATAGAAGTGTATTCTGAATGAAAGAAAACGTGTCTGAGTCCCGGAGATTTAAAGTGAGGCTTTACTGTATTTTACTTTATACTTGATGGTTAAAATAATTCAGTCACTTACTTTTAACAACCACTTTTGTTCACCTGTTTCTATTAATACTATTTTATTATTTATCTGTCAATAGCATTACTTTTGTTAGAAAATCTTCAATAAGATGTTCTTTTAGTGATTCCCATTTGGTGAAATTGGCTTGTGCAGGTCATACCACGTTTTGGCTCTTCCTACTAAGTTCATGGCAGCATATCTGGCGATAATATAATCTGCTCATTTATATATAAATCCCATTTCTTCTAGGGATTCAATCCATTCTCGGGGATCTTCATTTCCATCGTACTTGGGGATGGTTATATCACCGTTTATAATTACTGGGTCGAATCCAGCGGCTCCACCAGATCGTGCACCGTCCTGGGGTGTTGGCATCCTGTCAGTATTCGTTGATTCCATTTCAATATTATAAGTCAGACCAGAACGAGTGTGTAATCATAAAACAAATTTATTTTAACAAGGAAAGTATTTACCGATCTCGGATCTATCAATCCCCCGAGATATATCTACCAACTATTTACAAATTAAATTCTGACTTGGCATCAGGATGATGACGCGGCCTTTGATTTGCAGAGTAACCCAAAACAGAATATTTATTCTGTGACAATAGCTTGAAAACTATATATTTGTGATCTCCACAGATCTGAAAACACAATTGCTTTTATTAACCACCTAAAAAAGCTAGGGGAGTTTTATAGAATCCTCGCAGGTAATACCAACTCTTGGTTTACGTTAGTCGAGATAATATGTCCATCTAACATGGCGACCTACACTTCTATAACTACTGAAGTAATTACACGTTAGCTTTTCCTCTTTGTTTCTCAACACAAAATAAAAATCATTTTATTCCTTATTTTGAATCTTCATGAAGGATATGTATTAATTTTATACCACGTAAAGACCAAGTTATAAAGAAGGGACTCGGTGACCTAAGGAGAGGGCTTAAAGAAAGACATTTACCTAAATGTTAACTAGACACTATGAGGGCTCCACGTGATATTTAGATGCATAACACAGAGGAGGTTAGAGGTAGACTATACTATCTCACACCGTCAGGTATTGCTACACCCCCGACCCCAACTTCCCATTCCGATAGTTCGCTGTAGAGTGTTCTATTGACAACAAAGTGAAATGGGGCGGACTAGATACTGAAGACAGCACTGTTGGTCCTAACAACGCTGAAAGCCGGACTTAGGTCAACACGCGAGGCCCCCCATCGGAGTTTTACGCAGAACCAACAGCCTAGCCCCAGTGCCTAGTCCGGGTCTGTGGAGCGAGCAAGCTATCGGACGCGGAAGTTGAGTTCCAGTCCACGTGCACACAGGGACGTCCCTTCGGCAGACGTGGAATGGATGATAATCACGTCGCCAAGCCAACACGTAGTGAAGGCCATCTTTGTCATTACCCCAGGGGTGTAAACACTGACCCCCCCGCCCGGCTGTCAATAGCTACTATCTAGTCACTAGCTAAATCTTGAAACAACGTCGTTAGTAGAGCTGGAACACAGGGAAGTCACGGCTCTCCATCTGGAACGTCTGTTACACACAGCAGCCTAGAATTCAGACTTTATGGTCAACAGATTGTTATTGTCACCGAGTCCCTTTTTTATATTTGGCCTTCACGCGGTTTAGAGAATTTTGTTTTCTTCAACATTCAATTGGTGGTGAGATTTATTCTTTAGAAATCATTAGTTTCTAACCCGCAAAATATTTTAGCCACTACTTAAAACAAAGTTCTTAAAGTCACAGGTCCCATTAATATGTAATAAACAACGTCTAAATGTTTCAAGCAACATAAGGTTGTGAGTAATCCATACAGTTACAGGTTGTGTGAGAAACTAGATACTTATTATAAATAATCTTCTACGTCATCTTACTTCTTTGGCTCTACAATTGAACTGAGATGTTAAGTTATTTAACACACATATAGCTATAGATCAATTGTGCTATAGGTTATTTTCGAAATAATTTTGGTAGCTTTTGCTTTCAAATAATCTCCTTTCGTCCAATCACAGATTATTATTAAACATCATATTTTATATTTTCCGCTGAAAATTCATTTCTCACGAAATGATTATTCATTCCTCTTCAACATCACCATACTGGTAGAAGACCAGTTCTCTTTTGTATCTTCTTCTTTAGGAACTTTCTTTAAATCTGGGTTAGAGCCTTTTTTATAATTTTTTTCTTAGAATATGTATGAGAGAAGTCCCCATCTATAGGTGGAATATATGTTTCTCAGAAATTGTCCAGACCTACATCTGCCATCATGTAGATCTCTACCCACACATCACGTGATATCATCCAACTTCAGGTTGTATAAGACATCTTGGTGAGAAACGACAACTGTCCAGTTGACAAGTAGATTGTGGACTTTATCAGTAAAAGGTGACACCATAGTTATAATCTGAGATTGATATAATAGTTATTTGGATTCTTAAGTTTATTTCCTTTGTTTTCGGAAGCGTAAATATGTCAGAATGATCATAGAAATTCTTACCTGACTTCTTCCACAGATTTGATACTTGCATTCTTTTATCAGTTTGTTCTAGGGGAGTATTGTTATCAAACCTTGAACCAAGTATTCTAGATATATCATCAAATATTGAGAATTTGTCTTGAAAGTTCTTGATATCTCGCATATTTAATATATTATTCTTAAAAGTTCTATAGAAACGTTTGATTTTTTTAAAAATGTATTTTTAAGGAAAACAAAGTTTGTTGCTGTGAATCATTTCTTTGAAGTGGTCAAATTTAAACAAAATACAATCATAGATGCTTTCGATATTCATCAATATGACTTGTTATCAATTTAATATGTATTAATAAATATAAATATTTTTTTAACTTTGAAAAATATAATAATTCCGTCCATTATTTTCGTAATATATTATTTTCAAAATACACATCCATTTTTTCACGTTGAAATGTTTTCAAAGTATATTTATATAGATTGAGGTATAAACGGGTGGTTAGATAATATAGTTTTAAAAAATAAATATTTTCATATATAAAATTATTCCACGCCATTGTTGCTAATAAGTCGAAATTATTTAAAATAAAAGGATAATAAAATAAGAGGTTAGTTTCAAATATCAAATATTTCATAAAATTATTATTTCGGGTATTGTGAATAAAGAAGAATTTTTATCGTTGAATACATCATTTATGCTTTTTAAATGTTTAATTAAACAATGCCACAGGTTTGTGGAGATGGGTTTCTTTTCATTTTATTAACGTAGTCTCAAGCTTTTGGGCATCTCTGCCCTTCTACAGGAGAACATGAATAAATGAATAAAACGCCTCGCCTGATATTAAACTATTACAAAAATCTCTGTACATATACACATCTATATCGTTTTGAGAATATTTAAAATATATAATATTTAATAATATAATTTTATAATACCTCGAAAATTCAGCCAATTGAAATATTTATATGAAAAATAGACACTTTAAATATTGGTAAAATAAATGATATTTTGATCCAATATATGCCTTTTTAATTAAATAAATATATATATATTCGTTAGATTTTGCATATTATTTGAGGTTTAATATATTCTTATTTAGTTACTATGTATTTATATATTGATTATTGTTTAATTTAATTTTGGGAATTATTAAATAGCTTGAGAAATTAAAACGTTTAACAAATATTTTGTTCGCATATAAGATGATGTACCATGAAAGACACCTCTGTCTTTAATTGTGCATCAGAATTAGTGGATCACCCTAGCAATAAACTTTACTAGTCTTCTGTTTTATCTCTGATGAGCGGAATTTCTGACGCTATTGTCAGAAATCCATGAGCCTCTTTCTTTCTCAGGGAGTTCACAAAAATAACACATCCTGCTATAAAAAGATATATAGTTTGCGTGTATCCTGCACGCACTGGGGTTAAAAAAAAGGAAGGACATAAACTCTGGTTAAGATTGCAATATATATTTATTTTGTCTCTTTTGACCAAAAATAAAAACACAAAGATAAGAAATAAAATAAATAAATATGCAATGAGGATAGGTTGTGAGAAGTTTTACATGAATATACCTATAAAATCATTATTAAAAAAAATACTTAACTTTGTGCTTCTGTTGGAAGGCTGGAAACCCCTCCCCAAAATCTTGTAGAACTACATTTTTTAACGAGCTTCCTCTCCGCTCAAAAAAAACTGCACTCAACTAGCTTCCCCCCCAAAAGCTTGCTTGCCACTAACTTTTTCCTCCCAGGGTGACCAAAAAAAAAATTAAAAAATTAAAATAAATCTTTATCTGGTCACCCTCTGTGATAAGAAAGACATTTAAAAAATAAAAAAATAAAATTATAATAAAAAATATCTTTCGAAATATTAATTTTAAAATATTAATTTAAAAAAAGAAAACCCAAAATAGCTGCTTATTTAAAATAAAAAGAAAATTTATTATAGTACTATAAGTTATTCACAAAAAACTAGAAATAAAAAGGAGGTGAAGAGATGGGCTGGTTTTTACAAAGAAGCATGCTCGACGTCCTTTTCTTGGAGTCCTCTTTGTGGAGGCCCCAAAAGTGGCCTCTACAGTCCTTCCCCGCCAAGACCACGGGATTTGGGCTTGCGAGGGAGCAGGACTATCTCCGGGGTCAAAAGTGGAGGTCGGGGGGTGCTCTGGCTTGCGAGGGAGCAAGACAAATCTCCGGGGTCAAAAGTGGAGGTCGGGGATGCTCTGGCTTGCGACGGAGCAAGGCAAATCTCCGGGGTCAAAAGTGGAGGTCGGGGATGCTCTGGCTTGCGAGGGAGCAAAACAAATCTCCGGGGTCAAAAGTGGAGGTCGGGGATGCTCTGGCTTGCGAGGGAGCAAGGCAAATCTCCGGGGTCAAAAGTGGAGGTCGGGGATGCTCTGGATTAGAGAAAACAATAGCACTGTCTAAAAAAAAATAAATGTCAAAACAAAGGGCGCCATGCATTCTATTTATTCGCCAGTTGAATGCAAGACTGGCTTTTTTAATTCCACTCTGTGACACGGATAGTATTGTGATAAGTATATCCGGAGTCTTAGGGTGCCTGGAAAACAAGGGTTATAAACACATATATACATCTATCTATATGTAAGATTTGACATATTTGTGGGAAGGTGCATACCTACTAGTTTAAAAAAAAATAATGCTTAGTGACTAAAATAAAAGTAAAAGAGCCAATAATGAATTCAAACAAAATTAAATAAATAAAAAGCCAATAATGAATTCAAACAAAATTAAATAAATTAGAAAGCCAATAATGAATTCAAATAAAAATAAAAATAAATAAGAGAGCCAAATGAATTCAAACTTGAACTATAATGAATTCAAACCAAAAAAATAATAATAATAAAAGAGCAAATAATGAACTCAAACAAAAATTAATAAATAAAAGGCCAATAATGAATTCAAACAAAAATTAAATAAATAAGAAAACCAATAATGAATTCAAACCTGACTATAATGAATTCAGACCAAAAATAATAATAATAATAAAAGAGCCAATAATGAATTCAAACCTAAACTATAATGAATTCAAACAAAAAAATAAAGAGCCAATAATGAATAATGATCTGAACTATAATGAATTCAAACAAAAATTAAATAAATAAAAGACCAATAATGAATTCAAACAAAAATTAAATAAATGAGAAAACCAATAATGAATTCAAACCTGAACTATAATGAATTCAAACCAAAAATAATAATAATAAAAAGAGCCAATAATGAATTCAAACCTAAACTATAATGAATTCAAACAAAAAAATAAAAATAGAATGAAAGACCTATAATGAATTAAAAAAAAAAAAACTGGTGACTTCACATCAGACTTGACCCGGTGCCTGTCAGTCAAAATTTATCTCTATCAGTTCCATGCCTTTTTCGTTGAAACATGTCCAATTCTATATGGGTTTGCTACTAACTAATTTAAACTAACATGATCAAGCTCTAAACTTGTTTAATACCTAATAAAAAATAAAATAAATAGTATTTTATCAATATACTACCATAGTACGTCTGGTAGGGAGTCCTTTATAAAGACTGACTGGGCTGAGTTGGTTCTTCAGGATGAACACATCATCCAACTCATCATGAGTAAATACGACATTCAGCACAAAGCCCGAAATGCCAAAGACCTCACGTCCAGCACAAAGCCCGTGGCGTGATTAACTGGCCTATTCTGCACTTATTGATACCCTCGCCGAAGAGTCCTCGTGTCGGTCATCTGAAGACACTACGAAACCTCGCGCGTCCCTATTAATGGTATCAGACCCAACAAATGGGTCAGCGCATAGAACTCAGCCTTTTACCACTAACGTTATCCATATGGAAGGAAGCATACCCATAGCGCATTATTTCCCCTACTGGGGTTTGAAACCAGATACCACCCAGTTATCAAACCCTACATTGATTTAATTGAATTGTATGTAGTCATCTGGTGCGCCGGTGAAAACCCGCTAAGTCCACCAAAGTCTCACACATATCAGAAGTTAACAAAAAAAAAACTCATATTCCCGAAGGAAGCCTAACTAAAGGAGCGACTATTTTCTAATTTGAGAATTGCATTGTCCTGAGAGGCTTATATCCCTAACAAATTTGAAATCAAAATAAAATCGATCCTATTAAAATTCCCTAACACTATTCTAAATTCGTAGTTTGGTCTAACATTATAATAGTTTTTAACCCTTTTACACATTCATTATTCCAATCCTTTCATACACCCTCCCCCCTATCATTCGCGGAATGCAAACAGACTAAAGTTAAAAATTGCTACAAACGCCAAAATACCTCAATTATCATTGCCAAATTTACCCTAACAATAACTAACTTCTAGGACATCATGAAATCAAAGAAATATTTAATAAAACTTGGGAACTAAATGCCCTTTGATACAAATTAACCTATGCCTCATACAATCTCTTACTAACTATTTACATTCAATGACTGATATCAGTCTCAACTGCAAGCTAACCTAACTTAAAAATAATTGTAAATATCAAAGTCCCTAAATTGTCTTTGCCTCAGTACCTAGTACCACTGCAAAGATAATTTAATAGGACTATTTACTAATTAGAGCGACAAAGAATAGGACATTCAACTCATGAAGGCGACAAACAATTGGAGGCGCTTCCTCCACTGATAAGATCCTATTGATTGACCTTCTCTCCTCAAACACGCTCCAGTCACAGCAACCACTCTACACCACTAGTGTAACAACTTTATCCTACCTGTTGACTGTAGGCAACACGCAATAGTTCTAGAATATGGAATTAAAGGGCGTCTGTATATACCCAACCGATATCTGTACTAATGTGGAAACCTACACTCTGCTGCACCACTGCTCTAAACTACCTGGCTTCTGATTGTCTATGTCTACTTAATCTCAATTCAAGGGATTATTGAGCGTCATACGATGGCTCCGTATACCCAACCTTGGACGTCACTAAGAACACAAACAGCTCGCCGCCAAACATTACTCCGACCTCGGCAGTACATCCTTTCCTGGAGTTGTTGTGTGGCTCTGGAGTAAACTTGATGTCGCCCAGCTATACCTATACATCTATTTAGCTGCTTGCGCCACCGATCCTACTGTAAACTATGCACCATACTGAAGTACTAACTCGTTGTTCATAACTGGAAAGTTATCACCTAATAGCCACTCAAGAGCGTTCTGGTTTTCCAGTCGCTTCTTGGTCAAATAATATCTTATTCTATTTAAATCTAATCTTAATACAAAAATTACCCTAGACTTGAATATTTGTGCCAAATTGGTTACACCTAATTGCCAAATATTAACAAGACTGATTGTCTATACTATATGCTTTGACATGAGAAAGTTTGAAAATTTTAACATAAAATTTCAAAATTTAAGGTTTCATAAAAAAAATTCTATAAAAGAAAAAAAATTCTGCTTACTTTGGTCTCTCCTGATGCATATTAAAGTTTTACGAACTTACGCTTTCTATACATGCACTCTCTTCACACTACATCATGTCAGTGACTATGGCCACCGCTCACATCACAAAGTCTACACCTAATTGCTAATACTAAACAAGACTGATTGTCTACACTTACAATATGCACACTACACTTAAAATTCAAAATTTAAAGTTTCATGAAAAAAAAATTCTATAAAAGAAAATTCTGCTTAATTTTATCTCTTAAATCTAATCTTAATAAAAAAATTTACCCTAAACTTGAGTATTTGTGCCAAATTGGTTACACCTAATTGCCAAATATTAAACAAGACTGATTGTCTACACTTACAATATGCACACTACACTTAAAATTCAAAATTTAAAGTTTCATGAAAAAAAAAATTCTATAAAAGAAAATTCTGCTTAATTTTATCTTTCCCATTTAATACATAATAAAATTTTATGAAATGACTGTTTCTTATACAGCTTTCTTAATTTACCTAGAGTGTCTATCTAAGGGAAGGGTTTGTTTTACACGCATTTTATTTTACTTATATCAGGGTCTACTATATTGTTCTTTTCTTTAGTCCAGCCTGGACCTCCTTTTAACTAAAAATAAAATGGATTAGACATCATTATATTAGATTGACCTATTTGTTCTGCTAGGGATTACGTTTGCTCACTACGCGGTAGTTCAAAATTTTACTATCAATTGCAGGCTAATTTCTCTTACACCTTTGATGGTATTATGTGTATTTTGACTTGACCTGGTTTGATTCAGCACGCTTTCCTTATCGAAGTCTCAATAGAACACGGAATTGAGTGTTCAAAATATATATCATTATGGTACTCAAGATTCATCTCGTTAAGACATGGCTGTCGCAGTGTTTTCTCGTGGTATGACAGAGGTGAACCGAGCCTAGACACATCTGAGAAGGTGCAGGTTGGCAGAACTATATCTTGCGTAGATTGACTCGGCATGTCGATTAATCAATCTTGGAAATTCTGAGCGAAATTGGTGCATCAGCCTGCAGGTGGATAGTATGTAGAGTACATCTCTGTATTCTACCATTGATGCATATATTTCAAATATTCTCTCCACATCCTACCACAGTGACCCACTCTTCCACTGGTTCATGCCACGTGGTTTTGCGCGCGGTGGCGTCCATCGGGATATTGTTTTATGTCGTTATTCACTCACGTCCACCTTCGTAAGTATCTTTAAATCCTATTAAATAATATACAAATTTGTAGGCAAAATTACATTCTCCAACATCCATAGTTTAAGACTACGCAAGATACCCTCCTAAATCTTCAAGGCCTATTCCCGACCTCCCAGAAATGTAGTCTTTGCTGCTGGTTACCAATGTCTAATGTCACATTTCATAAAACTACGAAAGCTGATGCCGAAACGAGTTTTTTTATCTGCCATGATGCTATAAGTTTCTTTTGTTACTGGCTTCTGCTGCCAAGCAACCTGAAGATAAGGTTTTTCTGGAAAGGCTTATCAAAAACCAGTCAAGTGCAAACACACACGAGGTGCAAAATTTTTATCTCTGTTTATCTAAGGTTATCTAACCATATATCTGGTAAACTGCTAAGTTCTTATTTCGAAATAGAGTCATTAATTTCCAAAGGACACAGGTTATATATAAAAATTAATTTGATCTTTGGCTGGAGTTAAAGAAAAGAAACAACAAATTTCACTACTTTCATTAAAAAGGAAAACCTTCCCCACCAAATTCTGTAAGATTGATTATCATACCATAAAATCGCTACTAGATTGAATACGATAATAACTAAATAATAAAATATAAATGCACCTATAAATGGGAGAGATAAAACTATATGCAGTACTATTTGTAATGTGCGTGACACATGCAAAAAAAATATAATCAAAGGTGACTGGAAAAAAAAAAGGCTAATAATCTATACAAAGAAGGTTTTTCTCTCAATAAATGCTATACTGTTGTCACGCATTTCCCTCCACGAGGAGTTACAAATGAGAATATACAATTTTACAGAATTACAGATTACTATCTGCACAAGATGGTATGTCCATGCAAAATAAAATTACGAGACCAGTTTAATGTCATCTACGCTATTAAAAATAAAAATATTGTAAAAGCACGTCTTATCTAAAACTGTATAATTGAACAAACATATTTATCGCATAAATTAAAGTAACTAAAAAAAACTAAAGTAAATTAAAATAAATAATGGAGAAAATAAATTATTATACATAACTGTAATCTAAATGGTAATAAAACATTTTACACAAGGGAATTGCGTTGCGATAGACTTTTACCATAAAATTGGCCATACTGGCATCCATAAATATTATCTTGTCCTAATGACTTTTACAAAAAATGTTTTTAAATTATATAATCGACGCTATTAGAATATTATACTAAATTAAAATGAATAGATAAATAAAAGAAATGGAAGAAATATGTGGCAGGCATAATGCCAGGCCTAAAAGGCCAAGCCTTTTAAAAAAACGTACCTTTCACACCAAACGCTTGGTCTAGACTAGCCCTTTGTTAAAAAATTTCCTTGTAGGCGGGAAAGCGGTTCTCTTGAAACCCTTAGGGTATCGCTGACTTGTCAATCAAACTTGTGGGGGGGAAAGTCTAGAATTTGACATTGATTGATATCTTTATTTGTTTTCCCATGGTTTCTCAGATTCTTAGCGTTTTCCCGCTGAAAAATTTTCCTTGTAAATTTCTATCTACCAGCTAATATATGAAGTTTTAAAGATAAAAAAAATTGAGATCTCAAATACTCTAAACTGGTGTACCCTGCTAAAAAAAAGAAATACTGGTGTTGACAATATGTGATTTAAAAAAGAATAGATTACAAAATGATGCAGTGTTTTAGATTGGTGACTTCAACACATATTCGTTTAGAATTGGCAAAATTGGTTCACCTGCATGCACTCGTGGAAACGAACAACAAACCCCTGAACACCTTCTAATAAAATGTCCATTAACTTCTGATCCAAGGGAAGAAAACTAACTTTACCTGACTAATACTAAACAAGCTGCTTGCAATAAAGACCAATACATCAAGTTTAATAGATTCTGCAGGATGTATATATTTGAGGCGAAAGTGTTGACTGTACATATTTTAAGCTATTACCCATAATTGCTATATGTAAAATTTTGACATCGAACGTTTAATTTTAACGATTTCCATTGTTCAATTGTATTAATTGTATATTATTAAAAATATACACGCAATTATCCAAATTGTGGATATGTTCAAATTTTACTTATGTTTCATTTTAAATTTCACAATTTTACATTTATGCTTATTTGTGCTCTGTGTTTTCAGTTTAAAAAGATTGTAGTTTAACATTTCTTTTTTTATATATATTTTGTTGTTTTAATGCGAAAATCTTTTACACATAGTACAAATAGTTTTAAATATAAATTTGGCATTACTGTAAATTTTTAGAATGCTCATAATA
>CP092871.1:46974992-46990551 GCA_030710605.1 Cordylochernes scorpioides
GCTTAATAAAGATTGGCGTTCAGCCAACTAAAATATTGGAAATAATGATATTTTGATCTAAAATATGCCTTTTTACAATATAAGCCTAATTTCATTTAAGAAACTAGCATATTATTTGGCTTAATTAAAAAAAATGGCTCGTTTATCTAATATTAAAAAAAAGGCACCACCACAAATGTATCAAATCTTACCTTAAAAAGAAAATGGCGGGATCCGTTCTCCACGTGGTTGGCCGCCTCGTGGACTTTCCCATTCTTTACTGGATTTTCCGTAGCCTCCAACTTGCACACATTTATCTATTAGTTTTATGCTTTAGACAGGATTTTACATGTTACATGTTTCAAGCAGCAGGGCGCTTTTTTACCGTGAACCTTTCGTGGCTATAATGGAACTGATCGGCACCACGTTGAAGGCGTCATTGATGAGCGGAATTTCTGACGCTATTGTCAGAAATCCATGAGCCTCTTTCTTTCTCAGGGAGTTCACAAAAATAACACATCCTGCTATAAAAAGATATATAGTTTGCGTGTATCCTGCACGCACTGGGGTTAAAAAAGGAAGGACATAAACTCTGGTTAAGGTTACAATATATATTTATTTTGTCTCTTTTGACCAAAAAGAAAAACACAAAGATAAGAAATAAAATAAATAAATATGCAATGAGGATAGGTTGTGAGAAGTTTTACATGAATATACCTATAAAATCATTATTAAAAAAAATGCTTAACTTTGTGCTTCTGTTGGAAGGCTGGAAACCCCTCCCCAAAATCTTGTAGAACTACATTTTTTAACGAGCTTCCTTTCCGCTCAAAAAAAAACTGCACTCAACTAGCTTCCCCCCCCCCCCCCCCCCAAAAAAAAGCTTGCTTGCCACTAACTTTTTCCTCCCAGGGTGACCAAAAAAAATTTAAAAAATTAAAATAAATCTTTATCTGGTCACCCTCTGTGATAAGAAAGACATTTAAAAAATAAAAAATAAAATTATAATAAAAAATTATCTTTCGAAATATTAATTTAAAAAAAAGAAAACCCAAAATAGCTGCTTATTTAAAATAAAAGAAAATTTATTATAGTACTCTAAGTTATTTACAAAAAACTAGAAATAAAAAGGAGGTGAAGAGATGGGCTGGTTTTTACAAAGAAGCATGCTCGACGTCCTTTTCTTGGAGTCCTCTTTGTGGAGGCCCCAAAAGTGGCCTCTACATCTCCACTCAATCATATCAGGGTATCAAGCCTGTAGAGCTTGACTTTTGATGGTGTGGATGAAGTAGAATGCATCTGCCTTTGTCATTAAGACTGAGAGTACTTCTCAGTAGCAAGCCGACTTAGCTCCAAAAGAAATGGCCGCCTCTCACAGGAGGAACAGACGCCATGTGCAGCCACTCCTAACATGGGTAAATAACGCTGCTCATCTTGTATCCCTGGGTTAGGAGTCCTTACAGGGTACTATCAGCCGGGCCAGCTGAGCCCGGCGAAGTTAACTTTAATAGTGTTGATAAAGATTGAACTACAGCAGTTTTGAAAATTCAGACAAAAAGCTAACTTTTATTCTTTATCACTAGTAGTGTTTTACTAGGGTGATGCACAGTGTCATCGTTCTGATGTACAATTAAAGCGAGAGGTGTATCTTTTGGTACGTGAATATCATCCTCCCACAACTTTATGTTATGATATAAAATTATATCTTCATATTTTATATTTTTTGGACGATAAAAATAAGGATTTCTATAAATGTGTGATTAAATTTATTCAATATATTTATTATTTTTATATTGAATTTATATTGTAGGTTAATAATGATGACTTTTATCTTTTGTGAAAATGATATTTAATCTATTCTAGGTTTCTTTGTAAGTTTGAAAATAAATTATAAATAAAGTTAAATCCTATCGAAAAAAGTTTATTTTATTAGCTTTAAAACTTAATTTGTGAAAGGATTTAAGTTTATTTATAACATTGATGATAATGCAATAACGCGCCATCTATACATATGAAAGGAAAGCATTAAAGCACACTTCGACTATGCTTACTGTGCGATGAAAAACCCTCTCAGCAGTTTCGTCAATATATAGAACTAGCCGAATGACCCGATTGAATGTGTAGGGACACCACTCATTCTCAATAATTATTCTAGAAAATGTAAATTCAATTTGTATATTTTATTTTTGGTTATAATTGATAGTTTAGAAATTATAATCTTTTTGTAAAAAATATTTGTTATCATCATCAATAATATTGTTGCCTTCGAATTGTAAACAAACTTTGTATATAAAGACATTTTTAGATATAAGATATTGAATTAATATGTGTGAAGAAAAATAAATTGTTTAATTATTCAAAGTTGTAATAATTGAGCCTCAAGAAATGCCCACACATATATTGGTGAGCCAGACGTGATCCAAATAAAGCCAAAATACGAAGGTAAGCCAAGCCTAAAAAGAGAACAACTTTGAATTAGCGATTCCTGTTCAAGATCCAGATTTTATTTTACATATTACCCATTTATATTATTGCTAATTTTTCTTTTAATATTACCTTTAGATAATTTCGTCTAATATTTTTAAATTTTTGCCTATTACTTTAATTAGATTTTCCTTATCAAAATATTATTTTAACAAAAAAATGGAATCAGAAAATAAGCCTAGCGAAATTGCTACAGAATTATGCAAAGTCAGCATTAAGATCCCACCTTTCTGGGTTGAAAAGCCCGAATTATGGTTTCATCAGGTTGAAGCTCAGTTTAAAATAAATGGCCTTGTTCAGGAAGAAACGAAGTTCAATTATTTGATCTCCCAGCTAGAACCGAAATACATGGAAAGTATTTGGGATATAATAAATAGCAGAAGCGACACCAAATACTCTGACTCTAAGTTGCGGCTGCTAGAATCGTTCAGACAAAGTGAAGGTCAGAGAATAAAACAACTTATTTCCGGTATTGACATAGGAGACATGAAGCCAAGCCAATTACTACAAAAATTAAGATCCCTCGCTACCCCAGATGTTCCTGAAAATTTGATTAAAACCTTATGGCTGAACAAATTGCCAGTCTCAATCAAAAACATCTTAATAGTAAGCGACGAGGATATAAGCAAGTTGGCCATAATGGCTGATAAGATAAATGAAATAAATCCCTCAAAGGAACTATACCAGGTAAAGGAAGCCTCATCCCCAATGGAACAGTTGCTCGCTAAAATGGAAGACCTCGAAAAACAGGTGTCTGAATTGCGACTAGAGAGGTCGAGATCTCGATCTGAAAATAGGACCTATTCAAGACCACAAAGCAATTCTCGGAACGCTTCAACCCTGATGGTAAATATTGCTTTTACCACTTCCGTTTTGGCGCCAAATGTTTACCAAACAAGTGCAAGCCTCCATGTAGCTGGAAGGAGTCGGGAAACGGGAACCAGCGGCAAAACTAGCGACTAGTTCTGTTGCTGACCAAATACAGGATAGTCGCAAACATCGTCTTTTTGTTAAGGACAAAGAAACGGGTCTGCAGTTCCTGATAGACAGCGGTGCTGACGTCAGCGTAATTCCGCCAATTGATAAGGATGTGCCAAGCAACGAACTCTTGCTATATGCTGCAAATGGTTCCAAAATAGTAACATTTGGCACTAAGGTGATCAAAATAGATTTGGGCCTAAGGCGATCCTTTCAGTGGTGTTTCATCATCGCCAAAGTGAACAAAGGAATTATTGGAGCTGATTTTTTAAATAATTTCAAGTTGATACTTGACATTAGCAATAAAAGGCTAATTGATGGCATAACTAACCTCTCAATTCGAGGTGATGTCATGTCCATCGACAGCACAAGTATCACCAGCACCATAAACAAGAACAAAAAATATTACAATATATTGTTGCACCAGGTTGCGGCTTGGCAGACTCTTCAGCCTGGATTCTCTCCTGTGCTGGGTCTTGCATCTTACCAGAGCGTGTTTCAACCATCCTACAAATTTATAAAAGGGAATAACGAGATAAGTCTTCTTTAAGTAGCCACCAGAATCCTTTATTTATTTTCTCACATCAAAGAGAGCAGTGAAGTCACAGTGTACCTAAATACAAATGATGATAAATTAATAATCTGTTTTAAATAAATATCATAGAATATTTTATATAAAAATAAATAAATATATAATTTAAATTTCAAATATATTGAAACTAATATAAGAAATACGCCATTAATCATGATGTAACACTTCCCCCTCTCCAGAGGTCGTCACGTCCTCGTGATTGACCTCATCAATTCTTTCAAAATAGGGTTTGATTCTTGAGACATGGACAATCAATGGGTCTTGGCCAGGATTATCTTTTGGTTCAATTAAGTAATTTACGTTGGACAGCTTCTTTAATATTCTATATGGGCCAAAATATTTTCTCAGTAGTTTCTCACACTTTCCTATTTTCCTAATTGGTGTCCAAACTGCTACTAATTCTCCTGGTTCGTAGCTTCTTTCCATGTGTTTCTTGTCATAGTTCTTTTTCATTCTTTCTTGAGTCTTTATTGTGTTGTTAATAACTAATTTTCTTGTTCTGTTTATTTTGTCTAAGTGATGTTTTATGTATTCATCATAATCATCTTTGTCAATGTCCACCGAGATATTCCTGTCGTCCAAAAGAGACGTGGGTTCTCTTCCAAACATCAGGAAAAAGGGAGAATATCCTGTGGTTTCCTGAATTGTAGTATTGTAAGCGTGAGTGATGAATGGGAGTATTTCGTCCCAATTTTTCTGATCAGTGTTCACATACATACTGAGCATATTGATCAATGTTCTATTTAACCGCTCTGTCAATCCATTAGTCTGGGGATGATAGCTCGTTGTGAAGCAATGTTTAATCTTGCACGTTTTCATCACCTCTTTCATTAAATTACTGGTAAATTGAGAGCCTCTGTCACTAATAAGATATTGTGGGGCTCCGTGCCGAAGAAAAATATCCTCTACTAGAAATTTAGAAACTTCTTTCACTGTTGCTTCCGAGACTGCTCTTGTTTCTGCATATCTAGTGTAGTAGTCCGTCAGCACGATTATCCATTTTTTCCTGTTTTTCGTAGATGGTAGTGGACCAACAAAGTCAATTCCAATTCTTTCGAAAGGAAAGTTGGCTGGGGGGATGGGCTGTAGTAGTCCAGAAGGTAATTGGTTAGAGCCTTTCCTACTTTGGCAAAGGTGACACGTCTTAACGAATTCTGAGACATCCTTTAGCATGGATGGCCAAAAGTATTTACTCTTTATTCGGTACATGGTTCTGGCGACGCCCAGATGGCCATTCGACATATGATTGTGATATTCTTTCATAATTTCTCTCTTTTTATTCTCTGGAACCACAAGCAACCACGCCCTGCCTTCAGGGTTCGGGTTTTTCTTAAAGAGGCATCCATCTTCTTCTTTAAAGTTTTGCGCAATTGATCGCCTGCTTCCATTAAGGTTTTTCTTAACACTTTCGATAAATTTATCCTCTTCGTCTGTTATTTGATTTAAAAATAGCCTTTCAAAATCCTCATCCCACTCAGTTTCTGGTAAGGGCCCCCTAGATAAGCCATCGGCGTCCAGATGCTTCTTTCCCGATTTATGTATTATATCGAAGTCATATTCTTGAATTTTCAATGCCCATCTTGCCAATCGACCTGTTGGATCCTTCAAGTTTTTGAGCCAGCATAAGGCGTGATGGTCTGTTACTATTTTAAAGTGTCTTCCATAAAGGTAGGGTCTTAATTTTGACATTGACCAGACAACGGCCAGACATTCTTTTTCAGTGGTTGAATAATTTTGCTCCGCTTTACTTAGGGTACGACTCAAATATGAGATCACCTTCTCTTCACCACCGATGTCTTGGACAAGTGTTGCACCTATGCCGATGTTGGACGCATCAGTATGAACATAAGTAGGTGCATTTGGATTGAAGTGACCTAAAATTGGTGGACTTAATAGTGCTGTTTTTAGGGTTTGAAACGCTTCCTCTTGTCTTTCTGTCCAGGTAAATGATACACTTTTTTTTATAAGGTTGGTCAAAGGGTCAGCAATTTTTGAGAAGTCTTTGATAAATTTTCTATAATATGAACACATTCCCAAAAAGGATTGTACTTCTTTGACCTTTTTGGGCCGAGGAAAATTTCTGACAGCTTTGATGTTATGTTCCGCGGGTTTTATACCATGTTTGCTCGTTATATAGCCGAGAATCTCCAATTCTTCAAAAGCAAATCGGCATTTTTTGTCGTTTAACCTTAAATTAGATTCACGAAAACAACTAAAAACAGCTTCAAGTCTTTTGAGGTGCGTTGGAAAATCCGGGCTATATATGATAACATCATCCAGATAACACAAACAAATTTGCCATCTCAGATTTCCAAGCATATTCTCCATATTTCTCTCAAAGGTAGCAGGCGCGTTACAAAGTCCAAAAGGCATCACGTTGAATTCATATAATCCGTGCGCTGTAGTGAAAGCTGTTTTCTCTTTGTCTCTTTCTTCGACTTCAACTTGCCAATATCCAGATCTGAGGTCTATTGCTGAGAAGTGTGTAGATCCTTGGAGAGTATCCATAACTTCGTCTATTCTAGGGATCGGATAGACATCTTTTACTGTCACATTATTCAGTTTTCTGTAGTCCACACAAAATCTGTATTTACCATCTCGCTTCTTGACCAATATTACTGGAAAAGACCAGGGGCTAGAAGATGGCCTAATTATGCCTTCTGTAAGCATCTCGTCAATTTGCTCTTTTATAATATCTCGTTCTTTAGCACTTACCCGGTAAGGCTTGTGTTTAATTGGCTTCGCGTCTTCTGTGTCTATCCGATGTTTTGCCAAATTGGTTCTCCCTAATCTCGATGAAAAAAGATCTCCATACCTTTCTAAAACTTGTTTTAACTCCTTCTGTTCCTTTGGTGGAAGATTTTCGTTTATTTGGAATCTAGGTTCTTCGTTCTTTTCTACCTCTCTTTCTCGACTCACATTTATTTTTGCTGGACTACTTCCAAAAGCCAATGTTTGGTTTTTCATTATTTTTAACGGTCGAGGATACGGATTAGTTATCCAGATGTGTGTTTCCCTATTTATAACATTGATCAAGCTTCTTGCTAGACGAAGTCCATTTGTTTGAAACATTTTGCTGCTCTCCTCGATAATATATTCTCCATCCTCTGTTTCTACCAATGCCTTGATCAATTTCATGGAACATTCCGGTACAATGGAATCCTTGGCACTCTTTATTTTCAACATTTCAAAATTGATTTCGTCATGATTATTCGTCAAATCGTATTTTATAGTTTCTTGCTTACAATCTATTTTTGCGTTCATTTTCTTAAGGAAATCTCTCCCAAGAATTAATGTCCGTAAATGCGTTTTCAATATCACAAAGTTGTGTGATAATGTTTCGTCATCAATTTTTATATTTAAAAATATACTTCCTACCATGTCCAATTTTTTTCCATCGGGTCCTGCACAAATTTTTGCGAGTTTACTTATACCATGGCCTGTATCGAGGGCCGTTCTGAGGTCGACCACTGAGAGGTCAGCACCTGTATCAACCAAAGCTTCAAAAGTCCCTATCTTGTCCACATTAATTTTTAATTTGTATTTAGGGTCCAACTTCTTGATTCCGTTTATGGTCGACTTGCTTTGATTGACAGATTCAGGCGCGACGCTTAGTTTAAATCCTCCAACACGGAATATCTATTCCGGGTAGGAATATTTGTCTGTGTGCTATGACATACATCGGCATAAAGCCGAGGTCCTGATTTCTCTGATATTTCATTCATTTGGCATTTCTCTTCGACCTTCTCTTGGGTATCTGCTGGATCCTCTTCTAGGATTCTTATAAACTTGACCCTACAATAACGGGCCACGTGCCCTGGCTTGTTACATTTAAAGCAGATTGGTCTTCCATCTTCCGTCCTATTTTTGCTCACTTCTTGGCTTTTATTGTAAGTGTTTCTCTGAAGGTTTGGTTTCGGCACAAAGTTAGGATTATAAGGACGTCTAGGGGTAGAGGGCTGGGGAAAGTTGTTTCGATACTGTCTGGGGGTAGGAGGGGAGTCGTTCTTGTAATTATTGGAAACAGGGGCTTGGGGCCTGGAAGTGGTCTGGTAGTTTCGTGCGGCAGTCGGCGGCACGTACCTCGATTGTTGTTGGGGTCTAGAATAGCGTGGACCGTTATATAGGTTTCTGGATTTCTCCACACGTTCCCGATACTTCTTTTCAAAAGAATCCATTTTCTTGCACACGACAAGAAGGTCATCGGTCGTTTTAGGAGGGTTCAGGTAGAGCGCGAATGAGTACTCTTTTTTCAGTCCTCCAATAACATGTTCAATTTTTGTTTCTTCTTCCATTGCGGGGTCAACCTTGTTGCACAACACTAGAATGTCTTCCGCGAACCTGATTGCTGGTTCATTCCAGTGTTGCATTCTGTTGAGCTTCATTCTAAGTTCTTCTTTATTCGCGTCCAAAGAAAAATCCTGAATGAGGCGGATTTTAATATTTTCCCAGCTCGTGAAACTAGCTTTGTGTAAATTCAACCAGGTTTTAGCGCTTCCCGTCATGTTCATGGCGGCACAACGAGAGATAATGTAGTCTGCCCAATGGTACAAGAAGCCAATTTCTTCAAGAGATTCAATCCATGGGCGAGGGTCGTCCGTTCCATCATACTTGGGGATGTCGATGTTGGGATTCAGGACAACTGGGTCGAAACTAGCATCTCCACCAATTGTTGCACCAGGTTGCGGCTTGGCAGACTCTTCAGCCTGGATTCTCTCCTGTGCTGGGTCTTGCATCTTACCAGAGCGTGTTTCAACCATCCTACAAATTTATAAAAGGGAATAACGAGATAAGTCTTCTTTAAGTAGCCACCAGAATCCTTTATTTATTTTCTCACATCAAAGAGAGCAGTGAAGTCACAGTGTACCTAAATACAAATGATGATAAATTAATAATCTGTTTTAAATAAATATCATAGAATATTTTATATAAAAATAAATAAATATATAATTTAAATTTCAAATATATTGAAACTAATATAAGAAATACGCCATTAATCATGATGTAACAATATTGGCACAGTTCCCCGAAATAACTAAGCCCAATTTTTTAATAAATAAAGTCAAACATGACGTCGAACATCACATTATTACAAAGGGACAACCGGTTTTCTCGAAACCAAGACCATTGGACCCAATGAAACTGAAATTTGCAAAAGAGGAATTCCAGTTCATGCTTAATAATGATATAATCCGCCGATCAAGTTCACAATGGTCAAGTCCACTGCACATGGTCTTGAAGAAAAATGGGACGTTTAGACCTTGTGGTGATTACAGAAGGTTAAATGACTGTACAGTTCCAGATAGATACCCAATTCCGAGATTAAACGATTTTAGTCACATACTGAACAAAAAGAAAATATTTTCAAAGGTCGATCTTTTTAAGGCATATTTTCAAATTCCAATAGCCGAAGAAGATAAGCCGAAAACTGCTATTACCACACCTTTTGGATTGTTTGAATTTAATGTTATGAGCTTTGGACTAAGGAATGCACCATCAACATTCCAGAGATGCATCCACCAAACTCTCCAAAACCTTGATTTTACATTCCCATATCTAGATGATATCCTAATAGCTTCCAAGTCAGAAGAGGAACACCAAAACCATCTGAAGATAGTATTTGAAAGATTTAGCAAATACGGATTGAGAATAAATATGGAAAAATCTGTCTTTGGAGTTGAAGAAATAGAATTCTTGGGTTATTTAATTACGCCTGAAAGATTTAGCCCACTTCCAGAACGCGTAAAAGTTATCCAAGAATATAAATTGCCTACTACGATTCAGGAATTACGAGCCTTTTTAGGCATGTTAAATTTCTACCGTCCATTTTTGAAAGATGCTGCGGAAACACAATCCATTTTGCACGATTACCTCAAAGGTTCAAAAAAGAAAGATAAAAGATTAATTAATTGGACCGAAGAAGCAAAAGAAATATTCAATAAATGCAAGAATGACCTAGCAAAAGCAACACTGTTAAGCTATCCCAATTCAGAACTACCTCTGTCGCTTTGCACAGATGCTTCAAATTGGGCGATAGGCGCAGTTTTGCAACAATACGAGAACGAAGCATGGAAGCCAATTGCATTCTTCTCGAAGAAGCTAAATGAAAGGCAAAAAATTTATAGTACTTATGATAGAGAATTACTAAGCATATGCATGTCAATCAAACATTTCAAATATATGCTGGAAGGAAGAACATTTAAAATATTTACTGATCATAAGCCCCTAGTCTTTGCCTTCAAGCAAAGAAATGATAAGGCATCTCCGAGGCAAGTTAGACAACTACAATACATTTCACAATTCTCTACAGATATCATCTACATCAAAGGAGAACAAAACATAGTTGCTGATAACTTATCGAGAATAGAAGACATCACCAAGATAATCGATTATGATGAGATAGCAAAAGAACAAGATAAAGATAAGGAACTTATAGAACTTATCAATTCGAATAAATCTCTAAAATTCAAACGCTATCCATTACCATCTGGTAAAAGTTTGTGGTGCGACACATCTACTGAAAATATTAGACCATTCGTTCCCAAACAATTCAGAATGAAAATTTTCCAACAAATACATGGATTATCACACCCTGGAATTAAAACATCTGTGAAAGACATGGCATCGAGATGTATATGGCCAGACATAAAAAGAAATATAAAAGAATGGGCGCAAACTTGTATTCAATGCCAAAGAAATAAAACTTCTCGCCATACAAAATCAGAAATTAAGCAATTTAAAGAACCTGATGAACATTTCAGCACGGTTCACATAGACTTAATCGGCCCATTTCCACCCTCCAACGAATATGTTTATTGCCTCACGTGCATAGACCGTTTCACTGGTTGGATTGAAGCAATACCCATACGAAACGAAACTGCAGAAACAGTAGCAAGAGCATTTTACGAAGGATGGATCACCAGATTTGGAGTCCCATATGAAGTGATCACCGACCAAGGAAGGCAGATCACTTCGGAATTGTTTAAAACCTTGGCGACCTTATGTGGAGTGAAACTTAAGCACACCACCGCATATCACCCACAATGTAACGGAAAAATTGAAAGATTCCATAGAACACTAAAAGCAGCAATAAGGGCGCACAACTCAAATAAATGGACAGAGTCAATTCCCACGGTACTGCTAGGACTAAGAGCAGCCTTGAGAAAAGACTCTGACTACTCATTGACACAAATGGTCTATGGAAAAACAATTAAACTTCCAGGCGAGTTTTTCGACGCCCCTAAAATTTCAACCACCCCGGAGACATTTCTCCACAAACTGCAAAAGCAGATGGAATCACTCAAGCCCAAGTTAACACGACACAATACGTCCCCCAAAATATTTGTTTTCAAGGACTTAGAGACGTGTTCTCATGTCTTCTTGAAGACATGCAGAGTGAGAAAATCATTGGAGCCTGCCTATGAGGGCCCATTCAAAGTTACTTCAAGGACCGACAAATACTTTTCAATCGAAATGAAAGGAAAGGAAATAAATGTTTCCATCGATAGACTCAAACCAGCCTACATACTAAAAGAGGAAGAGGACATAGCCACCACACCTGGAGTAGCTGGGGACCCAAGACTCGCCCCACCTGGAGAGGATAAAGAACCTTCCGCCAGTGCTGCCCCCAAGATGTCAAGATCTGGAAGGACAATAAGAACCCCTGTTCGTTTCAGAGATAAGGTGGAATGTTACCCAGGTTAGGAGTTGTTGTCCTACATAGTCCTCATCTCGTAACTTAGTTACTTGGGAGGGAGTGATGTAGGGACACCACTCATTCTCAATAATTATTCTAGAAAATGTAAATTCAATTTGTATATTTTATTTTTGGTTATAATTGATAGTTTAGAAATTATAATCTTTTTGTAAAAAATATTTGTTATCATCATCAATAATATTGTTGCCTTCGAATTGTAAAAAAACTTTGTATATAAAGACATTTTTAGATATAAGATATTGAATTATTATGTGTGAAGAAAAATAAATTGTTTAATTATTCAAAGTTGTAATAATTGAGCCTCAAGAAATGCCCACACAAATGTTTTGTTTCAAATACTATTTGTTACCAGTGCTGTAGTCGTAAAATTAGCATAGGGTATACGCTTGAGAATATAAATTTTTGGTAAAAATAAACAAGGTTATTTTTAATTATATTTTTATTTGAAAAAAAAACGTAAAATATTACATACAACTTTTACATAAAAATGTCCCATAATGACTGCCGAGATGCATCTGTATTTTTTCTGGCCCAAACTCTTGATCTAGTGTCAGTAGATGATCTATGATGTAAAAGCCATGATTGAACGTATTTTTTCGGCTGAAACATTACGATTGGTGGTCCATTTGAATTTATGAACATTAAGTTCGAAACATTTGATACGAGTATTAGCAAAGAAGTCCGCAAGTTTGTTATTATATCATTCATCAGGCTGAAACCTCGCTCACATTCAGCTGTTGAACAGGGCAATGTTGAAATTGCCCTGAAAAATGGTTGAAGTGTTTCGGGAACATTGTTTTTATCATCAACAAAATCTCTCAAGCCGTTAATGCATTTCATTTCATCTAAGTTAAACCTTCGACAAATACGTCTCATTTCGACCTCTCCATATCGAACATTTTCTGCGTCAAAATTGTTTGGTTCTAGAGCTGAAATATCCTTAATTAATTGCTCATCATCTTCATTTGATTCTGTACACAACCTTAATTTTAACTTTTCTATTATACTTAGAAGAATTTTTTTTCTATCAATCGGAATAATTTTGGCATTGGGAACTAATGTTACGCTCCTAAAAACTAAGTTTTCTGCCGCTTCAAGAGCTAGCAAGCTTTTTTCTCCTGGTGATGTTTTGAAGCTTTCTATGACTCTAATTGTTCTCTTTATTATATGTTCCGCCTTTTGTAAAGTAGTTGTTCTAGACTGCAGCTCTAAAGACAACATTGACATTTCCTGAAGCGTGTGTGTGTGTGTGTCGTACATTAAACCTAAATCTAATATAAATTCTGGACTCTCCAATCTTCTTAATAACCCTTGATATGTGGAATCGAGATATGTTGATGATTTGAAATGATGGTGCAATGACTCGTATGACTCCCAGACGGTTTTTATTATTCTAAAACTACTTGAAATCCATCATACTCCTAAAATTCGACCCACTTTAGCAAATCTTGTTCCTAATTCATGGCAAGCTTCCTCCAGAGCACGACAATTTTTGGGAGATTGGCTATACAGTTTGTCCATAAAAGCTTTAAAATGGTTGATTCCGCGGACTTCTTTGATAGTATCGCCAACAGAAAGCTCTAATCTATGGTTGAGGCAGTGCCATGCAAAAAGTTTTGGAAACTTTTGCTTAAGTCGAGTTACGACTCCCGAATGTCTTCCTACCATGACACTTGCCCCATCAGTCGCAATTGCTATCCAATTTTCTTTTAAATATTCTTCGTTCAACCCATGTTTATACAAAGTATTCAAAAGCTATTTTTCAATATTTTCTGAGTCTTGGCATTGTAATTCACACAAATCAAAAAGAAAATATAATCAATACTTTCTCCTCCTAAATATGCTTTCAAGAAAATGACCAAAGTTGATTTATTACTTAAGGTTGTTGATTCATCAATTAGTATAGTAATTTTTGAATTTGTTGACAAAATCTTCGCAACAAGCATTTTCCGCATTTCGCAGGCTATATGGTTTATTATTTGTGTAGCAGAATATCTGAAGTGAAGATTCGATCCTAATTTAATGTCATTTAATGTTTGTAACGTGATATGATTTTCATAATCAGAATATGGTCTATTTGTTTTAGCGATATTATAAGCAGTTCTAAAAAGCTTAATATTTTCATTTTCTACTTCAATGTTCATATTGTTTGCATATTCTTCTAATTTATTTTTTTTTCTGTCTTTCTTAATATTCTCAGCTATTTTATGAGCTTCAGACTCACAATGATTTTTAATTTTCATTCGAATGTTTGATAATTTGCTTGCCCGATCTTTTCCTGCTGCTTCTATTAGGTAGTTACTCCATTCTGGTGAAATATGAATTCTTTCACTTTTTGCAGCCCCTAAAGTTTTAACACTTGCGCAAATGTTACATCCGAGTCTACCTTTGGAAATTGAAAGCCATGGATACTTTTCCTTAAATTGAATATATTGGGAATCATTCCAACTTCAAATTTGGAATCCTGGTCATTCATTTTCTCTGGTGAACTATTGATCAATATATCAGCTCTTTTTGAGATAGTACTTGCATTTGATGTACCAACAGTGTTTTTATTTCTTTTAACAGCTTCTTCTAGTTCATTCTTTTCTGCATCTTCTTCTACCTCCAAACTTCTTTTAGTACATAAATTTCCTGTCTTCAACCAGCGGTCCATAATTAAACAGAAGAGTTATTTTCGAAAGCTAGTATAAGTACAGAAAATTTAAATTTCACTTATTTTAACCTTAACAAAATTTAGATACTTACTTAATCGATTTGTTTTGAATAAAATCTTTATTTTATTTATTTTTTTAAAAAACAAACACCAACTTTTCATCAACAATTAAAAACAATTTAAATAAGCTTTTAAGCCAGTATCAATAAACTTACTTAAAGAAGTTTTCAAAATTATATTTTTTTGAAAATCAATGTTATTTTGTCAACAGGTTTTGCTAACTTCAAATAAACTAAAGAATATGCAAAATTAACGTCCACAATAACGTAGTTTAGCATGGTTACCATAGCAACTTTAGTTAAAGAAGAGTATTTGATAAAATTCAAATATATTTTCAATTGTATAGAATTAGAAGAAAATCGTTTTAAATCGAAAACCAAATTGTTTATGTATTAGTTTACATCACTGCTGGATAAATACAGCATTGGTAATAAGAGAACATCTATCTTGAAGAAGTTGTTTTTACTTTTTTTTGTAAATGATTTTAACATCAGAAAATATAACTTTATTTTTATTTAAACTTTAATTTTTTAACATATTTTCTATTAAGCACACAAACATAATAACTTTTAAATATTAGGAAAGTTTAAAGTTTTCATTTCATTGTGGTTTTAAACAAAATTACCATTTTCAAAATTAAAGGTTCGGTTATATTCGTTTTCCGTTTTTCGTTAAAGGAGGCTTGTTTGATTATTAATTTGAATATAGTTGATATATTTTTCCCAAGAAATTTTTACTAAATGAATGAAATATTTTGTGTGAATTGTTAATTTGAAAATTTTTTGCAATTTTTCAGTACAATTTTTATCATCATTTTTTTTTTTTTACTATTACAAAGAAAGAAAATAATAAATTTTTAATAAAAAATTTGAACAAAATCATAGGGTATACGCTATTTTTAAGTAAAACCACTAGGTATACGCTATCTAAATTTTAAAAGCATAGGGTATACGGCGTATACCCGTATACCTATGCATATATTAGTTAATAACTATAGCCTATGTGCTTTATCTGTCTATGTACTATTGGCTTCCGTAGGCGTCTCTTACTGGGAAAAAGAAAGAGAGGGTTCCATTTAGTTATTAACTAATAT
>CP092871.1:46990651-47037006 GCA_030710605.1 Cordylochernes scorpioides
GTGTAGGTCTTCCCATCAGGGTGGACCTGTTTGAGGACGCCGGCGATGCCGAGTGTTGAGGTGTTACAGTACACCTGGCATGGCAGACCTTCTTTGTAAAGGTGTAAAATGGGGTGTGTTGTAAGGCTTTCTTTCAGGCTAGCGAACGCTTTCTGGCATTTGTCATCCCAGACCCACATGACACCCTTTTTGAGAAGGTTGTTAAGTGGCGTCCGCAAGCGGGCGTAGTCCGGAATGAACTTTTTATAAGCGTTCACAGCGTTTAAGAAAGATCGCAATGTTTTGCGATTGTGTGGTTGTTGGGTGGCGTGAATTGTTTCTATGTTTCGTGTAGATGGTGTGGTTGTATTGGCAGTGGTTGTGCATGTGTCTGCGTGGTGTTGTTGTCGCCTTTTGGTGCGAGTGTCGCGCTTGTTGCGATGTTTGTGCGTGTGACTATTGTGTGACGACGTGTGGTCACGTGTGTGCTTTGTGTGTGAGTTGTCCTGTTGGATGGACACTGTCTGGGTATTGTTGTTGTGAGTGTCGCGCTTGTGGCGATGTACACGTGCGTGACGGTTGTGTGGTGACGTGTGGTCACGCGTGTGCTTAGTGTGAGAGTGGTCCTGTTGGAGGGACACATTTTGTGCATTGTCGTTGTGAGTTGGAGCCGTTGTGGCCTTGTGAATTGAGGGCATACAATAAAGGCAATTGGCCTTAGTGAAAAAATGGTGTTGTGCGTGCGCGTGACTAGATTGGCATGTTGGTGATTGGGTTTTGACCATTGGATGCGCGCATTGGGTGCCATGTGCGGAAGGTTTGTGTGCATGGTGAGTCCTTTGTGACACCGCTTGGCATTCCCAATACGTGCATTCATTGGGTACATGGTTGAAGTGGTAGGTAGGGGTAGACAATGGAGCGTCAAGTTCGAACATAGTGCCTTGGTTAAAGTCTATTGTTATTTTAAAATTTCGGAGGGTATTTATACTGAGAATTCCAAATAGCAGAGGTGCTTCCACCACATGGAAATTCTCTTTTTTAGTTAGTTTACCTATTGTCAGGGGGAGGACTATTTTACCTATTGTTGGTACAAGACCGTTTATGGCCTGTAGGTCTATAGACTGTTTTTTAAATTTTAATTTAGGGAGGTTAGTTTTTTAAATTCTATAGAGATTATGGGGCACTATGTTCAAACTTGCGACTGTATCAATTAGAAAAGGGGGTGACAGTTCAGGGGTTAGGAACAGTTTCATCGTCAACTGGCTGACGAAAAGGATTTGGTGCCTTCCTACCTGTTTGGCGAAAGGGTAGAGCGTCTTTGGCGTATTGTGGAGGTGTGGGACGCCGGGCGTGCTGTTGAGTTGGGGCTGTTTGCACTGCCCGCGCGTTCGCGTGTTGAGTTGGGGCTGTTTGCATTGCCCGTGCGCTCGCGTGTTGAGTTTGTTGGGATGGTGCAGTCCACATACTTGTTTTTCCTTGGTCGTTGGCGTATGGGTCCGGCTTGGTGGGTGGTGGCTCCTCGGGGTGGCGCATCAGGTAGCCCGGCAACATGGCGGCGGTTGCTCCGGAGGAGTCGGTGGGCGGCGTATGTCACGTTGGCGGGGGCCCGGCCCGTCTCCGCGCGTCGGGTCAACTTCACTTCCGTGAGGACAGCCGTCAACTGAAGTAAAACCTCCGCTAGGGTGCGTCCTTCGCCTACTCCGCTGGCTTTCTTCCTCTCCCTTGTCACTTTGCCGCTCTGTTGGTCTCGTTCGTTTTCCATTATATCCTGTCGACTCACTATAATAATCGGGGTACTTTTTGGTGATTGGTTGTTTGATTGAGTGATTGATGGTTGGTTGTTTGTTGTAAGTAGTAATAAGACCCTGTGGACTTACTTGGTGGTTGATGTGGGCGCAGTCGTTTTGGCTGAAATGGTAAAGTTTTCTCACAGGGGAAAATAACGAGACAGGACACAGGATTGGATTGAAAAAGAGGCCAGCGATCAAGGGAGAGAGGGGTTAGACTATTGACGTATTGGACTAATGGCTAGATGGTTCACATATTGAAGATTGGACTTATCTGGATGATGAGAAGGGCTTAAGCGTACTGCTTTCTGTGGTGTCCCGCTCCTAACTGGGTGATGAGAAAGAGCTTAAGCGTACTGCTTGCTGTGGTGTCCAGCTCCTGACTGGGTAACTTGAGTCCGAGATTTAACTCGTTAATTCTCCAATGCTCTCATTGGATGACTCTCGTCTCATGGTAGTCTTTGATTGGATCTTAGCTAGTCCTGTTGGACTCTGATTGGATCTTAGCTAGTCCTTTGTCTTTGTCTTGTTTTAACATGCTCCCAGAAGAAGAAAGTTTTTGAACTCAGTTTTATTAGTTCCTGGGTAATAACTTTTGCTTCCTGGATAATGAAAACCTGTTAATGATTGTTTCTTCACTGATGGCTTTTCTCCCAGATTCGCTTGGCCTAACCTTTATTAAAATCTTTAGATCATACATTGCATATATATTGTGCTGGGGTTACATTTAGTTATATACAAATTATGACATATATATAGATAGATATATTAATAAATAACACACAGGCCTGCAATATTGAAAATTTTGATAAATTCAAGAAGTTTTAACTGCCTTATATGTTATTAGTTGTGCTGATTTCGAAAATGACCTCCATTTTCCCCCATCACGTCTGGAATTTTCGATAAATCGATATCTATATAAATAAACAAAATATAAATATAGGTCTTTGTTCCTTATACATTCCTACAATATGTGACCAATCTGAATGAAAATTTCACAGGTTATAGAACTATACCTGGAAGGAACATGTATCATAGTTTTAAACTCAGAAAATGCAATTTAGACAATACAACGGACCGTTTAGTGTAATTTAGGTCAGAAAATGATTATGATAGCAAATAGTAATGTCATTTTCATATATTTTCATTTTTGAAAATAGAGCAATCCATATTTAATTCATTAGATAATAAAAAGGCATATATTGGATTTAATAAAAGATTTATTTTGCCAATATTTCAGCTGGCTGAACGCCAACGCGCTGAGTTTGTGTATACAAAAATGTAATGCCTCGATAAAGGTTGGCGTTCAGCCAGACGAAATATTGGCAAATAAATATTTTATTAAATCCAATATATGCCTTTTTTATTATCTAATATATTTTTATATAAAGAACTTTTTATAACTGTCCCATATAGCTAGCGAAGCTGTCAAAATCTGCTAATATGTAATTGAATCATATTCATCTCAGAACTATATAGGTCGGTTGAACAGTCACTCGGTTAAATGCCGTGCATGGCGAGCGAAGCCAGTTATTACACATACATAAAAATTGAGTAAAATTAATCAGGTCTCCAGGGAAAAGTGTATTTTCAAAATATTTTTATTATTCTCTAGCTTTTGGGCACGGATGCCCTTCTACAGGAGAAAACCTGGTATGTTTTCTTCTGTAGAAGGGCGTCCGTGCCTGGTAGCTAGAGAATAATAAAAATGTTTTGAAAAGACACTTTTCCCTGGAGACCTGATTAATTTTACTCTTTATTGATGTAAGGGATTATTTTATTGAATATATATTAAAAGTTAAAAAAGCACTCGTTCTACATACATTGCGCGGAGCACGCGTCTAGTAAATGGTAAGAAATGAAATTTGGATTGAAAAGAGCTCTTTTTCAATAAAAACACGAGTTAAAATGCATTCGTGCAAAACTCAGGCGTTGCCCATGTTATTCGTATATTATCGATATAAAACAAAACAAAAAGTTTACCTTTAAGTACGTACTCTATTTCCCTTGAAACTTCCTTTTTGGACGCTTTTCTTTTAAACCAACAGTAGTCGGTGTTCCTACCCCATCTTCCTTCATATTATATATCATCATTATAATTTTGTGTTTCATTTCAAATTTTAATCATTTCACTTTTTAAAGGGAAAATAAGATACACTCATAATAATTGTTGCCTTTATCGCTAACAATTTACGATTTTTTAACTTTATCCAATAACTCGGTTATTTCTTGGTCTTTATCAACAAGACCTACATAAGTCGATAGCTGATGAGCCGAGCATTCCGCCAATAAGGAATATTGGTTGTTCAGCTCAATATCCTTCGCCTCCGTCAGCGAAAAACGAAGAGCTCGCGCGCCGCGTGGCCCGCACGGCCGAGAGAGAGAGAGACAAATAACACAGTTTTATTAACATCCCGTCAAAATATAGACAAAAGTGTACATGCCGCACTATTCAAGTAGAGATGAAAAATTTACAATGATGATGATTATTATTATAATCAAAAAATAAATGAATATGTGCTATTTACAATGGATATGTACATGCTGCCTCAGCCACCGCTGCAGAGCTTGATCGCCAACGGGTCTCCAGCGATACCACGTATTTCGCGATCTACGAAAAAAACGTAGATGGCATGCTTCGCCACTGAGAGAGAGAGAGAGAGTATAATGGTATAATACATATGTATGTGGTGAGGTATCCTGTCGACTAAAAATGTGGTGAGGTCCTGTTGACTCTTGTAGAATCCTTTCGACTAAATATGTGATGAGGTATCCAGTCGACTTAAACTATGGTGTGAGTCCCTGTCAACTCTCGCTATACTGTGTTGACCGAGAGGAACAGTCAGGATGGGGAGTTTTTCAGTACCTCTCTGCACCTTGGGAGACCTTTAACAGTTCTCACAGAGTACAGGCAGTCGTGGTCGAGGCAGAGTGGAAAGCTTGGGAATGTCCATCACAAAAAACGAAGACACAATTGCACTTGGAAAGTTCCGTGAACAGATAAAAGTTGAGCTAGGAGCTAAAGATGAAGATAGAATAGTTCTTTCTGGTCTACATGGTGGATGAGGAGGACCTTGGTGACAACCGACGAGGACTTCCGCTGATGGTGAAGTGACTATATTTTTGGTTAGGGCAGAGGTATTATATATATCTTTGCCGAGAGAGGAAGTATTGCATTTCAGCAGATGCAACAAGAGCGTGGATCGGCTGGCGAAATTCTACACTGGCGCCGTCCTGACAGTTTGCTATCTATCTTCAGATATTGTTTTGGGACTGCTACATCTGATTTTAGACGTTTTTGACTTCTATCTCTTGCTTCAGCTCAACTCTTAATCTATTACAGAGTTTTATTTATTTATCCTCAGTTTGTACAAAGTACATTACATATGATGATGTAATGACACATGTCAATAATGCGTATGATTATTTACAGATGTGTTTCTATTATACAACATGAAAATCTTGTTATAAGTATTATACAATATGGGGTTGTTGGTTTAAATTACCATATGTATGGTATAAGGTATAATGTAGAACGAAAATTTTAAAATTATCCCGTATGTGTTTCTTTTAAACGAAAAATCGAAATTTATTTTAAGGAGAAATAATCGTTATTTCTCCTTAAAATAAATTTCGATTTTTCGTTTAGAAAAAACTAAAAACTTGTAGGATAATTTTAAAATTGTCGTTCTACAATCATAAGCCGCATTATATTATATTATAAGGTACAATGTCAGTATATCAAGCTATTACTGAACAATAATATTAAAGTAGTGTTATATCTATACAATCATAATAATGAATCATTCCGGGAGAACACGGGCGAAGCCAGGTCATAATACACAAATGTAGATATTTCATTTGATTTGAAACATGTCACTTTATACATACACACTTGGATGAACGCGAGTAAATCCCAGGGATATATTGCCTAGTTTATAGTTAAGAATAATTATTCTCGTAAAGATGAAGGCTGCCTAGCCGGCTTTCATATTTCTTGAAAATAAAGATACTTCGGCCAGTAAATATTTTTATTACCTCGACGTAATATGGTAATTTAAACCAAAACCCCATACTGTATATAACTTATAACAAGATTTTAATCTTGTATGATAGAAACACATCTGTAAATAATCATACGCATTATTGACATGTGTCATTACATCATCATATGTAATGTAATTTGTACAAACTGAGGATAAATGTTACATTTGTGCTATTTTTTCACATTGTGTAGCGTCCTCACGCAATTCTGGCCTTAACTACCCGTTTCATGATTTTTCAGGATGCCTTAATGACCAATTTTTTGGTCGTTGAGGTACAGCTTGCACCACGCTGATGAGGGCCAACAGCCCGAAACGCGTCCGTGGTTAGCTTTTCTTGATTAATCAAGAATGGGTATTTGGCCAATTCTGGAATAATTAAAAATCAACGAGAATAGTTGATATTTATTCCGATAGATGGCGCCAGCCATCAGCAACTTTCAGTTGCACGATAAGGAGATGCCTTTTTCTTAAATAAAACTCTGTAATAGATTAAGAGTTGAGCTAAGCAAGAGATAGAAGTCATAGCGTCAAAATCGAGATAGATTTAGATTTCCCACAACAAGGTCTAAAAATGGACCAGACCACCCACACTCTTCACATCTGGTGGAATGCAAAAGCCCCCTTTCTCAGAAACGGCCCCTGTCGCATAAGGCCCCCCGTCTTAACCTATAAATATAGTCACTTTACAGTCACTTGACAGTTAGTTCAGTATCTGTGCGAGCCCGCGTCGGTCGTACCCCACGGTCCATCTCATCCATCATGTAGATCAGTAAGAAACTTCTATCTCCCCATCTTTCGCTCCTAGCTCAACTTTTATCTGTTCACGGAACTTTCTTAGTGCAACTGTGTCTTCGTTTTTGTGTGCACATTCCCAAGCTTTCCACTCTGCCTCGACCACGACTGCCTGTACTTTGTGAGAACTGTAAAAGGTCTTCCAAGGTGCAGAGAGGTACTGGAAAACTCCCCATCCTGACTGTTCCTCTCGGTCAACACAGTATAGCGAGAGTCAACACTTCATCATCACAAAGTTAGTCGACAGGATTCTACAACAAGGCTTACCAGAACTTCAAATTATTACAGATAGTCGACAGGATTCTACAAGAGTCAACAGTAACTCAACTTATTATATATATATATTTTTTATATCAATTTAATTTTTAAAAATAATTTTATATAATTAAATTGGAGTGGTTGAGGACTCTAGCTATCACTGTGGCAAGGAAATCCAGGACTCGAGACACCTACTGCTGGAATGCCCACTCTTCTTTAGCGCTAGACAACAGACAGTGAACAATGTTGTAGATCTATATCAATTTGTAAATAGCAGAGAGAATTATCACAGATTTAACCATTTTTGTAAATATATTTATGATTATCTTTCTAACCTGGAAGGTTCACGTTCCTAATATATCTATCTTATTGTTTCTTTTTTAAAATTTATTTTTGTATAATAGGCTTATAGCTTTATTATATTATAATACATCATAATATAACTGCTTCTGTTTAAAAAATGTAAATCGACGCAATTTTCCCTAGCCGGGATATTGCATTTTGTGTGTTGAAATAAAAAATATAATCATAATAAACATTTGTTGAAACATTATTTCATTGGGCAAACACAGGGAGAATTCGTAGGAAGCAGGGTCCAATATATAATTGTAAAGAATATTATACAGATTTAAAAGCAGTATTTTATTATATGGTGAGAGAAAATACGCTCGGATAAAACCTGGGCGTTACCAGCCCTCTTCATTCGGTTAGTTATGCGTGTGTTAATCAAATGGGTCCTCGTCCTATTTTATTTAAAATATCTCTGAACAATATTCTAAATAATTGAATAGTGACATCGCGAGTAATCAAGTTGGAATAATGTATAGAAATTTGGAATCCTCTGATGAATATAAGTCAAAGATTTGAAGCGAACGAGGATACTTTTCTTTTAAACTTTAATGAAGATTCGAGCTTTCGTGCCTATTACCCTTCTACAGGACTACACTCCAACGAATAAATGTGCATCTTATATATGTATCAGAAAACTAGGAAAATTAACATATGCAAGTAAAAACAATTATAAGATATATCTATAAGTTTTGAGTATGCAAAGTAGGGACATCAAAAGTGGATTTCTGGACTATAATACATTCATTAAATCTGCAAAGTCGAAACTTTCCGAAATAAAACAAACTGGCAGTGGGCAACTATGGTACACTATTTATGGAAATATTGCTTTATATGCGTCAGGGATCTCTATGTGTCGGTTAATACTATTGTGTTTTAAAGAGAGCAACGCCTCGACGACTAATCTTTTGAATTTGCTGTTGATATTAGAGTAATATGCATGTGGATGGGATGTATTAAAAGAATGTCCTGTTTGTCTGATATGTTGTACGATGAGGGACTTGGGTTCATTATTTCTGATGTTTTTGTAATGTTCGTCCATCCTGTCCTTGATTCGTCTGCCTGTTTCTCCTATGTATATGCTATTACAGTTTGGCATTTCAATGAGTATACGGAGTTTGTGAAAAAAGGTAGGGTAACGGGAAAACTATTCCTGGTTATGGGATTTCTGACTAATGTTTCTAATTTAGGGGTGTTGGTGTAAAAGGTACGGATACCATAGTTATTTTTTAGGAATCTAGAAATGTTGACACTATGAGTAGAGAATGGGATGGTGCATGTGGATCTATAAATTTGGCTATTAAGGTGCTGTTGGGGATTATAAAAGTGTCTGAGTATGAAATTTTTGGGGTAACCAGAGTTCATCAGGTGATCAATTACGTTTTGGGTTTCTGCTTGTTTGAATTCTTGCGAAGAACAGTGTGTGAAAATGCGTTTCGACAAGGTTTTTACGGTGTTAATCTTATGGCTAAGGGGGCAGTATGATGTGTAGTGTATATAGGAGGGATAGAATGAAGGCTTATAGTAAACATTGGTCATGTATCTGCAATTCTGATTTGTAATCTGAATGTCTAAAAAGGCTAGTGAACTATTGTTTTCTTTTTCTACTGTGAAAAGTATGTCTGGGTATAGTAGAAGGGTAATAGGCCCGAAAGCTCGAATCTTTATTAAAGTTTAAAATAAAAGTATCCTCGTTCGCTTCAAATCTTTTACTTAAGTTGGAATAATGCTGAAATAGTAAAATTTATATAAAACGCTCTTTCATATGACTTGTATAAAAAACATGCTTTTGTGTTTAGATGTCATTACATATATTGTGAAAATAGATAATACTTTATGTAAAACATTGTTTCCTGATAATATATATTCCGATTTTACAATATTTATTTGAGTAGAGTTAAATATATTAATGAAAACATATACTCTCGCACTTACTCTATTTTAGCTTTACACTAAGACAGGGGTCGGCAAACTTTTGAATAGGATGAGTCAAAAATTACAATTTACAAAATTTTAAAGTTTTTAAAGAGCCACAAATTTTTTTCTTGCCAACAATAAATAGTACTGGCATAAATAATATTTACGTATGGAACTATATAAAGATCCGCAGCTTCACATCCAAAGAGCCGCATGTGGCTGGCGAGCCGCAGTTTGCCACCCCATGTACTAAGATAAAAGTTTAATAAGCCTTAGAACAGCCTGCCATTCTAGGCCTGTTCATAGAATGTCTAATCTTCTAATATTATTATTATAAGAAAGTATTATATTGCCAATCATGATGCAGCCATATTAACATCACATTTTCTAACTCCAAAATAATAAAATTAGTCTGATGTTTGAATATTTTCAAATTCTAGGGTTAAATTCCCTTCATATCTATCCATCATTTTTCTATTACAAAATATGTAAATTTGATATTGGTTTAATTTGAATAAGCTTTGTATATACTATTCTTCAAAAGCTTATTCTTCATCTAAACATATACACTTGTTAAATTTTTAATTTTTAATTTTAATTTAATTATATATATATACAAGCGGATGTGTACCCGGCTTCGCCCGGGTTTTATCCGAGTAAAAGTTTGCCTAACGAATATTATTGATAATATTATTCCGGAACACACAGACAATTATGATAATAATATTCGTTACATTATATATTTATATAATATATAAAATATATTTTTCGAGCAAAAATATCCTCTCATTCTACTTAATAGATTTTTAAAAAGATATATATAAATAAAAATATCTAGAGATATACTACATGATCTTAGCCAGAAGGCCGAGAAACGATATTTTATATATAGAGATGACCTGGCTTCGTGTGTCTTCTGCTCGAGTGAATGTTTAGCTGGTAGATTTTGTTCCTGCCTACTAAAAATTATTATCTGGTTTGGCCCGTGATTTGCTTTAGTGAATATTCCCCTAAAGAATTTTATTTATGTCAATCAAGCATGATACAGCAATATTGTCATAATCATTTCTGACTAAAAAAAGATTTTTTCCAGATTTAACTCTCTGTCCTGTTCAAATTTCAGCGAGATTAGCTACATATTGAGGGCGTGCATAGCCGACAAACATATATATATGTTCCCGGCTTCGCCTGATTTTTACCCGAGTAAAAATTTGCCTAACAAACATTTGTTAAAACGATTCTAGCAAACATCCAATCCCTACTGAATCTATACTTGTCTATACTCTCGATAATTTGAAAATTTTTCCGGTCCCTTGAAAAATACTCGATAAGTTGAAAAAATTCAGTATTAATTGGTCCACTCGGTAATTTGAAGTTGAAGGAATAGTATCTTGCCAAAAACGAAGATTTGTAAATAACTGTATTTAGCGAATGTACCCGGCTTCGCCCGGTTTTTATCCGATTAAAAGTTTGCCTAACGAACATTTGTTAAAACGATTCTTGAAAACATCCAATCCACCTATATATTGATATATAAACGTATATAAATATTGTTATATGCGTTTAAATATATTTTTGAAACACATAATTTTTTGAAAACATTTATTATATTTTAAATAAGATATTGTCACTTTTGTGAATTTGATAATTAATTATTTATTTTTTTCTCAATGAATTATATATACAGTCGAACTTGGATAATTCGAACCCCGAGGGACCATAAAAAAATTCGAATTATCCAAAAATTCGAATTAAAAACGTAAATTCTATTTATAGGAAATTCTAGGGACCAAGATAAATATTCGAATTAAAGAGGTTTTCGAATTAAAGAAGTTCGAATTATCCAAGTTCTACTGTATTAACTAGCGGATGTACCCGGCTTCGCCCAGGTTTTTCTCGAGGGAATGTTTGTAGTCTAGTAATAAGAAAATATACTACACCTAAAAACTATCAGAGAAAAGAGAAACCACGGAAGGTGAACAGAAAAATGCTTACAATGGATGTTATGTTTACGATATCAAGTTAAATAAAAACAAAGATAAAATTTGCATATGTTGATCACTATAAATTTGTATATTTGTTAGGCGAAATTAGAAACATGATAAAACAATTGGGTATTTAAAAACAAATGTAGAAATAAAAGTTGAAGTATAATAAACAATGTTAAAGATTAGTTTTAATTATTAATCAAGATTGTGTGTGAATATGTGAGAAAGATGTAATATCGTTGTTGTTTTCTTGGCCGACTGTTTTACATATGGTGTTATCTTAAAATTGCTTGTTTTGAATATTTTTTAGATTGAGATTATTAGCTAGTATGTAAAAAAATTAACTCTGTTGAAATTTAATTTTGTATTTATATATAAATAAAATTAACTCTGTTGATTTTTTTTTTTTGTATTTAATCGATAACAGCGAAGTTACGCATGTAAATGTTAGGAAATATATTTTGATGTTAAGCAAAACCTGCTCCATCTCGTTTTACATAAATGTTGAAAATTTGGTTGAAATTGATGCATTGTAACGAAAGTTTTTAGTGACATCCACTTATGAAATTTCCATTTTATTAATATAGATTTACAAATTTATTTTTGGTATCATCATCACATACAATGTAAATTTTTTACATAAACAAACGATAATAAACAACAACAACAACAATGTAATTTGCATCTTCATTATTGTAAAACAACAACAAATTAAATTAACAATACAAAAATATATTTTAACATTTAACACAAAAACGTTACAATATTTTCTTTAAATATATATTAATATTAAAATGCCAAGTTTTTTTACGTCATTGGAATATTATATTACTAAATTCTCAAATTAAATTTATTATACTTGGAACAGATTTTAAGCATTGTTACAATTTATAAATATTATTTCACCAGAGACCGCGAGAGGCGCTGCTTGCGAGTGAAAGTAGAAAATTTGCAAATAAAATTGCAAATAATATTTATTTCAAATCAAATTCAAACCAGAAACCTTCCCAGTAGTATAGTAAATAACTTCCCAAAGTTCACGGCGATTGGATAATCTTACCTTTTAAAAACATTCATCGTGTAAACAAACAAACATTCATCGTGTAAACAAACCACGTGTTAATTATTAACCAATCAAATTCATTTATCGTCGCGACCAGTGCTGCGCCCAAGCGGTAAAAGGCTGGAACTAACGCATTTTGGTTTTATATATTTTTAAAAAAGCACATCAACCTTTTTTGTTTTTTGAATATCCTATATGTTGAACGAAATCTTCAGCTACCTACATGCGAAATTTCATAATGATTTATTCTGTAGATTTTGCGCAACGCGATAACAAGCATCGATTTTGGATTTCATTTTTATAGATATATATAGAATATAGATATTGTCGCGGAGATAAATAAAGCAAGGGCAAGTTTGGGGATAATTAATTTATTATAAGGGGTATTTATAGGGAGATGGATAAAGTACAACTTACCCCAAGTTAAAGTTAATCCTAATGAGGGACGTCAGCTCCCCCCGCCGGCCAGATTCCCCAGAACCCCTCACACCCGGTGTCCAGCGATGATTGACAGACGTCCCATGGGGCCTCTCGTGATTGGAGCCGCTTAGCTTCTTGACATTACTCCCTCCTTAGAAAAAAAAAAACAGCGACCCGCTGATTAGCTTGTCTCAGCCCTTGTTCTGGAAGGAAATCTATCACGGCTGGTGTTCCCTAGCAGAATAGAGTGTTGTTCTTCAGGGTCCAGGTAGGGCTTCATCCGAATGACATGGATGATATCCTTGGCTTTCCGTGATCGGGGAGAGGGGTCCACGGGCTCTACTTCATACGTAACTTCTGAAAGCTTCTTGGTCACCTTATAGGGACCGAAGTATCTCTTCAGTAGCTTTTCTGATAGTCCTACTTTTCGGATGGGAGTAAAATCCCACACAAGATCATCCTTCTGGTAATAGACTGGAGTATATTTCTGGTCGTATAGTCTACGGTCTTTCGCCTGTGATTGTAGAAGGCGTGATCGGGAGAGTTGACGCGCTTCCTCAGCTCTGGTCACAAGTTCTCCAACGTAGTCGTTAGAGATCTCATCTGGTAGGTAGGGTAGTACGGCATCGATGTAGGTCTCGGCCTCGCGGGCGTGGACAAGAAAGAACGGGGTGTAGCCGGTCGCCTCCTGTTTAGCAGTGTTGTAAGCAAAAGTTACATAGGGCAAAACTTGGTCCCAGTCCTTCTGCTCAACACCTGTGTACATGGACAACATGTCTCCCAGAGTTTTGTTGAACCTTTCAGTCAGGCCGTTGGTCTGGGGATGGTAGGCCGTTGTAAATCTGTGCACAATTCAGCACAGAGCATGGATCTCTTTTATTACTTGAGAAATGAAATTTCTGCCGCGATCTGTTATCATTTCTCTAGGAGCTCCATGCTTCAAGATGACGTCTTCAACCAGGAACTTAGCTGTTTCGATTGCTCCTCCGTCTGGGATCGCTTTCGTTATGGCATACCTTGTCATATAATCGGTGCACACAATGATCCAACGGTTTCCATCTTTAGAAACTGGAATTCTTCCAAGGAGATCAACCCCGACTTTATAGAATGGCTTTTCTACGGGCGGTATGGATACAAGTTGTCCAGCCGGACGTCGAGGTAATTTCTTCCTTCGTTGACACTCCCGACAATGGCTTACATATTGGCGAACAGTTCTATAAAGGCCAGGCCAATATAATCGTTTTTTGACTTTGTCATACGTCCGGGCGAAACCCAAATGCCCAGCTGTAGGAGCATCATGTAAATCTGCCATAACTTCCGATCTTAAGTGCTTAGGGATCATCATAAGCCAGGGTCTTCCAGTTGTGCTATAGTTTTTCTTGTATAAGATGCCGTCGATAATGCTGAATTCCTTTCTGGTGTAGCCCGAGTTTAAATTATCGATTATTTTAGCTAAATCCGGGTCTTTAGTCTGCTCTATATCGACGTTGGTTAGTGACATCACAGCACTTGGTTGATCGTTCTCAAGCGGGCTCCTTGACAGACAATCGGCATCCTTATGTTTGCGTCCGCTCTTGTAGATAACGGTCACGTCAAATTCTTGCAACTTCAGCGCCCATCTTGCCAAACGGCCAGAAGGATCTTTCTGCCCTACCAACCAACATAGAGAATGATGGTCAGTGACAACCGTGAATGGTCGACCAAACAAATATGGGCGGTATTTGCTAATAGACCAGACTACAGCAAGGCATTCTTTTTCCGTTGTAGAATATTTATTTTCAGCCTTTGTCAAGCTTCTAGATGCATAAGCTATAGGCCGCTCCTTTCCACCTTGTATTTGTAGAAGAACAGCTCCAATACCATGTCCGCTTGCATCCGTGTGTAGATGGGTATCAGCGGATTCATCAAAGTGTCCTAAGACAGGCTCTGAAATTAGAGCTGTTTTAAGGACTTCAAACGCTTTCTCTTGAGCTGCATCCCAATAAAATTGTTTTTCAGTCTTCAGTAGGTCATGCAAAGATCTAGCTTTGTCGGCAAAGTTCTCAATAAATCTTCGGTAATAGGAACATAATCCAAGAAAGCTCTTCAGTTCAGAGATATTCCTTGGCCTCGGAAATTTAGAGACGGCTTCAACTTTATCTGGATGAATTCCATTGGCGTCAACAAGGTGTCCCAAAATCTTTATCCTCCTTGATCCAAAAAGACACTTTTTGTGGTTCAAGCTTAGTCCAGCTTTCTGGATGCAGCTTAATACAAGTTGTAGACGACGTAGATGTTCCTCAAAGGTAGGTGCGTAAACTACGATGTCGTCCAGGTAGCAAAGACACATGTTCCATTTAAGACTGCCCAGAACACTATCTAGCATCCTTTCAAACGTTGCTGGAGCGTTGCAAAGACCGAAAGGCATTACTTGGAATTCATACAGCCCATCTGGAGTGATGAAAGCAGTTTTCTCCCTGTCTTTTTCGTCCACTTCAATCTGCCAATACCCGGACCGAAGATCCATCGTGGAGAAGTAACTAGAGCCAGCTAAACTGTCCAAGGCATCGTCAATGCGTGGCAGCGGGTAAACATCTTTTTTTTGTTATCTTATTTAATCGACGGTAATCTACGCAGAATCTCCAGGTCCCGTCTTTCTTTCGAACTAGAATAACTGGAGATGACCAAGGACTTTCAGAGGGCTTCACGATGTGCTTTTCAATCATCTTGTTCACTTCATCTTGAATTAGTCGTCGTTCACTTGGTGCTACTCTATAGGGCCGCTGTTTGATAGGAGACTGGTCGCCTGTGTTTATCTTGTGCTTCACAGTACTGGTGGGCTTAATAGGAGTACTCCCAAAGTCAAATATGCCAATAAACTCGTCAAGGCATGAAACAAGCTGTAACCTTTGAATTTCAGACAGCCCTGGATCTAGAGTAAGGTTTATCTTCTGTGACCATTCACGTGACTTTAGCTGCGTTTCTTGTAACTTATCGCTGGATTCAATAAGACTGCAGATATTCCCATTCTCATAACTTTCCATGGTGCACATATTCATTCCTGATGGAATCAGTTGCGGCCAAGACGCTCCAATCGCCACCCAAATGCTACCTCGGCCGTGTCGAAATGTAACCAATGAGTTTGGTATAAGAACTTCCTTTCTTAATAATGAGTCCTTAGAAGTTGAGACTAAAACATCTCTAACACCACATATTTCTTCGTTTATCACACTGATCTTCTTTATTGATTTAGGAGGGATGACAAAGTCGTCGGAAGCAAACAATCTCTGGTTTTCCTCCTCTCGAGATTCCAGGACGGAGGTTTCCCTGAGATGGAGTTCATTTCTGCCACAATCAATGACGGCCTCGGTGGCCTTGAAGAAGTCCCATCCAAATATGATGTCATGGCTGCATTCCACCATAACAACGAATTCAAATGAGATATTCAGACCATTAACTTCTATGTTCAGGACACATTTTCCTAGGGTCTCTATTAAATTTTTGTTTGCGGCTTTAAGAATGGGACCTGGTTCTTTGAAGAGAGGTGTCTTTAGTTCGCGTCGAAATTTGTCTGAAATAACAGAAAAGTCGGCTCCTGAATCCACCAATGCTTTAATTTTGCGTCCATTTATTTCGACCATAACAAAATTTTCTTTTAATTTAGCGGCGATATACCCTGGAGGATTTTCCTCAATGGCGACCTCACCCCCGTTAGAAGCCGCTCCACTTAGTTTTTCACATTCTGAGGCATGGGAGAACGGCTAAAACGACGGGCTGGCGACTGGGATTGTCTTCGGGCTGGCGACCTTGCGCGGTTTGAATGTGGGGAAGAGCTCCGGTAGAAGTACGTCGAGGTTTGGGGCGTTACATAGTCGTCGTCGGCGTCATATCTCGGGGGTCGACTCGAAAATCCAACATTTCTTCCTTCTCCGCCATTCCTTGACCTGGCTTCAGTGAAGACCTGCCGTCGTTCCCTACAATAACGGACGACATGTCCGGGTCGTCCGCAGTGGAAGCAGATAGGTTTGTCGTCGTAGGTTCTCCAATGTTCCGTTTTCCTGGGTTGGGTTGGTCGGTCGATATTATAATAGGGCGTTCGTGGTTGTTGTTGTACCACGTTGACTTGTGGTCTGGTAGGTTGTAGAGCACGGCTGACCTCTTCCCTCACAGTCTGTTCCAGGGCGTTCACCTCTCGGAGAGGATTGATCATTTCAGGTGCTGAAAAAACCTTTTGTATCTCTTCTCTAACGATGCGGCGAATTAACGCGGCCAAGTCGTCTGAGTCGTCAACACACGAAATGGGCATTACGTTTGGCAACCTGGCGAATTTCGTACGGCCGATCCTGCGCTGCTTGACGGTTGTCAGATGACGGCAAAACTTCAGGATCTCATCTACTGTCTGTATGTCTTTCGCCACCAATACCTGGTATGTGTCCTCCGAAATTCCCTTTATAATGTGAGCAACTATCTCACCTTCTTCCATGCGAGGGTTCACCTGGTGGCAGAGACTAAGAATCTCCTGGATGTATGACTCGCTGGATTCCTCGGCCTTCTGTGCTCTTGACTTCAGAACTTCCTCGGCGCGTCGAGCAGAATCCTCTTGCAGTCCGAACACACCGCGGAATGCGTCTTCAAAGCTTCTCCACGAGTTGAGTGATTCTTCGTTATTATCAAACCACCTTCCAGCAGTTCCGTTCAAGTAAAATACGACTTGGCAAGCTTCATGGTCTCGTCCCATCTGTTGTACTTCGACACTCTCTCGTACTCTTTCAACCACTGTCCAGGGTTTATATTTCCATCTCCAGAAAAGTTAGAAGGATCTCGTTGGCGCTGACAAGGGAGGTAGGATCCGCTAACAGTAGGTCTGTGGTCGTCTTCCATTTCTATTCGTTGTGGAAAAGGTTGAAGAATTGGTTCTTCGAAGTTCCGTCACGCTACCCAGCGTCTCCGCCAAAATATGTCGCGGAGATAAATAAAGCAAGGGCAAGTTTGGGGATAATTAATTTATTATAAGGGGTATTTATAGGGAGATGGATAAAGTACAACTTTACCCCAAGTTAAAGTTAATCCTAATGAGGGACGTCAGCTCCCCCCGCCGGCCAGATTCCCCAGAACCCCTCACACCCGGTGTCCAGCGATGATTGACAGACGTCCCATGGGGCCTCTCGTGATTGGAGCCGCTTAGCTTCTTGACAATATATAGATATATAGATATAGATAGATATATAGATATAGATAGATAGATATAGATAGATAGATAGATAGAATAAAATAAAATATACAGTTATCAGCGTCATAATCAATTCTTTCTTAATCAATTTTGTCACCGTTTGCTTTTGTGAATGGAATAAATACCCAAATATGGCCATTTCTCATAACCATCGGTGGTTCAGTGGTAGAATGCTCGCCTGCCACGCGGGCGGCCCGGGTTCGATTCCCGGCCGATGCATTTTTTTTTTACAATTTTTAAAACTCATTTATAGATTATACAAGAATGACATCCACGGCGCCAATTTATAATTGTAACGAATAGTATTTGAATAAAAGCATTTAATCGGATAAAACCCGGGCGTTGCCCGGGTCATTCGGCTAGTAAGGATAAGGATAAAGTGTCTGAAAGAGAGTTGCCTTTCAACTTTTGTTTTATAAATGGAGATTACCAAGCGTCATCCGTTTTCTGCTCCTCGAGTGAATGTTTCGCTGTAAGAATCTTGTTCCTACCTACTAAAAATGATGGTCTAGCTACGTCCGTGGTCTGCTTTAGTGATTTTTCCCCAGCCATTAGACCGACTCCATGGTATACAGGTTGTTGGCTTTTTGTCTGAAATTCCCAAAACTGGTGTTGTGGCCCATTCCTTATCATCACTAGTAAAGTGTTTTCATTAGGGTGATAAACATAATGCATTATTCTGATACATAAATAGAGGGAGAGATGCCTTTCTAGGTACATGAAGATAATCATCTTTCTTCTTATATATAAAAGTCAATGTCTGTTTCGCGATAAACTCAAAAACTACTGAACCAATTGGTACCAAATTTTGCATGTCGCTTTTTATAAACCTGAGGAAAATTTCGGCTACATTTTGATTAGTATTTTTGGCTATTTATTTATTTATTTCATTTGAATAACCTTTTTTTTTACGCGGAGTAAATACGAGGCGAAGTAACAACACCAGGCCAATTAAGCGACCAATGAGCGTTCTGCATTTTTTTTTCAAGTTGCTTGCGTACTTTTTTTTAAATATCTTTTTATATGAGTGTTACTTTTTTTTTACAAAAGTATTGAGAGAGAAATTTCTATTACTAAGTTACGGTAATTGCACACAATGCAATTTTAAAAACTTTACAAAATTAGCGTTACTGTATGTAAATAATGGCTCTCGTATTTTTATTAATTTTTGTTCTGGCTTTGGTTTTCGACCACTAGGACCCGGGTTCGATTCCCGCATTGGACACTTTTTTCTGTTTAAAAAAAAAATGCTCCAATGGCCCCCGATTCTTGCAAAAGTCCAACCCCACCAGCGAGTGCAAGTAACCAAACGGGGCTCTGGCATTTGTAAGTGCAAAGTCGAACTGCTTTTCACATGTGTAGACATGTGGTGCGCTTACAGTAAAAAGCAGTCGCTAACTACCCACCATGATTATCATGGCCTGTACCACGTGTACTAGGGATAAACAAAAAATATATATATATATATATATTTTAAAATGCAGTCGCAGTCATTAGCAAACAGATATGTTTGCCTAATATTTGGATTAATAAGTTTTGGATTAATTTTTTTATAAGCCTATTTTTTCTTATTCTTACTGAGAAGATGGGCATTCCGATTTAAATTTATAATGCCATAAATAAAGTGTTAACTTACTCGTGGATTCATTACCATACTGTACTTGTATTCTTGTTAAAATTTCGTTAGGTTTTACACCTTTTTGGTTAAAATTTTTACAATAGATCGTTTCTCAATGCTTGACAGCCCTCCAATAGTCGCCGCCATTTGTTTTTATGTATTGCGCATGCGCGGTAAGTGGTACAAAGGCGCCAATCTGCAACAGCGGTACCAGATGTTTACTCCAAAAATGTATGAAAGGATTGAACGAGATAGTCTCTGAGAATGTAACTAAGTTAAGGGAAATTGAAGCCAGGACCGACTTTCTGGAGATGAAGCTGCGGGAGCCAAATCTCGTTTTCTACGGAGTTGAGGGAGAAGCGAATGAAGGACCAGCTGAAAGTCTTCAAAAAGTTAAATCTATTATAAAAGAAAAAATGCAGATTCTAGAAAGTATAAATATAACTAAATGCCATAGACTTGGAAAGGCTAATAAATCGCCTATTTTGATTTCATTGCCTGAATATGAGGATAGAATTAAATTATTCAAAAATACGACTAAACTTAGAGATAGAAAAATTTACATAAACAAAGATTATAGTAAAAAGATTAGAGACCAACGGCTTATTCTTATTGCTAAAAGGAAAGAACTTTTTGAAAAAGGCACTCGATCAAAGCTGAGAGATAATAAACTTATTGTAAACGGTGTAGTTTATGAAGCTGTAAATGGCCAAGTTGTCAATAAAAATGGAAATAAGATATAGCAAAAACAGAACATAACACTGAATGTAAATAAGACTTTCCAGACTGATAATCAGATTTCTAATATAGTGACCGTACAGCCACTTTATGATAAAACACGCACGGCTAAAACTTCTAAATTAAAAAACCCAAAGGTTACGAAAAATATATCAGATAGAAATACATCTAAAATTAGATATCCACATACGAAAAACTGTGAATCGGCAATAAAAGACAAACAAGTAACCCAGGCCAAACATATAGATACTAAAATTAAAATGTTACAATGGAATATAAATGGATTTAATAGAATAACATCAATATTTCCACTCGTTGAATACCTAAAAAAATACGAACTTTTTGCACTAAGTGAAACATGGATTACGAATGATTTCGAATTATTAACAGAGGAATACTACATAATTCAAAGCCCAGCAATGAAAACAGAACTAAAGGGAAGGGGCTCGGGGGGAATTCTGATTGGAATAAAAAAAAACTTTCAACATACGGTTAGAAAAATCGAAACAAACCCTTATTGGATATCTGTCTTGACGCACAAATTTCTAGACAAAACCACCGAGAGTATTTGTTTGTTGTTTGTATATTTACCTCCTAATGCATTACAAGAACAAAATCTAACAAATTTACTTAGGCACATTGAATATCACATGAGTGAAGGTAACAAGGTGCTAATAGCCGGTGATATCAATATAAGAATAGGCAATGCTATAGGCTTCCATAACCCACTGAAACTAAATTCATCCCTCAACAAATATAGAAAATCTAAAGACCTAATATCTTCGAAACTATCTGAAAAACTAATTTCCTTCACAGATTCAAATTCTATAACAATAGCTAATGGCAGAACTAAAGGAAATACGTACGGCTCATTCACTTTTATTTCAGAAAGAGGTTCATCGGTTTTGGATTATTTTATGTACACACACGGTTTAACACAGATCATATCGGATATGTGGATCGAAGAACTTTCATATTCAGACCACTTACCAATTGTTTTACAAATTAATACTGGGTATGAAGCTATTAAATCCTCGTATAACAATGAAATACTAACACGAAAATTCATTTGGACGAAAGAAAATGTGGAGATGCTAAAACATAATTTAAGTGATATAGAAGATGGAAATGAAACCGATATTAACACAAAAACAGTAAATTTTACTAAACAGATCTACACGGCAATGGAAACGGCAAATATAATTAAATTCGCAAAACGACGACATCAACTTTCAAAACCTTGGTATGACAAAGATTGTTACATTATGGAAAAAAAACGACCAAAGTAAGTTTACAAAGATGTAGGAACTCAAATAACATACACGACCGCCAAAAATATATTGAGGCTAGGAGGGAATATTTTAAGCTCCTGCAAAGAAAAAGAGATGAATTTAATAAGGACAAGAATGAAATGATAAAAAAACGCCAAAGATCCCAAATCCTTCTGGAATGCCATTGCAGCCTTCAGAAAAAAAAAAACAATAATACAAGGAGAGATTGATATAAAAGAATGGTTTTTATTTTATAAAAATTTACTGAACAAAGAAAATAATGAAGCTACTTTTACGTTAAACCAGATGATCGGTTGGAAAGATCCAGATTTAGACGCGGAAATAACCCTTGAAGAGATCTATGATGTAGTAAAAAAAAACTAGCGAATGGCAAAGCAGTGGGACTCGATGGTATACCAAATGAGTTGCTAAAGAATTTACCGATACCGACTTTAACTAAATTGAAAAACCTATTCAACAAAATAATGTCCACAGAAAAATACCCGCAACTCTGGACGAACTCAATAGTACACCCCATATATAAAAGCGGTGATAAGTATAACCCAACAAATTATAGAGGGATTGCCCTCTGCAGTAATATATCTAAATTATTTACTACAATACTAAGAAACAGATTAAACAACTGGATAGAAAAAAGAGACATTATTTTAGAAAATCAAGCAGGTTTCCGTAAGAACAGATCATGCACTGACCACATACTACTACTGAATTCACTCATCCAATTATCTTTGAGAAGAAAACGAGGCAAGCTATATGTCTTCTTCGTCGATTTGACTAAAGCTTTCGACACAGTACCACATGATTTACTTTGGCAAAAATTGCATAAAATGGGCATTAGCAATAAATTTGTAATGCTGATAAAAAACTTTTACCAAGAAGCTAAGATTACTATCCGATGGAAAGGGCAATATTCAAATAATGTGAAAATTAATTCTGGAGTGTTGCAGGGAGAATCACTTTCCCCACTTTTATTTATATTATACTAGACGAATGACCCGGGCAACGCCCGGGTTTTACCCGATTAAATGTTTTTATTCAAATACTATTCGTTACAATTATATAAATAATATATATATATATATAAATAGCACGGCGGCGGTGGGACCCGTTGGCTCCCGGCGTTCACGCGACTTCCCTGTGCGCGCATGGCTGTCACGAGGGCCCACGTGACCGCCCGCCATTTCCGCCGCACAGGGAGGTCACGTGTACGGCGGCAGCCAATCGTCGCGCGCCGCCGTCGACGCTTGAGGGCGCTGCTCGTGAGCTAAGTTGAATAATTTGAATATATAGTTTTAATAAATGATTTATATATTTTTTAAAATAGCCTATCGTCATCCCCGTTATTTTTTACCTATGTATGGAAATTTTGGTTTGAATTAGTGAACTACTGCGGATTTGTATACCGGACATACCCACAGACCAACATACAAACATTCATTTTTATATATATAGATATGGCCGACCTAATAGAACTTTATAATAACTCAGCACTTACAGGATTTCATCTCCCTGATTTTGGTCTTTTACACCTTCTTCTGTATGCGGATGACATAGCCATAATTGGAGAATCGAAAATTAATCTACAAATTAAAATCAATTTACTAAAGTCTTAGCTGGATAATAACAAATTAGTTTTAAATGAAAATAAGTCCAAAATAATGGTATTTAGAAATGGAGGAAGACCGGCAAGACACGAAAACTGGTACTGGGGGGACATCCCACTGACTGTTGCGTCCAATATTATATATTTGGGATATCCATTCACTACCACTAACAATAGCAAAAAGGTAGCCCTCTTTTATAAAGCCAAAGCAAATACGGCAATAAATGCAACTATTAGACTGATAAAAAAGGAAAAAATTAATTCATTAAAAGTTGCACTGAATTTATTTGACTCAGTTATTAAATCAATACTACTCTATGCGGCCCCTGTGTGGGCTTGGGACAATACTGATATTATAGACCAAATACAGAATACGTTTATCAAAAACTTTCTGAATCTACCAAGATATATACCAGGGTATATTGTAAGGCTGGAAACAGGCAGAATATCTCTGACTTTTACAACGATCAAATTAATTATGAAATATTTCATTAGATTACAAAAAATGGAAGACAATAGACTACCTAAGCTATGCTGGAATAGATTGAAGGAAATTTCCTTAATGACAAAAAAACCTATAGGATTCTGTAAAAATATCATGGATATCATCAATCATTGTGGACTCACACGGCTAAACTATAGGTTAAATTATGATGACATACAGATCGAACTTCCGAATATACTAAAAATAAAAATTGAACAGCTATTGCAGCAAGATCTGGCAAAATTATCTCTTACGAAAACATACTCAAACTATAGGTTACTTTATGATTCATTCATTCCAGAACATTATTTTTCATGCAATCTGTCCCAGCTTTAGTGAGTTTTATTGCACAGATCAGATTAATATCAACATTGATCAAAGAAAATCATATTTACGTAATTAAGAAAGAAGATTTGTACTGTAGGTTATGCGGAAGTCAGATAACCGATGAAATATACCATTTTACTGCTGAGTGCGGGGATCTGGAAGGAGAGAGAAAAAAGATCCTGAAAAGTCTTCCTAGATCGCATTTGAACTCAATAAAGATAATAAAAACTGTTTCAGATAAGAAAAGTTGGGCAATAGAACTGTTCAACTATCAAAAAGCGGTTGTAAATAAAATTGCACTCGTGGAAGAGAGAAGAACTGGGGCACAATAAAAAAGTCACCCTGTTTACCATACCTTAATTGTAAATACTCTATCTCTCCCTTTTCTCTTGTGTTGAATATTGTCTGTAATTCCACGGCGAATCTGTACAGGGCAAGACGCCCTAATAAAGTTGTTTTGTTGTTGTTGTTTGTTGTATGCAAGGATTTTAAGTTTATTGACCCTCTCTCGTATTTAAGACACCCCATGGAACTGGTATAAACAATATCAAACCTCTTTTGAAACTATCAAAGAGTGTCTGGCTTGTAGGGAATCATATCATTTTATTTCTTATAATTTTAAATCATATTATTTTATTTCATATAATTTTATTTCTTATTATTTCAAATCAATAATTGTAAATACCAAAATAAAAAACAACAGCTTAATTCTAAAATTATGATCATCAAAAATTCTCATTTTATTGTTGTAGACAAAGAATACGCTTGTTTTCGTATAAAAACTATAATAAAATTACTAGCTAAATTTAATGTGATTTAGTAATCAATTATTGAATTATAAATATATTGTAACACGCCTGCAGCCGCCTCTACAGGCTTCACAACCGATCTTGTATCTTTTTCAAGAACTGCCGTGCCAACTTTATTGTGACGCCTCACTTCTAGGCATAGCCAGTATCCTGAAACAACAATACCCAGATGAGACTCTATAGCCAGTATGATTTTAAACCCGCGCGCTTAAGCCCACGAGAAAAATTGCACAATTTCCGCGCGAACTGGAATGTCTCGCCATCATTGAATGTGTGAACAAATTCTTTATGTATCTAACCAGCGAAAATTCACCATTTTCACCAACCATCATGCCTTACAGTGGTTCAAGACCATAAAAAATCCAACTGGATGACTATTTCGAGGGAGTCTAAAGATGTTTACACACCAGTACAAGGAGATCCATTACCTAAAAAGATAGAAGCAGCATGAGACGGATCTCCTATCACGCATTCCGTTTTGTGGATTCCTCAGCGCTGCACAAATAAAGGAAAAAAAACTCCTAAAGCTTCCCTATCCAAACTCCACCAAAAACCTAGAAGGCCTTTACGCTCAAACTCGAAAAGGCGTGACAAAAGTCATCTTTCCTCCCTCACTCCAACACACACTAATATATAAGGTACATGTAGAATATAATCACCCTGGTGTTTCACAGATGACGAGAATCATTTCCACTTGGCGTGGAATGACCCACTCAATTGCCAAATATGTTAGGTCTTGTCCCACATTTCAATTAATTAAAAGACCCAAAGGTCTAAATTACAGTACATTAGTACAACTTCCTCTCGCTACACACCCTTCGACAGATTATATATTAATTTATTTAATTTTAATTCAATTTAAAGTGCTATGTCCCCTTAGGGACATTTGCGCTGTCATACCTGTATGCCTTTACATTTGTCTATACATATATATCATATATTTTAAACTGTATGACACTTTTAGTATATGTCACATATCTTCCAATTAGTTAGGGCCGATACCTTAAAAGATCCTGCCCTTCTTTTGGAATGTACACCGTTTCTGTTTGCTGCCACCCCTATATTTTGTATATATGCTATATCTTTATTGATAATACCTGTAAACCCCTATTTGTATGTAACACTAAAAACGTTGACGTCAAAGTAAAAATCCAAAGAGCGGTCAGCTGGTGGCAGGGACAGAGGGGAAGAAAAAGGCGAAGCCCAGCCCATGTGGGGTCCCGAGGGACATTTTATAGACGACCCCTGTAAACAGGACAGGTTTTTGGCAGGGGGTCAGCAGTATGTTCTAGAGGGTGGCCATCGACAGACGGCACACACTCTCTCTCCATGTCCCGGTGATAAGCATCCAAGTTTGTGTCATGGCCTCTATCTCTGTCCCGTGGGCTGTCCCCGATCACTCTCTGTGTTAACATCTAGCCCTGCCTCTGCTTCTTGTTGTCCGCTTGTGGGAAGAACATCAACACTCGCCTCACGTACACGACTGCTAGCTTATCCATTCGTCGGCACATTTGCAACAATATTACATATATATACAAACAAATTTAGGCCGTTAATAGAATAGTCATATGATGTTACCAATGGGAAAGAGAGAGAAAAAAAAAAACGAGAAAAGACCTGAGTACAAAATAAAGAAGTGTCTGGTAATATGTACAATGAGCATAATATAAATTATCAGTTTCTTAAAATATTCGTGGCTATATAATTTAAAATACAAAAGCGTTGTGTTGTGCCCGTTGTTTTGTCAATAATCCACTCTGAGTCGTCGGAGCTCCCTTGGTGCCGGTTTTATTTATAACCAGTGCCGGAACATAAGGAGAACACCACACACAGCCAGACGCGGAGATACTCTCCCGCGCGCAGCCAAAACCGAAACCCAAACCGCCGGGTTCCAGTCTCGGCTGGATCCCGCCGCCACACTGGCGCCGTCAGGCGCGAAGTGGCGTGAGGATTTTAGCCTGAAGCCTCAACATCTCCCCCAAAAAGTTAGAGAAGGTTAGCGCTGGACACGCTTGTATCTCCTTCCATACCGCGACACTTTCCCAGGTGAGGGAGACGGCTGCTTCATCTTGATGTCTGCTGTTGTAGCTCCTCTGCGGGCAGTTCATTTCCCGGAGCTTCCTCCGTTTCAGCGGGGAATTCACTGTCAGGAGATGTCTCACTGGGGTCGACCTGTGGTTGGGAAGAAGCCAGAAGAAGGGAGTTCCGCCTGTAGGTTCCTACAGGAGTTTCCACGATGTATGAGTGGGGCGCTGAAGCCTTCTCGATTACACTTCCCCACGCTCGAAGATCCATAACCCAAACTTTCTCTCCTGCAATTAGTTCCGCCTTTTTCATGGCCGCATGGCGTCTGTCAAAAGCCGTTTTCTGCGCCATCTTCCGTTGCTCCTCTTTCCCCCTGTATTTGGATTGATCCACTGTTTTAGGGGTTAGTGATGATGAAGTGCAGGGAACCATAGTGCGAATTTTCCGTCCAAATAGAAGTTCCGCAGGGGAGAGTCCGTTTGCCAGGGGTGTTGCCCGATACTCTATGAGTGCTAGGACCGGATCTTTATTTTTTTCATCAAGTTTTTCACAATTTTGACCGCAGCCTCTGCTTGACCATTTGATTGTGGATGCTTTGGGCTGGAAGTGATGTGTCGAAAACCAACTTCAGAGGCAAACTTCGTAAAAGCTGAAGTTATTGATGGGCGAAATTGTGTTCCGTTATCACTGATTACAATGTCAGGGATGCCATAACGGGTAAAGATGGCTTTTAAGTGATCTACCACAGCTTCTGATGAAGGTTTATTAAGTCGTACGATCTCGATAAAACGAGAAAAGTAATCTACGACGACTAAATACTCACTTCCTTCGTAATGGAAGAGATCCATCCCGACTTTTTGCCACGGTCGTTCCGGAAGGTCATTGGGGATGAGTGATTCGAGCTTTAGAGGTTGATTCTCGATGCATTTCTCATAGGTTTTTACCATATCCTGGATTTCTTGGCCTATTCCTGGCCACCAAACATGATCCTTTGCTCTTGCTCGATATTTTGTTATTCCTTGATGACCTGCGTGGATGCAGTTCAAAACATCTTTTCGCATGTTAGAGGGGATGATCACTCGCAGTCCTCTCATTAGTAAGCCGTGCTCTTCCCCTATCTCGTCGCGAACATCTTAGAACGAGCGTTCTAAAGGAGAGAGTTGACATTTGGCGGGCCAACCGTTTTTGGAATAAAATGCCACGTTTTGAAGGGTAGGCTCCAGCTTCTGGTTGAGGGCCATTTTGGCAAGTCTGTCGTGGATTGATGCAGGACGATGCTACGCACAAAATGTTCAACTTCTTCCTGGAGCTCTTCAACTTCGGGAAGATGACCTGGAAGCGACTGTCTTGATAGGGCATCAGCGGTGATTATGTCCTTCCCTGGTGTATGAAAAATATGAAACGAGAACTGCAGCATCCTCATACGGTACCGTTGAAGTCTTGGCGTTAGATCTTCAGATCTTTAGTGGTGAAGATGGGGACTAAAGGTTTGTGATCTGTTTCGATGAGGAAGGTTTTTCCAACCACAAAGTCCTTGAAGCGCTCACACGCCCATGTGATTGCAAGGGCTTCTTTCTCTATTTGAGCGTATCCCTGTTCCATATTTGTCAGTGTCTGTGATGCAAAGGCCACTGGGAGCCACTCGTTAGCTTCATGCTCTTGCTTTAGGACAGCTCCCAGGCCATACGATGATGCATCGGCTGAGACGATGGTCTTCTTAGAGGTGTCAAAGCTTGCCAGAACTCGGTCACTGGAAATAACCTATTTGACTTTCTCGAACGCTTTTTTCTGTGGTGAGCCCCAGATCAAATTCACATCTTTCTTTCTTGGGTCGTTTAGTGGCTTTGTGATTTCCGCTAGATTTGGAACAAAGTGGCCTAGGAAATTGACAATGCTCATAAAACGTTGCACCCCTTGCACGTCAGTTGGCGGTTTCATCTCGGCGATGGCTTTGACTTTCTTTTCGTCCGCCTTGATACTGTGTTCGTCGATGTAATGTCCCAGGGATGTGACCTTGCTTACACCGAACTGGCACTTTTCTTTTTTAAGAGTAATACCTGAGTTCTTCAGTCGTCTCAAAACTTCGCTAAGTATCTCGTCATGCTCTTCCTTTCTCTTTGCGAAAATGAGGATGTCATCCATTTGACAGATTACCCCATTGACTCCGCGTAGGATAGCAAACATGCGTTTCTGGAAGTGTTCTGGAGCGCTAGAAATCCCAAAGGGAAGCCTTTTGAATTTATATCGGCCAAAGGGCGTAACGAAAGTCGTCAGCGTTTGGATTTCTTCAGAGAGTTTAATCTGCCAAAATCCACTGTTAGCATCCGGCCTGGAAAAGATTTTGGCCCCGTTGAGTTGAGCTAGTTTATGTTCAAGGACAGGAAGCGGGTGAAGCTCACGTTCCACGCTCAGGTTAAGCCGGGACAAGTCTACACAGATCCTGATTTTCCCGTTTGGCTTTCCAGCTAGGACGATCGGTGCGCACCACTCTGTTGGCTCATCAACTGGTTCGATGACTTCTTGAGCCACCATCGCATCCAGTTTCTCTTTTAACTTCGGCATGAGCGGAAGAGGCACTTGTCTTGGGACTGGTATGGAGAAGGGCTTGGCACCTTCCTTCAACTTGATGTGATAGAGCTGTTAAAGAAGTCCTAGTCCTTCAAATAGCTTAGGGAACTCTCGTTGTTCCGTTGATGACAAGATCAATTCGTTTGACGAGTTGGAGGTCTTCACAGGCTCCGACACCCAGCAGAGGTTGCTCCAAATGGTGGACCACGTACACGGTTTCCTTCACTTCACGTGTGTTAGCTCGGAGTTTCGCCACGAAGGTCCCAGCATTCTCCAATCTTTGGTTCGCGGCCGCCATCAGTTGACCGTCGGTAGGCGCCAGTTGGACATTGCTTAAATACCGCTTGTACAGGGAAAATGGTATCAGTGTCACATCCGAGCCCGGATCCAACTTGAAGTGGATTGCAGTGCCGTTGACTCTTACTGTTGACTTCCACATGCTCTTTCTGCTTCCCAGCGTAGGCTCGCAGACAGCATATACAAATGAAACCTTCTCCCGCACTGAGGTTTTCTCCGAGGATATGGCGTTCACCTCATTGTTTTTTTCTTCGACAGAGATTAGTGTAATGGCCCTTTTACGCGAAATTTCCACAGACTTTGCTCTTAGCGGGGCCCTCATCTCTGTAACGATAATGATGTTTGATAGTCCCACAGTTAAAGCAAGTTGGGAATTTTTTTCCTTCGTCTGCTTCCTTGGCAATGTCTATTTGTCTTAACGTTGATCTGCCGTTGTCCTTGCCATGACCTGATGCTTTAGGCTTCTGCATGGCCAATTTCCGCGTTGTGTCGACCTGCGATGTGGAGGGGTTAAGATCCTGTTGTTCACGCATCACAGCTTCCCACTGACGGGCGATCTCGACTGCTTTGGCCAAGGTCAGGATTTCGTTTAGCATCAGTTTCTCCGACAACTTCCTATCTTTTACTCCGAGCACTAAACGATCACGAATAAGCTCCTCGCGCAGATTAGCGTATTCGCAGTGCTCAGATATTCTGTGCAAGACTGCTACAAATTCTTCAATGGTTTCTTCCGGTCGTTTACTCCTTAACCCGAACAAAGCCCGCTCATACACCACGTTGCGTTTGCCAATAAAGTGGTTGTCGAATGCTTCAATGACTTTGTCAAGGTTCTTTGCGTCATCTGCTGAGAGGTTGAACGCAGAGTGGATTTCCTCAGCCCTCTCTCCCATAAGATATATCGATGCTGTGATCTGATATTCTTGTTCCTTGGCGTTCAAGTTGGAGAGAAGTCTGTATCGAGAAAATCGTTGTTTCCAGCTTGGCCAATCCTTGGCGTCAAAACTGAAGTTAGGAGGCGGAAGGAAGGAATTTGATTCCATGTCAGGTTTAATTACACAAGATTGGAATTTATTTAAAAAGGCACTTACTTGGGCTCTTCAAGTTCCCGATGCTGCCATCATGTTGTGTTGTGCCCGTTGTTTTGTCTATAATCCACTCTGAGTCGTCGGAGCTCCCTTTATAACCAATGCCGGAATATAAGGAGAACACCATACACAGCCAGACGCGGAGATATTCTCCCGCCGCGCAGCCAAAACTGAAACCAAACCACCGCCACACTGGCGCCACCAGGCGCGAAGTGGCGTGAGGATTCTCGCCTGAACCCTCAACAAAAAGGTATTGAATTTAATATACATTTCTTTACTGGAAATAAAAATACTTGGATCTGTTACTAATAAATTATTTTAGATTCTGTAGTCTTGAAAAACAGGACAATCTAGTAAAAGATGTATTGAGGTTTGTTCCTCATGTCTACAAAAACAACTCGAGTCTTCCACAGCTTTAATTCTTTTTAAAAGGCTTCTGAAATTTCCATGATTAGAAATTAATTGAAAATTATGAAGGTTTGTTCGGAAATATTTTGGTATGCTGTTAGGGAAGAAGCTTTGAAAAGTTTCATTTATGTTGTTCTTTAAAGTAGCCATTTAAATTCAATAAAATCCATTATTATGCTTGGGATATCTAAATTGTATTTTTGTTTTTATTCTAAATTAAAATTATTTGGATTCAATGTGAGACGTTACAAAAAACCAATTTTCAATTGTACATAATTTCCTTTAAAATGTTATTTTAATTTTTCATGTGTTTATTTTCATTTTTATTTTCCATTCATTAAAAGTCAATGATGTACATACTAAATTAGTAAAAAAACTCAATAAAAACGATATGTAAAAATATACATAAACAAATGGCTTGTAAAAGAAAGCGGCAATAAAATGAGTTTAGGTAAAATATCTATTTCATTAACAAACATTTCACTTTTAAAATAATAAACTTTAAAATTAAGGTTTTACAAAACTAAAATTAGCGTTTTAAAAATAAAAACGTGGCAAATGAAATCGTTAAGCAAAGGCATCTTGGCTATGCTATGTATACAATTAGAACTCGTCGTTTTATATGATTGCGTGTTAGATACCATAGCCGGATTTTCAAAATATGGCAATTCAAAAATTTATTTCTCGTCTACCACCTAATCTGTTATGCACGGCCCTTCACTCTAAGTCAACCAGCACACTCACATATTTACAGTGTTTAAAAAGGGTAATGCAGAGTAATACACCCAAATGCTTCCTTTTGTACAGGGCATCTGCGTTTACCTCCGCCAAGTTCAGAAGATTTTTTATAAAAAATGATATACAACTTCTTCTTAAAAACAACCCGCAGGCCAATGGTCTCTGTGAGCCTCTAAATGCGACACTCATAGGCAAGCTTAGAATCCTCCATCAAGAAAACCCTAAAGTATCCTAGACCAAATTAATAAAAACCGTGGCAGATAAATATAATCAAACACCCCTTACAATAATTGGATTCTCTCCTTTGTTTCTATCCAATTAATAATATAATTCCAACAGAGTTTGATAGGCTAAGCAAAAATACGATGTTTCTTTTAAGGATTTCAAGTTGTTTTGTACTCACTTATTTTGTAGTTACGAGGACTTCCCTTTTGATATAAACTAATATATATTTATTTAAGGAACGACTTGTTCCAATACAATTGTTGTAAACAAGCGAGCGAAGAATCAAAAACAGAAAAGGTCATGAAGCGTAGAAGTGTGTAGTGACGTCAGCACCGATGATGATAAAGTCAAAGTCTGCGTAACAATTCCCTCCTTACTTTGTCTTTATTCCCACGATGCTGAGGTTCTCCAGGTGTATCTTCATCTGGTCTCGGGATAGGTCCTTTGTGAAGATATCCGCCTCCAGGTCCTGATATGGCTTGTACAGAAGGCAGATGTCTCTGGATTCATAACAGTCTCTCAAGAAGTGGTACTTTCTGTTGTTATTTCTACAGCGACTGTTTTGTTTAGGGCTGGAAATCCAGTTGATCAATGACTGACTGTCTGTATAGATCGCAGTTGGTTTTCCATGAAATTCCATTCTTCCAGCTCTCGTAACAGGTTTTTTATCCACTTGATTTGACAGCAGCTTTCACAAGCAGCTATCATTTCCGCTTCCATTGTGGAGAGGGCGACGAGTGGTTGTTTACTACTTTTCCAGTCTATAGTTGCTTCGACGAGCTTCAATACATATCCGCCGTAGGATTTTCCATCATGGGTGGTCGACCAGCTGGCATCGGTGTAGGACTTCAGGATTCCAGTCTTCCCTCTTTCAAATTTCACTCCTAGGTCAATTGTTCCTCGTAGGTATCTCATCACTCTTTTGATTGCTGTCCAGTGCATCTGCTTTGGTTGTCTGGAGTACTGTGAAAGTTTGCTAGTGATGTAAGCGATGTCGGGTCTGGTGTTAACAGCTAGAAACATTAGCATTCCAAGGGCTTCTTTGTAAGTGTGCTGAACACAATTGTCATCTTCAATATGATTGTCCAAATTGATTTCTTTGGAACCTGGTGTTGGAACTTCCTTACAATTTTCCATTCCATATTTCTGTAATATTTGTTGTACATAGTGGCTTTGCTGTAGCGAAATTCCCTCCTTGTCTTGTATGATCTTGATTCCCAAAAACATGCCTTTACATGTTACATCCTTTATTTCCAGGTGATGTCTCAATTTATTGATGAATCTGTTTGAGGTATCTTCAGAATCTGAGACAGTGATAAAGTCATCAACATATATTCCTACATAGAAGTATTTGTCTTCATTCTTCCATTTAAATAGGCAAGGATCAGATTTAAGTTTTTCCAGTCCACAGTCATGAAGTACTTGACTGAATTTCTCATACCACGATCTTCCGGATTGAGGTAGACCGTAAATACTTTTGTTGAGTTTGCAAACTTTGTTTCTGTCTTGAACAAATCCAGCAGGTTGTTCCATGAATATTGTATTTTCAATGTTTCCATTTAGATAGGCTGCTTTCACATCAAATAGTTTAATGACTGAATCTTTTGTTGCTGCCATTGACAAAATAGTCCTGAGGGTGGCAATTTTAATTACAGGGCTGAAACTTTCGTTGTAATCTCTTCCTGGGATTTGGTTGTATCCCATTGCAACAAGTCTAGCTTTGTGAGTTCTGTTTTCTTGGTCTTTAGATATTTTGAACACCCATTTACTTTTGACAACTTTAGCGTTTACAGGTCTAGGTACCAGTTCCCATTGTGACGTAATTGTAAATATTCAGATGTAAATATGTAAATATGGTTTTGCATATAGACAGCTCGAGTTAGGATATATATAGAGACAATTGGATGTTGTCAGTTAGTTAGAAAGTTCCGTTCTTAAATAAAGAAGTGTTCACCATCGTAGCCCGATTCCTTGAAGAAACCAAACATGGTGGCAGCGTAAAAGCGGTAAAAGCGTAAAAGCAATTTTCAAAATTATAAAGTTGAAATATAAGAATTTTTTTTTTAAGAAAAGAAAAAAATGGCTAATTATATGCAGATAGCTGCTCCAGAAGGATTTAATTTTTGTAAACCTAATGAATGGCCGATATGGTTCAAAAGATTTCAAAGATATAGAATCGCTTCAGGACTTTCAGAGAAAAGTGAAAATGAGCAAGTAAATGCTCTGATTTACATAATGGGCGATAAAGCAGAAGAAATCTTGATCTTATTTAACTTAAGTGAAGCGCAAATTGATGACTATAAACTAGTGGTGTCCAAATTTCAGGACTATTTTATAGGAAAAAGAAACGTTATTTATGAAAGAGCAAAATTCAATAGAAGAAGTCAAGGGGAGACGGAACCTGTAGAGGAATTCATAACCAATCTCTATGTGCTGGCAGAAACCTGCAGCTATGGTATCTTAAAAGAAGAGATGATCAGGGATCGGTTGGTAGTTGGAGTGAAAAACTTTAATCTTTCTGAGAAATTACAGTTGGAATCGGAACTAACCTTGGAGAAGGCAATCCAGATAGTGCGCCAATCAGAAAGTGTAAAAAATCAACAAAAAGAAATAAGGCAAGACACTGAAAATCGGAACGTGGATGTGATAAACAGGAAAGGAGGGAGAGATGGCACAATTTTTCAGAAAACAAGAATGAAAGGTACAAAAACGTACAATTCTAATTTTCCAAAGAATCCTCAAGGATGGTCTTCTAATGAGAAACGTAAATGTTTCCGATGTGGATATTACCAAGGACATTCGAAAGAACAATGTCCTGCTAAGGATGCTATTTGCAACAAGTGCAGAAAGAAAGGTCATTTTGCCAAGGTTTGTCACACTAAAACCGTACAAGAAGTATCAAGCTCCCAAAATTATGCATTCATTGGAATAGTGGGAATGCAGGAGAATGCGGAAGATAAGTGGTGTGAAGTGATAAAGGTGTGTGAATGACCAGCCCATAAAATTCAAAATCAATACAGGAGCAGAGGTTTCGGTTATGCCAGAAGGGATATACTTGCAACATTTTGGATACCTTAAGACGGAGAAGGCCGATAAGAATCTTTTTGCTGTTTCCAAGAAGATAGAGGTAAATGGAATGTTCCAGGCTTTTTTGGAATCAAAAAGGCAGAAGTGCGAAGAGACCATCTACATCGTTAAAGGGGTTGCCCGACCTTTACTAAGCTGTAGGGCTAGCGAGATCCTAGGTCTCGTTAGGAGGATAAATATTGTCGAAGATCATACTCCTACCAAGCTAGACCCAATGCTCAAATTTCCTAAGTTATTTAATGGACTGGGAAAATTAGACATTCCATACGAAATAAAGTTGAAAGAAGGGGCAAAACCTTATTCGATATATACACCAAGAAGAGTACCTATACCTCTAATGAAAGAACTTCAAATGGAACTGGAGAGAATGACATCAAATGGCGTAATTGAAAAAGTTGAGGGTTCTTCGGAATGGTGTTCGCCCATGGTTCTCGTTGCAAAACCTTCGGGAAAATTAAGAATATGTGTCGATCTCTCGATACTCAATAAAAATATTCTAAGGGAAATACACCCAATCCCGGTGGTAGAACATACGCTAGCCCAGTTGAAAGGAGCTAAAGTATTCACAAAGTTGGATGCCAATAGTGGATTCTGGCAAATACCACTGTCTTCAGAGTCGTCAGCACTTACCACATTTATCACTCCATTTGGGAGATTTCGGTTTAAGAGGTTACCTTTCGGTATCTCTTCCGCTCCGGAAATTTTTCAGAAAAGAATGGGTCAAATATTGGAAGGACTGGAAGGAACTCTGTGCCATATGGATGACATAATGGTTTATGGTTCATGCCAAGAAGAACATGATAAAAGACTCGAAACAGTATTAACAAGAGTTTCTAAATCGGGACTTACCTTGAACAAGGATAAATGCAAATTTGCAGTTACAACTATTAAGTTTTTAGGTCATCAAATTGGTCCTAACGGGATTCAAGTAGACCCCAAAAGAAAACGAGCTATACTGGAGTTTCCCAAACCGAGATCTGTCAAGGAACTAAAACAATTTTTAGGAATGGTAAATTTTTCAGCTAGATTTGTCCCCAACTTAGCGGAGATAGCGCATCCAATGAACAAGTTACTGACAAAGAAAGAAGAATGGATTTGGGGAGATGATCAAGATCGGGCATTTGACCAAATAAAGGAAAATCTCACTTCTGCGCAAGGGCTAGCCTTGTATGATCCTTCTTTGCCTATCACAGTATCAGCCGATGCTTCATCTTTTGGGCTAGGCGCAGTAATATGGCAAACCAAAGATGGACTGAGACAAGTCATCGCTTATGCTTCTAGAACGCTCTCTGAAACAGAAAAGCATTATGCTCAAATCGAAAAAGAGGCGCTGGCTATCACCTGGGCTTGTGAGAAATTCAAGCAATACATCCAAGGCCTGGTGATCACTCTTGAAACCGACCACAAACCACTAGTACCGATCTTTACTTCCAAAAACATCGATGATCTCACACCTAGGATTCAGAGATTGAGACTACGGATTATGAGATATTCGTATAAGATCGTACATACGCCAGGAAAGAACTTGATAGTGGCGGATGCGCTATCTAGATCACCTAGGATGAAAGTCGGGACTCAGGAATTGGAGGAGGAGTTATGTGCCTACGTTCAACAGGTTGTCTCATTTATGCCCATATCTGATGTCCGAGTAAAGGAAATAAAAGAAAGTCAAGACAAAGACCAGGTTATACAAAACATTATTAAATACACCCAGGAAGGATGGCCGGAGAGAACAAATGTCTCCATGTCCGAAAGTCAATATTGGCCAGCAAAGGATGATTTCTCCGTTGAGAATGGTATTCTCCTGAAAGGGTCAAGATACGTTATCCCAGAGAATATCAGGAAAGGGTTGCTCCAAAGAATCCATGAAGGACACCTTGGGATAGTGAAATGTCGGGAAAGGGCCAAAGGATCCGTCTGGTGGCCCCGGATCACAAGCGAAATTGAGGAGATGGTCCGAACATGTCCTATGTGTATTGAGGAAAGAACAAATCGACATCAGCCACTATTACCCTCAGAGCTTCCAAATTGCCCTTGGGAGAAAGTTGGAGTTGACCTCTTTACACTAAAGGGCCAAAACTACTTGTTAATAGCAGACTATTATTCAAGATACCCAGAAATTGCAAGATTAGAGGACATGACATCAGCTTCCGTAATAGTCCACTGTAAGTCCATCTTTGCAAGGCACGGTATTCCTTTGGAGGTTCGGAGTGACAATGGCCCCCAGTTCGGATCACTATTCAAGGAATTTGCCCACGAATACGGATTTACTCATGTCACCTCCAGTCCAAGATACCCGCAGAGTAACGGCTTCATAGAATCTTTCGTAAAAATTGTTAAAGAAATAATTAGCAAGTCAAAGGATCCATATCTGGCTTTGATGGCATATCGAGCTACACCACTTGCAAATGGCTTCAGCCCAGCAGAACTTAGCATAGGACGGCGGGTTCGCACCACTATTCCAACACCAACGAAACAACACCAACCACCCAATTTAAAGAATTTGAAAAATCAAGAAGCTATTCAAAGGGAAAAACAAAAATACTACTTTGATCGAGCAAAAGGAGTACGAGAACTGCCTCCATTGGATGTAAATGATCGAGTTTGGCTGACGGACCTTAAAACTCCCGGAGTCATCATTTCCAAAGCAGATACTCCTAGATCTTATATGGTTGATACACCGAGAGGAAGTGTTAGAAGAAATCGCTTCCATCTGCTTCCTACTGGTCAGAGGTCTCCAGGGCCTCCACACTTCGAGCCAGACGAAGAGCCATATGTAAATTACCCAGAAGCCAACACACACACTTCAGATGCTCCTATGGATGTGACCGATTCATCAACATCTCCTAAAGAGGCACTTTATAGGACTCGCTCTGGAAGAACAGTTCGTCCGCCCAGACGTTTTGGAGATGACTAGAACTAATCTCTAAGAGGGGAGATGTGACGTAATTGTAAATATTCAGATGTAAATATGTAAATATGGTTTTGCATATAGACAGCTCGAGTTAGGATATATATAGAGACAATTGGATGTTGTCAGTTAGTTAGAAAGTTCCGTTCTTAAATAAAGAAGTGTTCACCATCGTAGCCCGATTCCTTGAAGAAACCAAACACCCATACTTGATGCGTGTACATGTTCTGTATTTCCTCAAGCATTGCGTTCTCCCAATGTTTCGTGCCTTCGCATGCGATGGCTTCTTCATAGTCTTTCGGAATGGTTTCATTCGTAGTAGCCAGAATGTAGTCATCGAATCTTTTAGGTATTGTTCGAGTTCTTTGTGGTCTGTCTGATCCACTTGACTCTGTCTGTCTGTTGATCATGGTATCTGGTGCTGGCTCTTCAATATCAACATCTGATAGAACATGATTTTCCAGTTGTTCATCCTCCTGAATGAAGAAATATGTGTCAGTGTCCGTGTATTTATCACTTTGTTTTTCTTCCGAGATGACATTATTGTTCTCTCTGAAGTGATTGTCTGCGGTTTCAAGAATGACTCTCGCTGTGATATCAAATACTCGATAAGCTCTTCTGCATCTTGAATAGCCTACAAATATTCCTCTCTTAGATTTAGCTTCTAGTTTGTGTCTTTGATAATTCTCGAGTTTATAGAAGACTTCACAACCAAATCTCATGATGTGAGAGACGCATGGCTTTTTACCTTTTCATTTTTCCATAGGGGTAGTGTCTGGGTCATTGGTTGTGGGAGTTAGATTGTACAGATATGCAGCTGTATTCACAGCTTCTGCCCAGAAGTGTAGGGGTAATTGGGAGTCTGCCAGAAGTGTTCGGCCTTTGTCTAATAGTGTTCTGTTAGCTCTTTCAACTCTCCCATTGCTTCTTGGGGTGTACGGTGTAGTTAGTTCATGTTTAATTCCTTTGGATTCTATGAAGGTTTCAAGGTTTTTATTGATAAATTCTGTTCCGTTATCTGTTCTAAGTCGTTTTAGTTTTGAGTTTAGCTCGTTTTCTCTCTTTACAATAAACTTCTTCAAAACTTCTGCTGCTGAGAGTTTATCTTTGAGAAATTCTACAAATATTCTTCTAGAAAATCCATCTACGATGGTCAAGAAATATTTACTTCCGCCCAAGGAGTTTATTCTCATTGGACCACAGAGATCGACATAAATGGCTTCAAAGGGGTAGCTTTCCTGATTGCCATCTGTGTGAACATAGGGTACTTTGGTCATTTTTCCCAAGGAGCAAGCATCACATTGATCAAGGGTGCCATTTATAGAGCCCAAGCCTTTTAGAAGATTGTTCTTCAAAATCAGGTCTAATTTGTTGTCACTAGGATGTCCTAACCTTCTGTGCCATGCAGTCCTAGAATTGTCCTTTGAAATCAAGCAATGTTCATTTGGAACATGAGTTGCTTCAGATAAATGTGATAGGTTCAATGTGTACATGTTACCATCAAAGTTGCCTGTTCCTATTAGCTTGTCATCAGAAGAGTATATGTATGCTCCTTCAGAATTCAAAAGAACAGAGTTCCCTCTTCTTACCACGCTTGGAATAGACATTAGATTTCCTTTCAGGTGTGGTACATGGAGGACATTATGCAGGGTTACAGCGTTGTTAAGTTTGTCCTTACCTTGTACAGTAGCTTGGATTGATCCTGATGAGGCAGATTCGATGTGTCTCCCTTCTTCCGCCACTTGTATGCTTCTTCTCTCCTTCGTCTTGTGCTCGATCCATTCACCATGGGAAGTCATGTGGCTTGTGCACGCAGAATCAATTATCCACACGTCCTGAGTCGTCGGGCGTTCCTCCCTTGTGCTTACATGTAGTGCGTATTCTGAAGTGGAGTCTCTTCGTTGGGATGGTTCCTCCGTTCGTTCTTGGATTGCTGATCTGGCCGTGTCTTTGTTTTGTTTTGGTCCTTTATGGTAGTTCCTTGTACTGGCCATGTTATTTTTGTTTGTTGTATTATTTTTATTTCCTTTGTTGTTAGGGTTGAACCAACAGTCTTTCTTGAAATGTCCTTTTCTTTTGCAAATGAAGCATGACTTTTCTTTGAATTGGTTGCCTGATGATCTGAAAGCATTTTCATGATTTTTGCTTCTGTCCTGTCTTTTCTTCTCGAAATCCAGTAGAGTTTGTTTCAAGTCTGGTAAGGAGATTTCTCTGTTTATTGACAGTGCTGCTGTGATCGTGTCAAAGTTAGGTGTGAGTCCTTCAACAATGCATCGTACAAGTTCTCTTTCTGTTACAGTCTTTCCTAGCTGGGTGATCTCTTGTGCCAGTTTCTGTACTCGTACAATATACATGTTAACATTTTCATTTGGGTTCAATTTTAGTCTGGCTAGATCCAACATTAGGTCTATCCTTTTATTTTCTAGAGATCCTTCAAACCTTTTCTTTATGTTATACCAAATTCTCTTTTGGCCCTTTTATCGCCTCGAAAGATGATTGTTAAGTCATCCGAAAGTGACAATATTATTAGGCTGTATGCTTCCCGATTCTTTTTCTTCCAAATATCATATTCTAGTTTATTTTTGTAAAGTCTGGCTCGTCATTAACAATTACGTCCTCGAAGAGATCTTTTGAATCTAGAATTGCTTCCATTTTCATGGACCACGTTGTATAGTTGTTTTCTGTTAACTGTTCGATTTTTGCTAAGTTATATGTATCCATTTTCATCCAACTTTTTCTTTCTAAATTGGCGGTTAGTCCAATTATTTAATTTCTTTTTGATTTAAATGGATCAATTGGCGGTTAGTCCAATTCGCGCGCCCAAACCACGCTCTGCTACCAAATTGATAGGCTTAGCAAAAATACGATGTTTCTTTTAAGGATTTCAAGTTGTTTTGTACTCACTTATTTTGTAGTTACGAGGACATCCCTTTCGATATAAACTAATATATATTTATTTAAGGAACGACTTGTTCCAATACAATTGTTGTAAACAAGCGAGCGAAGAATCAAAAACAGAAAAGGTCATGAAGCATAGAAGTGTGTAGTGACGTCAGCACCGATGATGATAAAGTCAAAGTCTGCGTAACAGAGTTGAGTTCCCACACTGACTATTCCTGACAGGCAAAGAAGGAAGAGAAGGTTAAGTGAGATTCCTGCGAATATTAGAACCAGATATGAAAGAATCAAATTGAAGCCCAAGACCTTAGACCTCTACGGAGTCATTAATCGATACTTAAAAAAGAAGAAGGGAAAGGGGATGTGATAACTTGAAACTATAATAATCATTTATGTATAGCTTATTATAATTTATTTATTTATTTCGACTTAGAGCGCTATGTCCTACTAGGGACACTTACACTTTAGAGGTAAACTAAATATAGATCATCATTAATGTCTCTTTTGTTCTGTTGTTTATAAAATATATACCGTTATTACTTGTTTAGAAGGATACCTATGTAATATCTAAGGTATGCATTAAATAAATGCATTTTATATATTCTAGTGATTATTACTTAAGGCGCTAGAATCTTCAGCTTCTAAGTACTTCCTATATATATTCTTTCAGGATCCATTTTTTTTCAGGAACTAATATTACCATTCAAACCCCTATAAATCTACTTATATATTTGCCTTATTCTGGCTGTCTGAAGCTCACGGATGGGATTTTTCATAACCATCGGTGGTTCAGTGGTAGATGCATACCTTATATTTAATGCATACCTTAGATATTACATAGGTATCCTTCTAAACAAGTAATAACGGTATATATTTTATAAACAACAGAACAAAAGAGACATTAATGATGATCTATATTTAGTTTACCTCTAAAGTGTAAGTGTCCCTAGTAGGACATAGCGCTCTCATTTATATATTATACAAGAATGACATCCACGGCGCCAATTTATAATTGTAACGAATAGTATTTGAATAAAAGCATTTAATCGGGTAAAATATATTTGCCTTATTCTGTCTGTTTGTTTGTCTGTCTGAAGCTCACGGATGGGATTTTTCATAACCATCGGTGGTTCAGTGGTAGAATGCTCGCCTGCCACGCGGGCGGCCCGGGTTCGATTCCCGGCCGATGCATTTTTTTTTTTTTTACAATTTTTAAAACTCATTTATATATTATACAAGAATGACATCCACGGCGCCAATTTATTATTGTAACGAATAGTATTTGAATAAAAGCATTTAATCGGGTAAAACCCGGGCGTTGCCAGGGTCATTCGTATATAATAATTGTATAAACGAATGCAAGACAAAATTACCGCGAATGTTTCTTTTTTTTAAGGCAATTTCTTTTTAAGGCAATTATCGTTGTTTATCGTTGATTTTTGTTTCGATTTTATTGAAAAAAAAAAACGATATGGTGCCTTTAAAAAATGATCTTTATTACTATGCAGTTTTCTATTTAGTCAATATACGTAAGTTCATGTTGCAAATGTAATTATCTCTATCGATTTAGTAGGTCAAATGCAAAAAAAAAATCGACATGATGAAATCTTTATGAAAATTCACATTTTTATTTTTATATTTTCAAGACACACACAGTTTGGGGCGGGACGTTTCACAAGAGAGACATCCACGGCGCCAATTTATAATTGTAACGAATAGTATTTTAATTAAAACATTTTAAAAACACACAGTTTGGAACGGGCGTTTCACAAGAGTGACATCCATGGCGCCAATTTATAATTGTAACGAATAGTATTTGAATTAAAACGTTTTTAAAATATATACGCACTCGGGTAAAACCCGGGCGTTGCCGGGCCATTCGTCTAGTACATTCATATTTGAATATTACATCAACTAGAACATTAGCTTGTCACATAAACAATGAAGAAATTTTAGGATATTCAAACCAAAATGCTAAATTATTTTTAATTCAACCTCAACAGTTATGAAAACAGCTGAAGCTAGGAAGCTGATTGCAACAGAATATAGGAAAAAAAATTACACCATTCTAAACAATAATTACAGAAATTTCAAATACACTATTTTCAATTGCTTGACTAAAACAAAACATTTTCAATTAAAAAAAAATGCAAAACATATATACTCTCTTATAACTGAATAAATTAATTATGTTAAAAGATAATATTTCTCTAAGTGAAATCCAATTTAAAAAAATATTTATTATGTATTTTCGCAAAGTAGTTCATAAAATTCCAACAACACACAAATTTGTTATATGGGAAAAGTTTACGTATAGTTTGATAAAATATTGGTCTCTCAGTATAGGAGAATCTGAGCTTTCCCGAGAGTTTAAGTGAGGATTACTAAAATAGAAATCTCTCACACACACATTCATTAAGGCTATGACAGAAATTTGGCATACCAGACGATTTTTCCCTTTATTTGTTTTATAAGTTGAATTATGTTGTTAAAGTTCCTTATCTAATTTGCGTAAGAAAAATAAAGTTTATTTGTTTTTATATTTTAAAACAGTGTGCTTATTCTATAATTTTAATGTACATTAGCTTTTTGATATTAGAATTAGTACCATGTGAAAAATTTTATATACTTATAAGAAATTATCATGGAAAAAAATAATAAAAAGATAGAAAAAGTGCGTATTTGGAACAAATAAACGAACAAACAAAATAGAGCAACACGATTTGAATAATGCAAAAGCATTAATAAATATAATTTATAAATTGATTTCCAAATAAATATAAATGACTCATTTTGGCGAACTATCTTTTAGCTTACAGTAAAACAAAAGGTGCAAAGATTTTTCTCGCTATTAAAACTAAATTTTATTGGACACATATATTCAACAATATGTAACCAAACCATATTCAGAAATATGTGTTGAAGACGATTTTAATAAAATTTCTACGATTCTAATAATAAATTTTATTAGATAATAAAAGGCATATATTGGATTTTATAAAATATTTAATAAATATTTTATAAAATCCAATATATGCCTTTTATTATCTAATGAATTAAATATGGATTGCTCTATTTTCAAAACAAAATAAATTTTATATGAAAATTTTCTATTAAAAAAATAAATTGTGATAATTATATATACATTTTTTAACTAGAAAATAATTTTTATTTACATACTACTTTTACTTAGGATAATAATTATTGAAAACCATTAAAAAATATATTGATGAAATATTTTTTTTTCTTCTCTTTTTTGATCACAGAAGTTAGTTTAAACGGAAAAGATTGACAAACCCCAAAATTAAGGTGGCGCTGGGTATTAATGTCACGTGACTAAATAACCAATTCTTTAGCGCACTTTCTGGTAAGAAAATATTTATTGTAATAAAATCACGTTATATTTGCAAAAAAATAAAGGTATTTAGAGTATTTTACAATCCGGTTTATTAGCCTGATAAAAAGTAACAATAAATCTTTTAAAAAGATTCAAATATTAACCTTTGTTCCTTTGTTTTAAATCTTGGTCTGCCATTACACATTTTGTACTTTTATTTTTTAAGCAACAAAAAAACTACTCAAAGAGTACCCAAAGTTTTTATTTTATTAAAATAAATAATATCGAGTTTTGAAATAGAATACCTAAATCAATAATATAATATTGTATTAAAAATTAGCAGAATGTTTTTCAGCCAACCAAAAGTGATAAGATTTTTAAAATAAAAATAAATAAAACTTAGACAACTTTTATTACCGCTAAATGTCATACTCATTTATAATTATATATTGAGAAATAAGTTTAATTTTGTAAATTTAGAAATATTTATGGATTTATTTTACTTGCCTAAAATTATATAAATATTTTTGTTAGATATTTAGAAGTATTACATATAAACCCCTAATCTTTATTTGAACAATATGATAAAAGTGTGAGGTAAAAAGGTTGCACCATTAAAAAAGTCTTAAGTTACATTATTTTGCCAATTAAAGCAAAATTAAAATGTGTTTATGTAAAAAAAAAATCACTCTCAACTATGTATCATGTTACATGAAGCTTTATAGCAACATTTATTTTTAAAAGTTAAAATTTTGTTATAATAATATATTTTAATATTGCAATGATGTTTAATATATACATTAACCGAAGTTCATTTCAATTTCATATTATTGATATACATATATAAAAAATCTATTATACTAAGCATCATTAGATATTTTGATAAAATAAAAATATTAAATGCTCTTTCTGTTAAACATTTTTAGGTTTTGAAAATGTTAAAAGAAGGCAAACATTTAGGTACACAATAGTCTTCTGCAACATGGTTTACTGAAACTTTATGCACTGTTGATTCAGCTTATTTTTGATCCAATTTAAGCCATTGGTACAAGATGATCGAATTTAATCAATTTATGTGACCAACTTTTAATGACTAAATTACTTATTTTGATTTAGTCGTCTGTGATTTTTATTCAAATTGTATCTAACTAATCATTAGCCTTTTTTAAAAACAAATTGTCAAAATTACACAGAGGCCTTAATCAACTTTTGTCATATATACAATGTGTAGAATATGAAACATCCTGCGAAAGTCCTTTAATATATTGAAGGAGGTTGTAACCTTAGTTACACTGCCTGCCATTATTAAGTGTGCCATCTGTAATAAGAAATTTGATATGCTCAAAGCATATATTTATCATTATATGTATTTCTACTGTCCTCAAAGGTTAGGTTCATAGTTCATTCATTATACCCTTTCCAAGAGTCTAGCTTCAGTATCAGTATAAAAGGAAAACCGAAAATGTAATATTATAGCAGTAGGGTAGATTAAACTGGCGAGGTTTTACCACTGATAAGCCAGGCCCTCCCATTATTTTTATAATAGCAGTATGGGCAGTAGAAAATTGATTAAAAAAAGAATCATAGACGTCAAAAGAGTTGAAATTTCTTACTACCTGCCATATTTAGAATACTCAGGTGTTGAAGTAGTTAGTTAGTGTGTGTGGTTATTCCATTTGTTTAGAGGGGGTTCAGGTTACATGTAGGCTCCACATCCTATGACTCAACCAGGCCTCCTGGAGTATCAACCTAATGTCAAACCTTTATACAACAGCATACTTTGGGAACAATATCGTCATGTTGTTAGAACTACAGATATAACAATTAGGACTTACAAATTTGGATCTTAGAACTGTGATAACCAAGTTATGTATTTATTTGTGTAATTATAGGTGGGTAAAACATGTGGTTGGTATAATTAGCATTATATAAAATGTCTTTTGTGTGGTACTTGAGTAGCTTTTTTGTCTTAACTAATTTAGCAAATGGGTGTATCATATAACGTAACATAGAAAATGTGTAATAATGGCATACCAATGATTACTAGCACAGTACTAGTGCGAGATTACTAAGATATATATTTCAAACCTCTCTTTAC
>CP092871.1:47040274-47084703 GCA_030710605.1 Cordylochernes scorpioides
GATCCTTCTTAATTGATATACCTTACTAGAAGAGTCTTTACCTTTAATTTATTTTAAAGTTCCAAATAAAATTTTAAAATATCGCATAAAAGTAAAAAGATGGTTATTAAAGTGTAAATTATTATTATTATTGTAAAATATTATTATTATTGTAAAATATTATCATTTAAAATTGTAAAATGTTGTGTTAAATTTGCAAAACCTATATAATAAAATATTTTGTTTGGTTAATATTCAAAATTGAAAAATTATAACCACACCTCATTGTAATATTTTGAAATAAAATATACACAATCTATTCTCAAACTTTATTAGGCTGAAAAATCTTTATAATAAATTTATTTTATATATTTCTACCTTAATAATAACATTACTCTTTAAATAAATATATATATTAAAATTTTACACAAATAAATTTACTGGCAATGCGTTTCTTTTTTAAATCTCTACAGACCTTACTGCAATGATATGATTTAATGAATTGCAGTAAGGTCTGTAGAGATTTAAAAAAGAAACGCATTGCCAGTAAATTTATTTGTGTAAAATTTTAACGATAGAGGGCAATAAAATTTAATTTACAAATATATATATTGACCATATTTTATTGAACATATTTTATTGTTTATTTTTTTGTAATTAATTTGCCGTGTTTTGATATAAGCCCATTATATATACATTTTAAAAAGTTGAATGAAAATGAATGTAAAAATGATGCTTCGAACACTTTTTTATAAGGATATGAAAAATATTTTAAAGAAAAGTTATTCTACGCCAAGCTTGGAGCAACCAGAAATTGTTGTAGGAAGAAATTCTTATAAAACAGATTCCTTTACCAATATAACTCCCAAAATAATATCAAATATGGAACGGAAAATGTATCTTCAAAACCATCATCCTCTCAATTTAATTAAACAGCGAATTATTAACTTCATGTATATGCAATTTAAAAATTCAAGAGGGAATCCCAAATTTTCTGTTCATGAAACCCTTTCCCCAATTATAACACCAGAAAAAAACTTTGATTATGTTCTGATTCCTGAAAATCATCCTGCTCGTAGTAAAAGAGACAATTATTATATTAATAAAGACTATGTTCTAAGAGCACACACAACAGCACACCAAAGAGAGCTAATTCTTGCAGGATTAGAAAATTTTCTTGTTGTTGGGGATGTGTATAGACGAGATACAATTGATGCAAGACATTATCCCATTTTCCATCAAATGGATTCTGTAAGATTATGTTCAGCAGATGATATTTATAGAATGACAAAATCAAAGATTGAGATTTTCCAAAATGGAGAAAGAACACCAAAGAAACAAGAAGGACATACAGAAGAAGCAGTACAATATATGGAATACGAATTGAAAATCACCCTTGAAAAATTAGTCAAAAGCCTTTTTGGAGAAATTGAATTAAAATGGGTAGAAACAACTTTCCCATTTACACATCCATCTTGGGAAATGGAAATAAAATATCAAGATAAGTGGCTTGAAGTTTTAGGATGTGGAATAATGGAACAGAGGATCCTTGCTGAAACCCATTGCCTAGATAAAATGGGATGGGCATTTGGATTAGGCTTAGAGAGGTTAGCAATGATAATGTACCAGATCCCAGATATCAGATTGTTCTGGAGCAAAGACTCAGGATTCCTATCCCAATTTAAAACAGACAATATTGAGAAGAAGATCACCTATAAACCTATAAGTCAATATCCGCAATGTATCAATGATATATCCTTCTATATCGGGGAGAAGTTCCAAGTAGAAGACATGTATGACATGGTGAGAGAGATTGGGGGTGACATTGTGGAACAGGTTGAGCTGATTGACGAGTACACCAATCCCAAGACAGGCCGCACCAGCCACTGTTACCGTATCATCTATCGCCATATGGAGAAGACACTCACCAAGAATGAGGTTAATCATCTTCATCACCAGATTGAGTCTCAACTTGTTCACAAGTTTGGAGTACAAATCAGATAATGTTTATTTACGCAAGTATTGACTTCTCTCACTTTGTACAAATAAACTTATTGTGTTTTACATCTCATGTACAATTTATTTATTCTATTCAACAAAAAATGTGCAGTGATAATCATAACTGACATTTGACATACAACTCAATCTGGGCACATAGTGTGGATGACATCCTCCAAGTTAAACCATATTGTGAATAACAGAGTATTACAAATATTATTGAGAATACCATAATTGTAGGGCTTGGATTAATTCAAGTTGAAGACTTTCTATTAACATTTATTGATGTTTCAGCAACCCACTGTCACCCTTTAAAAAAAAGTAGAAAGCTTATTAGTGAAATATTGCCTTTTGTCGATCTATTCTCCAGTATATGCAGTTAAAGCTGTCTATAACGCTCCCTCTTGGGACTCCCCAAAATAGGGTGCTATAGACAGGTCACTTTTAATGTAAATTGCATCGTACTACGTATTTAAAATCTGGCGCTATAGAGAGGGAGGCGCTATTTAGAGGGGGCGCTATAGACAGGTTTAACTATATATAAAATCATAGGGCGCCTCTCCCATCAAAATAAACGTCAAAACTAGACGCCATCTATTGACCGTCGCCGCAAACTAGAAGCGTCCACCTAGAGACCATGGTTTCAGGCTAATGGCCTTAATTGAATAAAGTCCGCCCTAGGCTGACGAGGGCCATTTGCCCGAAACTATGTTCTCTAGGTAGACTCTTCTCAGTTTACCAAATTTGGTGTTGTGACTTTGTCACCAACCCAAGACCGCTAGTTTGCGGCGATGGTCAATAGATGGCGTCTAGTTTTTACGTTTATTTTGATGTGAGAGGTGCCTTATACTTTTATAGATCAATTTCCTCTCTGCAAAATTTCCATATATTTATAGAAAGATAATAGGGAAAATCCAGTGATGCAAAACACAAGATAATAAAAATAAAGAAGTTGAAATACATATATGCACATAGTTAGAACTGATAAAAAGTATGTAAATATGTATAAATGAAGTTAAAAGTGCTTTAAAATAGGTGTTGGTATCGCCTCAAAATAAAATAAAAGTGAAAAATAGAATATATAAGAATAAAATTCTTTGCTCTCATTTTCCTATTTAATCTGGATCAACACCCCATTTCTCAGTTAAATGCTTGTACTCTTATTTATTTTTGATTTCTCTGTGAAGTATGTTTGAACTCCGCCTTTGCTGGTCCCAAGTCCGGATGAAAAAGGAGGAGGGGGAGCAGTAACAAGCTTGCTAAAAACCTGGGCTCAGCTGATAGTACCCTGTAAGGGCTCCTGATCCAGGTAAACAGGATGAGCAGTGTTTGTACTCCATGTTAGGAGCGGCTGCACATGGTGTCTGTTCCTCATGTCAGAGGCGGCCATTTCTTTTGGAGCTAAGTCGGCCTGCAACTGAGTAGTGCTCCCAGTCTTAATGACAATTGCAGGTACATTCTACTTCACCCAGTCATGTTCAGACACCATCTCAAGCTCTACAAGCTTTATACTTTACTATGATTGAATGGCAATAAGAAAGAAGAGTATGTGTGCTTCCTCCCACTCAGCGTTGGAATTCTGATCCTCCAGTATATGTAAGCCTATGGGTTTCTTATGTCCTTCAGTCTTAGTTTATGTTCCTTTATTCTTTTCACGTTTTGTTTCTCTTATGTATTCTCTTCTGTTGCAGGCCCCTGGCAGTCTCTTATGTGTGTGCATCCAATATTTCCTATTTTCATCTCATTTGGCTTGGGAGGTTTCATTAATTTGTTTTCTGTTCCAATGTCCCTGAGTGTGCCTTGAATGTTGTAAATATTAAACCCTTTCCTGTTGAATTGTCTTTGTGTTGATTGTTTCAATGAAGGGTATGATAATATTCATTTTCACTTGTGCCTGCATGTTTACAAGATTTTTAATTGCTTTTCACGTTCACGTTCTTTATCCCATTTTAATATTTTGATTGTAGGAGATAATTGCTCTTCAATAACTTTTTTAACCTTTCTGATCTCCTCTTTGTAGTCTCAATTTTATTTTATTTTTAACCTATACAAACTCCTATTTTAAAGCATTTTTAACTTCATTTGTACATTTTCATACTTTTATCAGTTCTAACTATGTGTATGTATTTACACTTTTTATGCAAGGGGGGATCAATAAATAAGGTGAATTATCTTATTTCTTAAAAATTAAAAAAGCAAAAATAATTTAAACCACAGAATATTAAAATATAACATCGAGAGACTATTTAAGGTGTTCAGTTCTTTTTTCCCACGCACGGCGCGAGACTTATAAATAAACTAAAATGGAAGCTCCCTTGAAGGATTGCACCACGCTTGAACAACTTGCAGTTATTCGTTTCTTGAATGCAGAAGGTATTCAAACATCTCAAATATGCCAAAGAATGAAAAATATCTATGGTGAGTCTTGTTTGTCTCAAAAAAACATTTATAAATGGGTTAACGAGTTCAAAAATGGACGAATTCCACATTTCCTTAATTTGGACCAAAAACTTAACTGTATTCGGGTTTCAAAAGCCGCATACATCATGTAAAACTGTATCTACAATCATTAAATTAGGTTTTGAAGTTTTAGAACATCCTGCATATAGTCCAGACCTAACCCCTCTGACTATTTCCTTTTTGGACTACTAAAGAAGGAGTTAAAGGGAAAGCGATTTGACTCGGATGAAGATGTCCAGAAAGTGGTGCAAGATTTTTTTCACACGCTTCCTAAGAGTGCCTATAAAGAGGGTATTTACAAGTTGCCAGAACGATGGAGACGACATATAGAAAGCCAAGGTGATTATTTTGAATACATCAAGTCCTAATTTTTAATATCGTTTTTTTTTTTTTTTTTAATAAATTATAATTCACCTTATTTATTGATCCCACCTTGTATTTTATTTTGAAACCCTGGATTCCTCATGTATATACAGTATAACCTCGTTAATTTGACACACGCAAATTCGACACTCTACCTTAATTCGACCATATTCTGATGTCCCGACCTCAGATCGATGTCCCTATCAAATAACAAACCGTAATTCGACAGTTTCGATAATACGACAGTTCCGATATTTCGACCATTTAAAAATTCGCATTTCGACAGTTGAATGTTTTTTTACATACAACTTTTCCGCCAAACGGTATTACGGCGGCGACGATCGGCATCGGCGAGCACCGATAGGATTGCGCCTGCGCACTTTTGGTTTCTGTTAGTTTAAGTTTCACTTTGCAGTGCCGTTGCGCACAATGTCGCGAACGTTATTGTTTTTTTTTACGCAGGAATTTAGGCTTTGTGCGCTAATTAATAATTACAATATTTTTTTTTCAGCATTGAAATATTTTAGTTATTTTAAATTTACAAATAATTTATTTTTAAATAAATAAATCTACATAAAATGTAGCCACAATTATTATGATAACATTTTATTTCAATATTCGATTTCCATGTTATTATAGAAGATTTAAACACAAAATCAATAACACCTGCAGCAGCAGTGGATGCCTTTAATACAATAAAAGCTCTTTGTTATTTAAAACACATTCCAGAGGAAGAAAGACATGCATGTTTTTTTAAAATAGACCATCTGGAATACATTTTGAATAGGATTTCAGTGAAAAAGCAGACATCTATAAAGGAATTTTTAAAAAGATATTCTTGATTATTTTTAAATTTTATTTTTATTATTCATATTTATTTCCTTTCAACTGCTATATTCTTCAATTAGAATAAATTTTATTTGTAATTATTTGTTTCAAAAATATGTATTATTGCCATTTTGTCCCTGATACTAAAAGTTAATCATGAAAATAAAAGAATAAATAATAAAAAAAGAAAATAAGACCTAATCCAAATAATTTATTAGTGTGTGACGTTTCGGCAACAACATTGTCACCATCATCAGACAAAAGAATAAATGAGAAAACAGTAGTTGTTGAGAATCCGGGCTAATTGGCCACAAAAATGGGTCTTCTAGCCCTACTATGGCTGCAGGTCGCGAACTGGTGGGAAGGGATCCAAGGGTCTGGCAGTGGAGGTGTCATCGCAGGGGGGAGAAGCTGGAGAGGTCAGGGAAACAGCGCCTTGATGGGTGAGAAGCCAGGATGGAGGACTGTTGAGGAGGCAGGAGGTCCTGGAAGCCTAGAATTTGAGGGCTCTAAGCTTCAAGGTGGGGCAGCTGGAGGCTCTCGCCTCGTGCTTGTATGGGAGGCCCTTGGCACAGCAGTTGGTGCACTTGGAAGTGTGCCGGTCAGCAGCAGAGGGGCAGGAACGGCCTTCATGGCTACCTTCACCGCAGTGGAAGCACCTGGGATCTCTGGTGCATTGGGCAGAGTTGTGGCCGAAGCCACAACAGCGGAAGCAGATGCGTGCGCGGATGGACTCCTCGAAGTTGAGGATCACTCCATCTACCACGATCCTTCCGCGGTTGCCCAGAGCTCTGAAGGTGTTGAGGTCCACCTCGATGAAGGCGGTGCAGGTCCCGTTTCTGGGTGCAGAACGGTGCGCAACGCGCACCACCTTGTCCCCAGGTAGTTGGCTAACAGCGGGAGTCCCCAACAGCGTCTCTTCAATGGTGGAGTTGGACGTTTCCACCTCCACTTTGAAGAGGCAGATGCGAGGCAGGAGCACCTTCTGCTGGCGGACCTTCATTCCCGTTAGCTTGCTGGCCAGGGAGGTTGTCACCTCAGGGATGATGTCAGGATTGCTGGAGTGGAGGACCAGCTTTCCCTTGGTTCTCAGAGAGGCCCAAACGCCTTGGGGTAGAGTGTGGGCAGCGCGGACAGCCTTGTAGATCTCCCTAGGGTCGGCCTCTGGGTCGTCGGAGACGACCACTGTGTGGGCCGCCGATTTCTCACCGTGGAGAACCATTCGGGCGGCCGCAGGCTTGGAGACGCGGGAAGGCGCAGTTGAACCTTTGAAGTTGGATCTTTTGGCCGGGGGGTTGGGAGCCTCAGGCTGCTTCCTCTTGGCTGCACCAGGAGCAGGCAGGGTGGAGGCGGGCTTCTTGGCGGGGGGGTCAGCAGGAGAAGGAGTGGCGGGCTTGATGGGGTCAGTCTGGGAGCTGGTTTCCTTGCAGGAAGGAGCAGGGCAGGTTTGCGTGCCGTGGCAGGCAGTTTTGGGCTTGTTGACCTCCGCAAAATCGTCCAGCTCCGCGAAGGACTCGAGGGTGAATGTGAGGTTCTCTACCTTGGCTTCAAGAGCCTTGATCAGTTCGGTCCGCGAGGTGATGAAGCGGATCAGGTCCTCATGTAGGGCTTTCAGGGTAGGATGACGAAAGGGGCTCAGGATGCTGCCGCTGCTTGCGATCACCGTCTCGTTCTCCCTCTCCAGGTCGGCGACGTTCACGATGGGCTTGTAGGCCGTTTTTTTCCTCTTGGCTGGAGGCATGTCAAGAGCGGGCGAGCAAGGATTTCCCTATTTAGCTACCTTGAAAAAAAATCAAGAGAAGCTTTTGACTCCAAGAGTATCTAGGAATCCTTACCACTGGTGGGGGGAATAACTAGACTCGTTGAAGTTATCGAGAGGGAATCTGATGATGAACTAAAAAAAGATCAGATCTCAATGAGAAAACATGTTACAGCAAGTTCTTATATAGTCCTGTTATCAAGTGTTTAAACAAGATAACAGATAAGGAAAATAGTTTTTAAGTCAACTTGAAATATTCTTCTTAGAATTAAAAGTGGATTTTTTTAAAATATAATTAAAGGCATATCTGTAAATATCATTTATATTTCCCCTTTCTTCCATTCTATTAATTGAAGCACATGTCTTTTGGATGAAAAAGGCTTCTTTGAACTGTCTTTTGTAATAATTTTTTTCATAGTCCAGTGTTCTTGGGTTTTCTAAATTGAATTTATTGTGTCCTGTGTCCCTTCTGTGTTCTACAAGAGCAGAATTTTGAATTCTATCCCACTTCAGAGCATATTTATGGTTTTCCATTCTTTCTTTTAATGTTCTGGATGTCTGTCCCACATATCTTTGATCACACTTCTCACACTTAACTTCATAGATCAAACCTGCTCTTTCTGTTAATTGGGTGTTCTTGTGCTGGTTTAGGTATTGTGAGATAGGGTTACATGGTTTCCATGCAATGTTTATTTTTCCATACTTTTTGAATATATTAGTAAAATTTCTTGCAAACTTTTGGTTTATAAATGGCAATGAGATAAATTTGGCTTCTTTGTTTTTGCACTTTAGATTTTGAATTAAAGTATTATTCTCATATTTTTGGTTCATGTCTTCTATTATTCTATTTATCAATTTGATGGGAAAATCTTCATTGATTAGTTCTTTTTTGATGTTAATTTCTATATTTCTTTTAGTTGTATCATTAATGAGTGTAAAAGCTCTATATATAAGAGCTTTTACTAATCCTACTTTTTGGCTGAAGTGGTGCTGTGAGCTAAAGTTCCAATAAGTTCCTGTATGTGTTGGTTTTTTGTATATAGAGGTTGTAATATTTTTATTACTGTATGATAAGTTCATGTCCAGGAAATTAATTGATTTGTTGTTATCTACTTCCATAGAGTAATTGATATCAGGTAATAAATTGTTGAAAGTATCCAAAATATTTTGTTCACTTCCCTGATTAATAAATAAAATGGAATCATCCACATATATTTTAAAATAATAAACATCATTTTTAAGTGAATTTAGAGCTTTTATTTCTAATTGGCCTATAGTAATACAAGCTGCGTTTGGTGATATTGGACTACCCATTGTTGCACCTTTCATTTGGAGATATATTTGGTCATCATAAATAAAGTATGTTGTTTTCAAACAAAATTCTATTCCAATTAAAAATTCAGATTTTGGCAAATTATTTATTTTTGATTCTTTAATCACATGGTTTAATGCATCCATAATTGTGGGTATAGGGATTGATGTGTAAACATGGATTCAACATCTAAAGATATAATTCTTTGATTTCCATTTAGCTTCATGTCAATATTATCTTCTTTGAATTCATAGGAGTTAACAATTTCATTTTCATTAAAATATTGATAATTTTTAATTGTTGTGCTAACCATTTTGACAAGGCATATGTTGGTGAAGGTCTATTATTTACTATTGGGCGTAATGGACAGTTAGGCTTGTGGACCTTTGGAGCACCATATATATTGGGAACATGTGCATCATAATTTTTCAACTTGGTTAAAAGCCTGTAATTAATATATTTGTTTTTTCTCCAGTTTTTAAGTATGGTGTTCAAATTATTTTTGAAGTTTTTTGTTGGATCATTTTGTATAGGAGAATAGGTCCCATTGTTATTCAATAAAGAAAGCATTTTTGTTTATAGTCTTCTTTTTTCATTAAAACAATTCCATTTCCTTTGTCATATTTTGTTATTACATATTTTGTTTGTAGGCCTTTAAGTTTGGAGGTCAATTTTCTATCAATACTATTTGATTTATAATTTTGTTTTAATGTATTAGTAACTTCAAATCTTATATTTGCTGCCTCATTACGGTTAAGAAATTTGCATATTTCTTCTGTTTTTGAAATAATATCCAATTTTTCTTTTTGTTTCAGATTACCCCCTAATGCATATTTATAACCTTTGCTAAGCAAGTCTAGGACTTCATTTGGGATACCTTCACCTGTTAAATTCATTATGTTATTTTTTGGCTTAATTTCAGAGTTGAGTACTTCATTTTTCTTTTCAGGGAAGAGTTTTTCATTAATAAAATCAATTTCTTTATATTGGCATAATAATTTTAGCATGTCATATCTCTTTAAAATACCTTCTATTTTTTTAAAATGCCTTTTTGAATTTTGTTTAGCAATGTAGTTTGTTTTTATTTTTCAATAATATTTTTTCAAAAAGGTCACTATCCATACTGTCTTCTAGCACTTTGAGATTGGTATTTATAGCCTTAGTATTGAAATGAATATTTTTCCAATGAAATCTAATCTCTCCATTTATAAGATCAAGTGATAATCTTTTCAATTTTGAATCAGATTTTGGAAAATTCCATCTGTTTCTAATGAGAAATGCATTAGGAATTACTTGATGCATTTTACAGAATTTAAGAAAATAGATGTAAAATGCATCAAGTAATTCCTAATGCATTTCTCATTAGAAACAGATGGAATTTTCCAAAATCTGATTCAAAATTGAAAAGATTATCACTTGTTCTTATAAATGGAGAGATTAGATTTCATTGAAAAAATATTCATTTCAATACTAAGGCTATAAATACCAATCTCAAAGTGCTAGCAGACAGTATGGATAGTGACCTTTTTGAAAAAATAAAAAATATTATTGAAATAAAAACAAACTACATTGCTAAACAAAATTCAAAAAGGCATTTTAAAAAAATAGAAGGTATTTTAAAGAGATATGACATGCTAAAATTATTATGCCAATATAAAGAAATTGATTTTATTAATGAAAAACTCTTCCCTGAAAAGAAAAATGAAGTACTCAACTCTGAAATTAAGCCAAAAAATATCATAATGAATTTAACAGGTGAAGGTATCCCAAATGAAGTCCTAGACTTGCTTAGCAAAGGTTATAAATATGCATTAGGGGGTAATCTGAAACAAAAAGAAAAATTGGATATTATTTCAAAAACAGAAGAAATATGCAAATTTCTTAACCCTAATGAGGCAGCAAATATAAGATTTGAAGTTACTAATACATTAAAACAAAATTATAAATCAAATAGTATTGATAGAAAATTGACCTCCAAACTTAAAGGCCTACAAACAAAATATGTAATAACAAAATATGACAAAGGAAATGGAATTGTTTTAATGAAAAAAGAAGACTATAAACAAAAAATGCTTTCTTTATTGAATAACAATGGGACCTATTTTCCTATACAAAATGATCCAACAAAAAACTTCAAAAATAAATTGAACACCATACTTAAAAACTGGAGAAAAAACAAATATATTAATTACAGGCTTTTAACCAAGTTGAAAAATTATGATGCACATGTTCCCAATATATATGGTGCTCCAAAGGTCCACAAGCCTAACTGTCCATTACGCCCAATAGTAAATAATAGACCTTCACCAACATATGCCTTGTCAAAATGGTTAGCACAACAATTAAAAATCTATCAATATTTTAATGAAAATGAAATTGTTAACTCCTATGAATTCAAAGAATTATATCTTTAGATGTTGAATCCATGTTTACATCAATCCCTATACCCACAATTATGGATGCATTAAACCATGTGATTAAAGAATCAAAAATAAATAATTTGCCAAAATCTGAATTTTTAATTGGAATAGAATTTTGTTTGAAAACAACATACTTTATTTATGATGACCAAATATATCTCCAAATGAAAGGTGCAACAATGGGTAGTCCAATATCACCAAACGCAGCTTGTATTACTATAGGCCAATTAGAAATAAAAGCTCTAAATTCACTTAAAAATGATGTTTATTATTTTAAAAGATATGTGGATGATTCCATTTTATTTATTAATCAGGGAAGTGAACAAAAAATTTTGGATACTTTCAACAATTTATTACCTGATATCAATTACTCTATGGAAGTAGATAACAACAAATCAATTAATTTCCTGGACATGAACTTATCATACAGTAATAAAAATATTACAACCTCTATATACAAAAAACCAACACATACAGGAACTTATTGGAACTTTAGCTCACAGCACCACTTCAGCCAAAAAGTAGGATTAGTAAAAGCTCTTATATATAGAGCTTTTACACTCATTAATGATACAACTAAAAGAAATATAGAAATTAACATCAAAAAAGAACTAATCAATGAAGATTTTCCCATCAAATGATAAATAGAATAATAGAAGACATGAACCAAAAATATGAGAATAATACTTTAATTCAAAATCTAAAGTGCAAAAACAAAGAAGCCAAATTTATCTCATTGCCATTTATAAACCAAAAGTTTGCAAGAAATTTTACTAATATATTCAAAAAGTATGGAAAAATAAACATTGCATGGAAACCATGTAACCCTATCTCACAATACCTAAACCAGCACAAGAACACCCAATTAACAGAAAGAGCAGGTTTGATCTATGAAGTTAAGTGTGAGAAGTGTGATCAAAGATATGTGGGACAGACATCCAGAACATTAAAAGAAAGGATGGAAAACCATAAATATGCTCTGAAGTGGGATAGAATTCAAAATTCTGCTCTTGTAGAACACAGAAGGGACACAGGACACAATAAATTCAATTTAGAAAACCCAAGAACACTGGACTATGAAAAAAATTATTACAAAAGACAGTTCAAAGAAGCCTTTTTCATCCAAAAGACATGTGCTTCAATTAATAGAATGGAAGAAAGGGGAAATATAAATGATATTTACAGATATGCCTTTAATTATATTTTAAAAAAATCCACTTTTAATTCTAAGAAGAATATTTCAAGTTGACTTAAAAACTATTTTCCTTATCTGTTATCTTGTTTAAACACTTGATAACAGGACTATATAAGAACTTGCTGTAACATGTTTTCTCATTTATTCTTTTGTTTGATGATGGTGACAATGTTGTTGCCGAAACGTCACACACTAATAAATTATTTGGATTAGGTCTTATTTTCTTTTTTATTATAATCTATTATCCAAATTGTGCTTTATCATTTTTGATAGACTTCAATGGACCTAAGAAGTTATTCTTCCTATGAGCTGAAGAAAATGAATTCCAAAGTGAATATAAATGTTGATGCTAAGCCATCGCTTGAATATTCTATTTTAAACAGTTCAGGATCTGAAGCTCTCCTCTACTTCAAGAAGTTGAGAAAATACAGCATTAAAAGGGTGAGTTCTTTTTCTCACATCTATTTTCTTAAATTCTGTAAAATGCATCAAGTAATTCCTAATGCATTTCTCCTTAGAAACAGATGGAATTTTCCAAAATCTGATTCAAAATTGAAAAGATTATCACTTGATCTTATAAATGGAGAGATTAGATTTCATTGGAAAAATATTCATTTCAATACTAAGGCTATAAATACCAATCTCAAAGTGCTAGCAGACAGTATGGATAGTGACCTTTTTGAAAAAATAAAAATATTATTGAAATAAAAACAAACTACATTGCTAAACAAAATTCAAAAAGGCATTTTAAAAAAATAGAAGGTATTTTAAAGAGATATGACATGCTAAAATTATTATGCCAATATAAAGAAATTGATTTTATTAGTGAAAAACTCTTCCCTGAAAAGAAAAATGAAGTACTCAACTCTGAAATTAAGCCAAAAAATAACATAATGAATTTAACAGGTGAAGGTATCCCAAATGAAGTCCTAGACTTGCTTAGCAAAGGTTATAAATATGCATTAAGGGGTAATCTGAAACAAAAAGAAAAATTGGATATTATTTCAAAAACAAAAGAAATATGCAAATTTCTTAACCCTAATGAGGCAGCAAATATAAGATTTGAAGTTACTAATACATTAAAACAAAATTATAAATCAAATAGTATTGATAGAAAATTGACCTCCAAACTTAAAGGCCTACAAACAAAATATGTAATAACAAAATATGACAAAGGAAATGGAATTGTTTTAATGAAAAAAGAAGACTATAAACAAAAAATGCTTTCTTTATTGAATAACAATGGGACCTATTCTCCTATACAAAATGATCCAACAAAAAACTTCAAAAATAAATTGAACACCATACTTAAAAACTGGAGAAAAAACAAATATATTAATTACAGGCTTTTAACCAAGTTGAAAAATTATGATGCACATGTTCCCAATATATATGGTGCTCCAAAGGTCCACAAGCCTAACTGTTCATTTCGCCCAATAGTAAATAATAGACCTTCACCAACATATGCCTTGTCAAAATGGTTAGCACAACAATTAAAAATCTATCAATATTTTAATGAAAATGAAACTGTTAACTCCTATGAATTCAAAGAAGATATTATTGACATGAAGCTAAATGGAAATCAAAGAATTATATCTTTAGATGTTGAATCTATGTTTACATCAATCCCTATACCCACAATTATGGATGCATTAAACCATGTGATTAAAGAATCAAAAATAAATCATTTGCCAAAATCTGAATTTTTAATTGGAATAGAATTTTGTTTGAAAACAACATACTTTATTTAGGATGACCAAAAATATCTCCAAATGAAAGGTGCAACAATGGGTAGTCCAATATCACCAAACGCAGCTTGTATTACTATAGGCCAATTAGAAATAATAGCTCTAAATTCACTTAAAAATGATGTTTATTATTTTAAAATATATGTGGATGATTCCATTTTATTTATTAATCAGGGAAGTGAACAAAATATTTTGGATACTTTCAACAATTTATTACCTGATATCAATTACTCTATGGAAGTAGATAACAACAAATCAATTAATTTCCTGGACATGAACTTATCATACAGTAATAAAAATATTACAACCTCTATATACAAAAAACCAACACATACAGGAACTTATTGGAACTTTAGCTCACAGCACCACTTCAGCCAAAAAGTAGGATTAGTAAAAGCTCTTATATATAGAGCTTTTACACTCATTAATGATACAACTAAAAGAAATATAGAAATTAACATCAAAAAAGAACTAATCAATGAAGATTTTCCCATCAAATGATAAATAGAATAATAGAAGACATGAACCAAAAATATGAGAATAATACTTTAATTCAAAATCTAAAGTGCAAAAACAAAGAAGCCAAATTTATCTCATTGCCATTTATAAACCAAAAGTTTGCAAGAAATTTTACTAATATATTCAAAAAGTATGGAAAAATAAACATTGCATGGAAACCATGTAACCCTATCTCACAATACCTAAACCAGCACAAGAACACCCAATTAACAGAAAGAGCAGGTTTGATCTATGAAGTTAAGTGTGAGAAGTGTGATCAAAGATATGTGGGACAGACATCCAGAACATTAAAAGAAAGGATGGAAAACCATAAATATGCTCTGAAGTGGGATAGAATTCAAAATTCTGCTCTTGTAGAACACAGAAGGGACACAGGACACAATAAATTCAATTTAGAAAACCCAAGAACACTGGACTATGAAAAAAATTATTACAAAAGACAGTTCAAAGAAGCCTTTTTCATCCAAAAGACATGTGCTTCAATTAATAGAATGGAAGAAAGGGGAAATATAAATGATATTTACAGATATGCCTTTAATTATATTTTAAAAAAATCCACTTTTAATTCTAAGAAGAATATTTCAAGTTGACTTAAAAACTATTTTCCTTGTCTGTTATCTTGTTTAAACACTTGATAACAAGACTATATAAGAACTTGCTGTAACATGTTTTCTCATTTATTCTTTTGTCTGATGATGGTGACAATGTTGTTGCCGAAACGTCACACACTAATAAATTATTTGGATTAGGTCTTATTTTCTTTTTTATTATAATCTATTATCCAAATTGTGCTTTATCAAAAGAATAAATACAAAAAGGTACACACAATGGTTTCAATTAATAACATTAATTTATATTACAAAGCAATTTTTTTTAAATATTATATTTGTGAGTTAGATGATTAGCTAATCATCTAACCTTAATTCAACACTTCCTTTAATTCAACCGAAAGCTCTGATCCCTTGGGGTGTTGAATTAAAGAGGTTCGACTGTATATACTAGACGAATGACCCGACTTCGCCCGAGAATTCCTCCGAGTGCAATTTCCTTCATACTGAAAGTACATCAGTAATAAATAGTAGAAGTGCCATAAAATAGCAATACAGAAGTAACACATAAACAGCAGGCAAAAAGTGTGTGTGATGGCAAAAATTGCATTATATTAGTGCTTAGGTATTTGATTTAATTATTTTTTGCCATCCATTTAGTTGTTTCAAAATCAATATAGTTTAAATAGATGGCAGCTTACCCAACCCCCGAGGTACCCGCCCCAGCGCATCAATCCTTGAAATTGCCTGAGTTGAGTGAGTGACTGCGATGGATCTTGACTGCGAGTAAGAATTGTCAGTAAGAATAAGAAAAAATAGGTTTATAAAAAAAATTAATCCAAAATACTGGCTTGTAAATATTTTTCTTTAAAAAAAATTAAAGAGCACATGTAAATTAGGCAAACATGTTGTTAGGTAGCGGAACGAGAATACTAAAAAGGTCCGCCACTTTTATATAACAATTCAAGTGTTCTGTCCAAGTGCTGGAAAAATGGGAGATAAACTTCGTAAAACTATTTATTAGGCTCACTAATTGATCGCCCTAATATTTCAAAGAAGGAAAGTTAACAATTAAAACAGTTAAAGTTAAAAGGAACTAAAACAAGGACTGCGACAATCCCAGCTTCTCACTCGAAGCGCACAAAGCCTCGTCTTCTTGGGGACTCCTCTTTAACTCTTGACCACAACCTCTTTATCTTTAGGCTTCTGTAACCTCTTTATCTTTAGGCTTCTGTAACCTCTTTATCTTTAGGCTTCTGTAACCTCTTTATCTCTAGGCTTCTGTAACCTCTTTATCTTTAGGCTTCTGAACCTCTTTATCTTTAGGCTTCTTGAACCTCTTTATCTTTATGCTTCTAGAACCTCTTTATCTTTAGGCTTCTTGAACCTCTTTATCTTTAGGCTTCTTGAACCTCTTTATCTTTAGGCTTCTTGGTTCCAATGAACCTCCTTTGCCTCTTAACCTCTGGGTTCCAATGAACCTCTCTAGATCCGCAGATTCTCACTCTCCCCGCGCGCGCCCGTCTTCTCTTCTCCTACCCTTTCTCCTCTCTCTCTGGCATCTTGATGTTATCCTAGTTTTTATAGGAAACGCGCTGTACCTAATTTTAATCTGTGGAAGTTGATTTACATAGATCTTTTCCTAAAGCCTAGTTTGCATAAGTCTTCTTTCTTTTAATCTTGCAAAATTTGCCTAGGCTTTCTTACATACTCCCCACAAAATTATTGACAAATAATTTTCCCAAATTAGCATCCAACACTATCTTGGAATCGATTCGAAAATTCTTCCGAAAAATCCAACTCCATTGGGCAAAAACGTTGTATAGGTCATATTACAATCCCGCCTCCTGTCTTTAATTTGGCAACTCGAACAATGCCATCCTTTCCTGGATACAGTTCTATAATTCTTCATAGAGCGAATTAAACGCTCCCACCAACCTCCCCACCAAGCCGCAAAAGGAGGATTAAATCTCCATTGTATAGGTTTAACTGTCGAGAGTAACCGGCTACCAATCAGGCACGCAAGAAGTTCCAGTCTAGGAATACTGATCTCTTTGACAATCATTTTGCTTTCGCCAGTTTTCTTATTCCTTTTGAGTATTTCTCTTTTCATTAGAGTCACTCGTGTTTTAGCGGACATAAAACTGACCTGTATTTCTTCAATTTCTACCCGGAGAAATACCACTGCGGAGTAAGCTGTCCGACTCGCATCAGTAAACAAGTGCAAAGACCAACTCCTCTTATCGATCTCGTCCTTTATCATAGCACGTGGGAACTTGAGCTGAGCAAGCAAGGGTATATTTTTGCACCAATCTTCAAAAGATCTTTTTTCAGCGCCAATAATAGGCGTATCCCATTTAATTTTTTGAATCCAAGTCCGTTGTAGAAGAGATTTCATAGGTATCAACGCTGGTCCTAATGGAGGTTGTCCAGCTCTGTTACTGAAAGACTGTACACCATGGCCTCAACATCCAGGTCTATGGATTTCATCTTTGACTTCTTGCCTTGGGAGGAAGTGGCAGAGGCCTTCTTGGAATCAGCTTTGGAAGCATCGAAAACAGGACGGAGAGGCGTCGTCTTACCTTCAGCTTTGAACACCGGCCTATGCGGTAAACAATGGCGCTTCTCTTGAGGCCTACTCTACACCCCACCGGAGATTGCCCCATAAGCGTCCATCCTCTTCTTCCAAAGAAATCTGAGGTAATCCCAATCATTCGCCTTAATGGCTATCATCTCGAAATATCTTCCTATATCTGCCAAAACTCCAAACCTATTTTCTCGAATTTTTTTCCTTATTTCAGGGATTCTTTGCAGTAGATTGGGTATCTTTTTTAAATACCGTTTCAAAGCGAGTCCGTCGTGTCCTCGACAGGAAGCGTCATCAGATACTGGCCGTATAGGCGTCGTTTTGGACTCACTCTTAAACAAAAGGCGACGGGGCAAATAGTGTCCTTTTACCTCAGGTGAACTTTCATTAACTCCTTCGATGAACCCTTCATTCAACCAATCTTTTGGATCAATAATTTTTTCTTCCACCTTTGAATCAGTACCCTGTTCTACATCTAGCTTTTCTTCCACCTTTGAATCAGTACCTTGTTCTGCATCTAGCTTTTCTTCTGCCACCTTTGAATCAGTACCTTGTTCTACATCTAGCTTTTCTTCTGCCCTTGAATCAGTACCTTGTTCTGCATCTAGCTTTTCTTCCACCCTTGAATCAGTACCTTGTTCTGCATCAAGCTTTTCTTCCACCCTTGAATCAGTACCTTGTTCTGCATCTAGGTTTTCTTCTGCCACCTTTGAATCAGTGCCTTGTTCCGCATCTAGCAGCTTCACTTCTTCAGTGTTCTTTGAATCCATTCCTTGTTCCACATCCAGCCCTTTCTCTTCATCTGCTTCAACGGATTCTTTCTTAACTTCAGCCCTATGACTTTCGTCAACTTCTACAACAGACTTCTTCTTGACTTGAGCCTTTTCACCCTTTTCAGCAAAACACTTTCTCTCAACTTGAGCCCTTTTACTTTCTTCATCAAAGTATCTTTTCTCAACTTGTTTTTGAGCATCTTCATAAGCAACAATTGCTTCAATTACGATTTCTTGATAATGGGCACAATCATCCATTTCCTTTTCTAGATCCGCTTCATCATCTTCTGCCAAAATGTCGATTATCTCTTTATCAGACAACAGCAGTACTTTCTGTACATCCCGAATTCTTCTTACTCCAACTGTTGCCTTAAAATAACCCCTGGATTCACTTCCCAAATTAGAAATAATTTCCTTGTAAATCTTTGTAACTTGACTTCTCACGGGGGCTCGCTTCTTGATACACAAACTTAGAGCCATTGTATCCTTTCAACTTCTTCTTATTCAAACTTCAACCTCTTGAACTTTATCCTTTTGACTTTAACTTTACCTCACTTTAAACTTTAGCCTCAGCTACACTTCTTTAGACCTCACTTCCTTAGACTTTACTTCACCCCAAACTTTAGCTTCACTTTAAACTTCACTTCCAAAAATATCTCCGATAAACAATAATCCACTTGAGCAGAATCACGTCCGGGGCTCACCAAAAAATGTTAGGTAGCGGAACGAGAATACTAGGAAGGTCCGCCACCTTCTGATAACAATTTAAATGTTCTGTCCAAGTTGATCCTCTCTAACTACTTTGCTGGAAAAATAGGAGATAAACTTCGTAAAACTATTTATTAGGCTCACTAATTGCTTGCCCTAATATTTCAAAGAAGGAAAGTTAACAATTAAAACAGTTAAAGTTAAAAGGAACTAAAACAAGGACTGCGACAATCCCAGCTGCTCACTCGAAGCGCACAAAGCCTCGTCTTCTTGGGGACTCCTCTTTAACTCTTGACCTCAACCTCTTTATCTTTAGGCTTCTGTAACCTCTTTATCTTTAGGCTTCTGTAACCTCTTTATCTTTAGGCTTCTGTAACCTCTTTATCTTTAGGCTTCTAATAAAAGAAAACAAGACCTAATCCAAATAATTTATTAGTGTGTGACGTTTCGGCAACAACATTGTCACCATCATCAGACAAAATTATTCTTTTGTCTGATGATGGTGACAATGTTGTTGCCGAAACGTCACACACTAATAAATTATTTGGATTAGGTCTTGTTTTCTTTTATTATAATCTATAATCCAAATTGTGCTTTATCACTTTAGGCTTCTGTAACCTCTTCATCTCTAGGCTTCTGTAACCTCTTTATCTTTAGGCTTCTGAACCTCTTTATCTTTAGGCTTCTTGAACCTCTTTATCTTTATGCTTCTAGAACCTCTTTATCTTTAGGCTTCTTGAACCTCTTTATCTTTAGGCTTCTAGAACCTCTTTATCTTTAGGCTTCTTTGTTCCAATGAAGCTCCTTTGCCTCTTAACCTCTGGGTTCCAATGAACCTCTCTAGATCTGCAGATTCTCACTCTCCCCGCGCGCGCCCTTCTTCTCTTCTCCTACCCTTTCTCCTCTCTCTCCGGCATCTTGATGTTATCCTAGTTTTTATAGGAAAAGCGCTGTACCTAATTTTAATCTGTGGAAGTTGATTTACATAGATCTTTTCCTAAAGCCTAGTTTGCATAAGTCTTCTTTCTTTTAATCTTGCAAAATTTGCCTAGGCTTTCTTACACATGTGTTTGCTAATGACTTCAACTGCATTTTAAATGTTTTTTTTTTTTAAAGAGATAAAAAAAAAAATAAAGGCTAGAACAAAAATAGGCCAGAATAAAAAATATGAAAGACATTATTTACATACAGTAACGCTAATTTTGTATTTTTTTTTTATTGAATTGTGTGCACTTACCATAACTTAGTATGTAATATAAATTTCTCTCTCGATACTCAATACTTTTGTAAAAAAAAAGTAACACTCGTATAAAAAGTTATGTTAAAGTACACAAGCAACTTGAAAAAATGCAGGACACTCATTGGTCGCTTAATTGGCCTGGTGTTGTTATTTTGCCTCGTATTTACTCTGCTTAAAAAAAAAAGTTCTTCAAATGATAAAAATAAATAGCCAAAAATACTAATCAAAATGTAGCTGAAAATTTTCCTCTGGTTTATAAAAAGCGACATGCAAAATTTGGTACCAATTGGTTCAGTAGTTTTTGAGTTTATCGCGAAACAGACAACATTGACTTTTATATATAAGAAGATAATGGGAGAATAGATTGACAAAAGACAATTCTTTACTAATGAGTTTTCCAACCCTTTTTTTAAAAGAGTAACAGTTGCTGAAATGCAAATGACAATTGACATTTATAAAAAGATCTTCAACTTGAATTTTTAAAATTAGACACCATTAACTAATAACAGAACCTCCATGAGCATTCATTCCTGCTAGAGAACACCTCTCTCTACAAAAGGACGTTTTCATTGTCAAAAATACCATTTTTACTAAATAGCTGCTTTCTGGTATGAGAACACCTCTACTTATAAACATTTTGGCTTTGCAACTAGGTATTGTCTTTGAGAGTGAGATTCTACTGTATTTTAAAAGATGGACAGGTCTCCATGGCACTTACATCCTCAGCCTTTGAATGGAGCAATGGTGGACCCTTGCTATAACAAGTGAAACTATCGATTTCGGAAGATGACCGACTTCTGCGGCGTGTACAACGGAATTGTTTGAGATTCTTCGGTCACATCGCGCGACGCAGCAGAATGGAGAACACCTTACTGACCGGAAAGACATCTGGGCGACGCATACCTGGAGGCCCGCTGACATGCTTCGTAGATCAATTAAAGGAACTCACTGGTTTGACGGTCGCCGAGATGGTACATCGAGCTCAAGACAGAGATGGCTGGTATCACATCGTGTTTGGGATGTAATACGTACAGTGGACCACAACGTTCGATCGCGAATATAATGATTTATCTATAACAAGTGATGGCATGAAGATGGAGCTTTGATTGGTCCTTACAACAACTGTACCTGACTATATAGGGGTTAGTTGGTGACCAGTCTCACATACCTTATTGTTTATCCCTTCTGTAAAAACTTTAATTTCTTATTCTCTATGTAATACTAAATAATAGCATATTTAGTCTAATATGGTGAGTATGGTAATTACTAACCAAACTGTCCAAATTATGCAAGCAGGAGTTTTCAGATGAAACTCATTTTTATGGAACATGATTTGTGGAGTTTCATTGATCCAGGGAGGCTAAGGACTAGGGTGGACTTTATTCCATGAGATCCACACGGGATCTAATGGAATCTTGACAATCTGCCAAAGAGGTGTTAGGCTGGCAAAGTGGCTGGGCCAAATCTATGGCTAAAATATAGATGGAAATTTTGCCGGGGAAGTCAGCCCTAGACTGACGAGGGCCATTAGCCTGAAACCATGGTCTCTAGGTGGACACTTTTCAGTTTGCCAAAGCTGGTGTTGTGGCTTTGACACCGACCCGAGGCCGCTAGTTTGTGGCGACAGTCAATAGATGGCGTCTGTTTTTGATGTCTATTTTGACGGGAGAGGCGACCCTTGTCTCTTAAGATCAATATATCCTCCCGGCAAAATTTCCATCTATATATATATATATATATTTATTTATTTAAAAGTTGCAAAGACACACCATGTCCACAATTGGGATAATTGCGTGTAAATATGAAATTATATACAAATCAAATCATCGTGAAATTAACATAATTAAACATTGGAAAGCACGCAAATTACACATTCGATGTCAAATTTTACATATAGTAATTAGAAATAATAGCTTGAAATATGTACACTGTATAATCATGAAATATGTACACAAAATTGCCATTTACAACAGTTAGAACAACGTGTAGACCAAGTAAATTAATCACATCCAATGATTACATCAAAACGAGTCAGTGGCCAACAGTCAATACTTTCGCCTTAAAATACAGCCTGCAGAATCTATTAACCCTCGAGCGCGCGCTAAAAATGTAACGTACTTGCGCGCGCTGGGTGAAATTTACCCGATATTATAATTACATATTTTGAACATAAATATTAACTGAGGAAAAACAAAACCTTTTCTGTTTCAAAGTAACAGCATTTTAATTTTCAAAAAAGGCAATTATTAATAAAATATTTATATTTTTTACACAGATTAAATATTTTAAAAATTATTCTTGAATAATGCTCAAAATTGGTAATGGCATATAAAATATGAAACTATTGCTCCTTTCCAATATTAAATATATAAAATTCCATGAGGATATTCTAGACAAATCATTGCAAACTGCAATTGTATGTCCTTTATAAATTGGCTTTGCACATTTATGGCACAAAGTCGAGCTCTTCCAGTCCTTACTGGAGGGACACACTCTACATCTGGTAGGAAGCTTTATCTTGCGGTTCCTGACCTTCTTGATGGCTTGAAGTGCCTTCTAAAAATTAATTGAAATAAATATTTAGAGTATACATTCATGATTTAAATTAACTTATCTGTAAAAAAAGGAAATTTTTTTATAGTCCTTTAGGCAGTGAAGAAATGATTTTTCTTTGATTTAGTTGCTCTTTGATGAGTTCAAGGGCCAAACATTTCAAGAATTTTCTTCTAAAGAGCTTCTAAAGGTTTATTTTAATTTTTTGCTTCTTCACCTTTCAAGCCTAGTAAATGTGTAATGACATTAGGCGTTCTCAGCTTTACTGTTTGTGAAGGACAATTTTTGAACCATTTGATTTTCGAGGCTCTCCCTATATAAAAATGTGTTTGTGGGATAATTCCCTTATCCCACAAAATTCTCATATCTGAATATATTCCAGTGTCACTTCCAGAAAAATGTTCATTTAGATGATCTTCTTCAATATCACTTTCTACAATAATCTCTTCTTGATCTAATAAATATGACCTTCTTCCCTCCATTTTATATAGAATTATAGGCTTATAAATATATCAACCTCTCATAGTTATTTTTTAAATTATTAATTCGAATTATTTATCTCACTCAAAAAAAAGTTATCAAAGAAAAATGCAACAAAAAAATTACGTGAGTGCTCGCACCGGGTGATTTTTACCCGACAGTGACAATAGATGGAATTTCAGTGAGAGCTGTCAAAATGTGAAACCAAAACTTTAGACTAAATGATGAGTCAGGAAGCTAAACGAAACCACATCTCCGCCAACTGATTTTTTATTGGTTAATTCTCCACTCAAATGTTGCCATGGGTAATTTTCATCCGGCGTGCGCAATGCCAGGTTAAACTTGATGTATTGGTCTTTATTGTGTAACCAACTTGTTTTGTATTTGTCAGGTAAAGTTGGTTTTGATTTTATTTCCACAAGTGCACGCAGGTGAACCAATTTTACCAATTATAAACAAATATGTGTTGAAGTAACCATGTCCAGTAAAAAATTGGACGTTATAGAATTTAGGTTGAACATAGTTAGGAATTCTTGAAGTCGCAAAGAATCCCTTGAAATTATCATTAGCGCATCCATAATATTCTTCAAATTTCTTGTTTATAAAATTAGATATAATTTTTCTTTTAGTTGGATCTGATATATATATATACAGTATAACCTCGTTAATTCAACACATGCAAATTCGACACTCTACCTTAATTCGACCATATTCTGATGTCCCGACCTCCGGCCTATCAAATAACAAACCATAATTCGACAGTATCGATAATAGGACAGTTCTGATAGTTCGACCATTTTAAAATTCGAATTTCTACAGATGAATGTTTTTTACATACAACTTTACCGCTAAAAAGGTATTACGGCGGTGGCAACGATCGGCGAGCGCCGATAGGATCGCACCTGCGCACTTTTGGTTTCTGTTAGTTTAAGTTTCACTTTACTGTGCCATTGCGCAATGTCACGAGTGTTTTTATTTTGTTTTTTTTATGCTGGAATTTAGGCTTCGTGCGATAATTAATAATATTATTTTATTATTATTATTTTTTTGCCTATCCCTAGTACACGTGGTACAGGCCATGATAATCATGGTGGGTAGTTAGCGACTGCTTTTTACTGTAAGCGCACCACATGTCTACACATGTGAAAACAGTTCGACTTTGCACTTACAAATGTGCCAGAGCCCCGTTTGGTTACTTGCACTCGCTGGTGGGGTTGGACTTTTGCAAGAATCGGGGGGCCATTGGAGCATTTTTTTTTTTTTTTTAAACAGAAAAAAGTGTCCAATGCGGGGATCGAACCCGGGTCGTAGTGGTCGTAAACCAAACGGTTTAACCAGCCTTCCACCGACCCCCCTATTTTCTTTTTAATTTTCAGCATTGAAATATTTTAGTTATTTTAAATTTTACAAATAATTTCCTTTTAAATAAATTAATCTTCATAAAATGCAGCCACAATTATTATGATAACATTTTATTTCAATATTCCATTTCCGTGTTATTAGAAAAGATTTAACCCTTAGTTACTGGCGCCTAATTTAGTTACACAATTACTGGCGTTCGGCCTCTCAGGCCGACTTTTAAAATCAATAATAAACCATGTTAATTATAATATTAAAGAGAAATTAAGTGTATTCACATAATTTTCAAAGAATAAATATTCTGCTTTTTTTTTTCAAATAAACAGAGCTCTAAACAAAATTAAATGAAAATTTACAAGAAACTCTTTCTAACTAAATATCTAAAATATTCTATATACATATTAGGTGCACAATTCAAGCATATTTCAATAGAATGATCTTTGCAGATTGGCTCTTTGCATTGAATTTGAGTTCGACGATCTTTTTCACATAGGTAGCATCTTTTGCGTTTTTTAGGACAAGGACTGCTGCTTGTGGATTCCTAGAGAACACACATTATTGATATTTCGTTTGAATATCAAATAAATATTTGCCTACCTTAAGTGATGAAGTTCCAGCATGCTTCTGAATTAATACTTGCAGATCTCTTGACAAATTTTTGGTTTGATTTCTCATATTCAAGGCATCTCTCATTAGTTGTAGAGCAAGCTGCTTTAAAATCCTTTCGAGCCATTCCACCGTCTTGCTTGAATTTTTTGCAACCACATCCAAAAAGTTAAAAAATAAACAGGGGCCATCTTTTAGTTCTTCTTCCAACAGAATACATGGCACATTTCTGATTAACTACATCCACACCACCTTTGGTCATATTATAAAATGTGATTATCTCGGGCTATTATTGTTCAGCAGTTTCTTGATCAATTGTTGTGGTAGAATGCATTGTGGAGAGTAATGTAACATATTTTCCAATTTTAGGGACATAGGATACCAAAGTTTTGTTTTTTGAAAAACCAAAAGTGGAACCGAACTTCTATTATATTATACAAAATTACAATCATAAAAACACAATTTAGAATGCAGATATTTAAAGTAAGAGTAATAAAAAACGAATGCTCAACTTATTTGGTGCATTTGAACGTCTATAAAACCAAAAGTAAAACAGCCAATAATAGGGTCGCTAAAATTCCCAGTGACGAAATTACTGGCGCTCGGCTTTTATTAAGCTACCTAAAATTTTGATGAAAAATGATGCATTTTGAAATTTTTGAAAACATTTTTAATTTTCACACGGCCTTTCAAGCCGAACGCCAGTAATTAAGGGTTAAACACAAAATCAATAACACCTGCAGCAGCAGTGGATGTCTTTAATATAATAAAAGATCTTTGTTGTTTAAAAGACATTCCAGAGGAAGAAAGACATGCATGTATTTTTAAATAGACCATCTGGAATACATCCTGAATAGGATTTCAGTACAAAAACAGACATCTATAAAGGAATTATTAAAAAGATCATGAATATTTTTAAATATTATTTTCAAATTTTCTTTTTATTTTCCATATTTAATTCCTTTCAACTGCTATATTCTTCAATTAGAATAAATATTATTTGTAATTATTTATGTTTCAAAAATGTGTATTATTGCCATTTTGTCTCTGATGAAATCATGAAAAAAAAAATACATACAAAAAAGTACATACAATGGTTTCAATTAATACCGCTTATTTATATTACAAAGCAAATTTTAAAAAATATTATATTAGTGAGTTAGATGATTAGCTAATCATCTGACCTTAATTAAACACTTCCTTTAATTCAACCGAAAGCTCTGTTTCCTTGGGGTGTTGAATTAAAGAGGTTTGACTGTATTTAATGACTAAATTTCCAAAGATTAGTTGTTCTAAGATAACGAAAGGTATTTTCATTGGACCTCAAATTCGTAAACTAATAAATGTGATGGAGAGTTTATTGAACGAAGATGAGAAAATGCTTGCCTTGCATTCATTGAGGTTTTCAAAAACTTTAGCATTAATAAGTAAGAACTCCTTCGGCAGAGCTGACTGCTACAGGGCGCGTTCCCAGGTGGCGGATAGGGAAACGACCTTCAGATATGAAGGCCAGCTGTGAAACAGCAGAATAACTCTTGACGAATAAGCAGTTGCGGACCAACAGCAGCATTGTTAAAATGAGGAGAAAGACCTTTTAAAAATCTTGAGTTCAACTGATCCGGTTGAGGGTCCCTCTCCAGGGATACAGAGGAGCTATGTCTGTACTCATGTTAGAGTCAGCAGCAGAGGCTTCCATGTTAGGAATGACCTCAAATTACAGGCAAAGTCAGACATTCACCAAAGTGTGCCTGAATCATGGTGCCATGATCACCAAAGGCTGCACCCCTATACCCTATTCCATGAGATAATGGACTCATGGAATTCATGTAATCTTTGCACAAGGGGATAAGAAACAACAACAACATAAGAACTGCAACCTGGTGTAACAATATATATAGGCACCAAAAGAAGCACCTCTTCCTTTAATTGTGCATCAAAACGATGGCACTTTGCATCACCCTAGTAAACCTCTACTAGTGATGATAGAGAAGGAACACCAGTTTTGGCAAATTCAGACAAAAAGGCAACCTGTATACCTGTTTAGTAAATTCAACCCATTTCATAACCCCTCTCGTAGGATATGAACTCCAAGCCAACCCCTGTACTGATGAGGGCCAAAGCCCTAAACTTTTTAATTGTATGTGATTCTTACTTGTTGAGCAATTTCACAAACAAGTAATATTCAATCACTCACAATCAAACTTATAATTTCTGATGGTCAACTAGTTATTTTTGTATCTTCTACTCGCATCATTTAGAAATTTTCAAACAAGGTGGTTTGTGAATTGATCATTTAATTTATCAAACTTAGACCAAACCTAGCAACCAATCAAGAAAGATAAGATAGCTCTCTGAATATTCTAAAGTCTATTAAAATGACTGTAGAGGATGTTTGTTACTTGAATAATTATCAAAGGGGTTTCTGTATTAGATCCTTGTAATCAAAAAGAATGTGTTTGATGATTTCATCAATGACCAGTCCATAGGGACATCTACAAGCTGGGTAGTATATTTTGCTGATTTCTTAGTTTTATCTTGCATTAAGGTCATGAAGAGTAAACATAAACTGGTTTCTTTCATAACACAGACATTTAAGGGTCTCCAGTGCTGCAACAATATATTGGGGTATATAAAAAAATACATATTTGAGATGAATCAGTCCTAATGTCAATTTGACAAACAAACATGTAGAAATCTTCGAGTTAGCTGGAAATATGTTTTGTATTTAATTAGCAAGCAGATTTCCTTTGCATTATTTTGGGCCAATGTAGTCATGTTTGTAGATAAAAGGGGTTCAAAGGCCATTTGAAGGGACTTTTTCTCCCAGAGTTGAATAGAGACAGTGTATTCTCAATGTTTGGTTTCTTGTATGGTGAACTTCATATACCTGCCTAGCCCATCAACAATAGAATAAAATATAAGTACTAGTTTTTAAAAAGCTTAATGTGTCATTTTTACATCCATTTTTACCTTTTTTCTATATGTACTGGTGTGATAGTCCTCGGTACCTTTAGTGTTAAAATGGCCTCAAGATTGTTCCGACTCCTTAGTCAGGCTTTAGAAGGGTAGTGAAAATTTTAAAGGGAAAAAATTAATGTGGTGAATTCTCCTTACCTTCTCTCCCTCCATATAGTACCAGCCTTTAGAAGCAGTTTCCAAAGTTAGTATACTGGAAATTTTTATTTTACAAGGTTGTTCCAAAAGTTTGTAAACACTTGCAAAAAATGAAATACCAATATTATTCGTCGTTATGAATATATATCTAATAAGTATTAAGTATAAAGTAATTATCGAAAAGATAGAGGTTGCCTGGCCGGCATTCATATTTATATAAAAAATAGACACTTCGGCCAGTTGGAGTTTTTTATTTTCTCAACGTTTCGACAAAAATCTTTTGTCATCGTCAGGAGAAGTAAATAAAAATAAAGCATTTGGCAAGGCGTTAAAAATTGTTCTCCTGAAGAAGACAAAAGATTTTTGTCAAAACGTTGAGAAAATAAAAACTCCAACTGGCCGAAGTGTCTATTTTTTATATAAATATAAAGTAATTGTATTATGTATTCGCTGTAATAATATTATTCGCCAAGTAATATGAAAAACAACATTTTAATAAAAACAAAAACTTTTGGGACAACCTTATATTAGCCTTAAAGTAGGCCTATGTACTTCTTTGAGCAATAGATGAGAACAGTCATTATATATAGCCCCCCACACCATAAATATACCATTTGCTTTAGTGATGCTTATGCACAATAAATGAAAAATGCTGCTATAAAAATTGAAGCAGTAAACTCTTTAACTTAACCAATTTTACTTAAAACTACTCTCGTTAAATTGAACTTCTTCAAATCACAATAACAGACTAATTCAAAAAACAAATTTCAATCCAACTGGAAATTCCCATCATCAAAGTCATGATATATCTCCACAAATCCTAAGAGATGCCCTGACCATAAATATAGTATAACCACCATTGCTTCAGTCACACACAATATGCTGTTGTATCGCTAGTACACTGGTACAGGCCATGGACACCACATGTCTACACATGTGAAAAGCAGTTCAAATTTTGCACTTACAAATGTGCAAGGCCCTGTTTGGTTACTTGCACTCGCTGATGGAGTTGGACTTTTGAAAGAATCTGGGACCATTAAACATTTTTTTTTTTTTTTAATTAGAAAAAATGCCTAATGCGGGATCTGGTCTCGGGTCGTATCGGTCCAAAACCAACGGTTTAGACCATCCTTCCACCGACACCTTCATATGCTGTTGTAAATACTCAACAAAAATTAAACCTATCTCAATTCAAATAAAGTGGGAAGAAGCAGATTAAAACCCCCTAAAAAAAAAAAGAATCACCATATATACACAATAAATACACAAGATTTATTAAATAGCTCAAGTTTTTTTTTTCTTCCTTAAAAACGACAGGTAATTCTATAAAGATTATGTAAAGGGGGTGGTAATTCAAGATGAGGGTGTGTATAAAGTAAAAGCTCGGAGTAAGCCCACTGAACAAGTATCCCCAACTACCCCACTTCAATCCAAGGTGGGTTAAGATGACTGTAAAAAGGAAAAAAATATATATAGCAGACAAAGAGTTTTATTATTTACATGTGTTTTTTTTTTTTTTTAATCTTTAGGTATAAGAGAAAAAGGGGAGAGAGAAAAAAAAAGATTTATATAAAAAAAAAATTAGAGAATCAAAGATTAAACAAACAAAGCCAAGTAACATGAGGTGGGTAGAGATAGAATCTATGTACAAGTTTTACTCAATCGTAGAGAGGACAATACTTTTTTTAAATTATATAACACACCATCCCCCTCTTTTTTTTTTCTTTTTTTTTTCAAATTATAATATTCTTTTAAATAGTGTCCTTTTTTATATATATATATACTTTAAAATGATAGTACAAATTGATAGCCCAACAGACATGAATTCATCTAAGTCTTTTGTACAGATTGTGGGAGGAGGAAGGAGAGAAACATTTTAACTGGAAAAACTTTTCAAATTTGATTAATATGAAGATAATAAATTCTGGGTTACCACAAGCAAAGAAACTTTTTTTTTTTCAATTTTATTTTAAAAACAATATAAAAGGGGAGGTGAAAAAAATTGTTCAATTTTGTTCAGACCTTTTATAATTTTTTCAAAAAAAAAAAAAATTATAAAAAAAAAATTGAGGGAAAAAAACCTGCCAATTCTATATATTTTATAGATATATATATATATATAATACATATATTTTTCAAAAATGTTTATAAACACACTCTATGAAAACAAAAAAAAAAATTCTAGTTCAATCAACAAACACTGCTTTATTACCTAAAAAAGGTTTTTTTTTTCCCATAGATCAATATTTTGATGTTTTATTTATATAAAGTTTTTATATATATATACATTTTCTTCAGTTTTTTTTTCTCTTCAAGTACTCCCTCCCCTTTTAGATATTAAAAAAAAATGAGAAAACTATACTGTGAAACATAATATGAAAAAAAAAATTGAAGTTGGTAAATAAAACTTGGGGAGGGAGGGAAAAAATATTATACTCGTAAGGGCAACAAAAAACATTAAAGAAAAACAACATACTTGAAAAAAAAAGGCTAAGCACACTAAAAAAAAAATGCATCAATAAATTACCACACGAATCAAACAGAAACAAAAAAAAAACATTACCGAGAGTTTGTTTAAATATATATTTCCATATTAAATATATCATTTATTTATTTTTTGAAAAATTATTAATAATAATGAAAATATTAACAAAGATATAATGAATAATGCACACAAGGCTGGGGGGTAAGAAATGTAGTTCTTTTATATGAGTTATATAAGTAAATATAAAAAACTATAAAAGTTTTAAATCAATAATCCATAATGGACAAAACAAACAAAAAGATAATATAGGTTAATATAATAACATGGGGGTGGGGAGAAAATTTAGGAAAATTTACAATACATAAGTGGGGGATTAAAAAAAAAGCCCTAATTTAGAGAAAGGAGAAGTGTGGCGCCACCAAACAAACATCACATAGTTAATTGCCGTTCCAGAAGTAAGACTTGGAGGGCTGGGGAGGGGCTGAGGGTTTACCGGGGCCCCGGGAGGAGTCCTGCGGGGGGGCAGAGGCTGTGGGGTTCTGGATGGGGTGGTGCAGCAGAGGGGAGGGGTGTTGGCCGTGAGCCAGGACCCCGATGTAGGGGGCAGGGGTGTAGGCCGTGGAGGACACTCCCTGAGGGAAGGGGGGCGGGGGGAGTGCCTGTATGGAAGCCTGGCTTGTCAAAGGACTGCAGCAGCAACATGTTGTGTCACCCCAGGGGAAGATTGCGGTGAGAGCACACTTACCTTCGCCAACTGGGGGTGTGTAGACTTGCCGTAGACTGACAGGTCTCCCGCAGCACCTCCTACTACACCAACTCTGGTGAGACTACTAACAGCTACAACAATCTAATGAATCACTAAATGAACCACCTTGTGAGGGAAATGTTATTATCTTCAAAATAAAGAAGTATTTAGTTTGTTTTAACAGTGTCTCTGACATGGCCCAACACTACCACTGATGTACAGAGAGAGCTTATCTTGTGTCAGTATCTTCTAGGGTTCCTTGAGATGGCAGCAACTTGATATGGTTGCATGTTGATGACAACAAAGCTCTCGGTACAGCAATATATCTTTGACAACTTTAACACAAAGTCTACAACCACTCCATTCAAGTTCACAAAGAGTTTCTAGCTCATATTTAGCACATGTGGGAATGTCTTGTAAATAGTGCTAATAATGGTAAATTCAGATTTTTCACATATAGCTGGTGCAGTGTTTTTATATTTAAATATAAAATGATAAATATAAAACAAATATGATCTTTATGAGGACAAAATGATGAGCTTTTTCTTGCTCCACTCAAGCATCAGAAATGTGGTGCATTGGTAGATCTTGAATCACTTATTGATGATGGATGAGCCAATGATGTGACAACAATGGAAGGTTTAGCCCAGGGCAGCAGATATCCCAGCTAAGAAAAGAATGTTCCTTACGTGTGGCAGATGAGGCCTTGCCTTGAGCGCCAGACCCATATGAACTTTTGGTGAAGTCAGCTGTGTTCTGAGCTAGCCCATCGTATGCTGAAACCACATCTGGAGGTTAAAGGAGCCATTCATCTGTTTATATAATCCACTAGAAGAATGACCCGGCTTCGCCCGAGAAATACCCTGAGTGAAGTATCTTTCATACTGAAAGTACATCAATAATAAATAGTAGAAGTGCCATAGAATAGCAATACAGAAGAAACACGTTCAACTACAGGAAAAAAAAGTGTGTAATGGCAAAAATTGTATTATATTAGTGTTTAGGTATTTGATTTGATTATTTTTTGCAATCCATTTAGTTGTTTCAAAATTAATATAGTTTAAATAGACGGCAGCTTTTCCACCAAACCCCAATTAACCTTTGAAATTGCCTGAGTTGAGTGACTGACTGTAAAGAATCCTGACTGCGATGCCCATCTTCTCATGAAGAATAAAAAAAAAAAAGTTTATAAAAATCCTGGTATCCAAAATACTGGCATGTAAATATTTTTCTGTAAAAAAATAAAAGAGCATATGGAAATATTGGGCAAACATGTGTGTTCGCTAATGATTGCGACTGCATTTTAAACGATTTTTAAAAAGAGATTTAAACAAATAAAGGCCAGAACAAAAATTAATAAAAAATATGAAATCCATTATTTACATACATTCACAAAAGCAAACGATGACAGAATTGATGACTCTGATACTTGTATATTTTAATAATAATAAAAATGAGTTTTAAAAATTGTAACAAAAAAAATGCATTGCCAGGAATCGAACTTGGGCCGCCCGCGTGGCAGGCGAGCATTCTACCACTGAACCACCGATGCTTATAAGAAATGGCCATATTTGGGTATTTATTCCATTCACAAAAGCAAAGATGACAGAATTGATCGATGACTCTGATACTTGTATATATAAATATTTTATAATTATCAAATTATAATCATAATGCTTAATGCTTTTTTTTTTTACAAAATAAAACTCTTTCTACCCATTTAGACATGTACAAATATAAGCAGATTCACTATGTTGTGTCCTGGGGGACGTTAAGCAAGGGGGTTAAATAAATAATTGTCCAATGTCTCCCGATTCTTGCAAAAGTCCAACCCTAGCAGCGAGTGCAAGTAACCAAACAGGGCTCTGGCACATTTATAAGTGCAAGGTCAAACTGATTTTCACATGTGTAGACATGCGGTGCACTTACAGTAAAAGCAGTCACCTACTTCTACCCACTATAATTATCATGGCCTGTACCACGTGTACTAGTGATAAGCAAAAAAAAAATTAAGTAAATAATGGCACATTGGAGAAGCATCAAGAACCACAAAATACTCTTAGATAAAATCTATGAGCTCTTGCCCCTAGATTCTACTGTATTCCATGAAAATTTCCCTTACAATAAAACTACAGCTGTAGGAGGAACATATAGTAAACCTGAGACAACAAAATGCTAAAAAGAGAGATTGATAGGTAATAATAGGGGGGGAAACCAAAGCATCAAGATTTTTATATTTTTAAATGAAAGCTGTTATTTAAATTGCTTCCATTTCTCTCTGTCCACAAATATACTTATACTCCCAGAGCACGTAGAAATCTGAAAATTTTTGCCCTTTTTAGAACCTGATGACAATGCAAGTTGACAATTTTTTCAGACTTCTGGGTTGTCAGGATGGCTGGGAACAGACAAATTTCCAAATTTTGAAATTTAATTTAATATGCTTCTAGACTACACATAGAAGGATGAAATTTTTAACATGCACTCAGTCCAATTACCAATGCAAGTGCACAAATTTTCAGACTTCTGGGTGGCCCAGAATTCCCGGGAATAAACACATTTCTATATTTAATTTTAAATAATAAATTCAAGTTGGAAACTGTTGAAAGTTGCAAATTGATTTTTTTCAGCGATTGTTCAAGACCTCAAACGAGTTAGAAATCCAAATGTTCAGGTTCCTATTTTATATATATATATATATGTAGGATTTGATTAGGAAGAAGCTAGCAACACGGAATCAAGAAGAGCAGAAGACGCGCTTACGATGACAACCGAAGAATAAGACTTTTTACTTTCTCTTTCTTTTTAACTTTGTTTTTAAATTGTAAACTTTAAAATAAATCCATTTATATCTACTCCGTTTCCTACATATATATAATTCTTGGAATTATAAGCAAAAAAAATTGCCAAAAACAATGAATTATTAAATTTTCTGTTATATCTCAGTAATCTGATTCATGTCATCATGCAAATATATTTATTTTATTTATATAAATATATATATGATAATATAGGACTACACAATTTTTCACGACACAGTTTATTGTAAAAAGTTTCCCTTTCTCAATTGATTATCATAATTTAAAAAATGTAGGCAAAAAAAAAGCAAAGATCCACATTAAAGTTGCAGTGGTTTTTTATTATGTCACTTTCCACCTCATACGAGGAAATGACCAATCTACTTTTAGGCCTAAGACCCAGTGATAACGGTGTTTTAAAAAAAAAATTTCATTTCTGTCCATAAATATTATAATCAATTCGTACACTTGTCAACCCAAACATTATGCAACCTTCCAAGTAGAACTCATGGGCATTCTTTACGAAATTAAATCTTCTCAGATTTTGTCACATGAAAACTTCAAAATTGTTGTCAGACTACCAATTGGCTCTTTCTGCCATAGGCAGTCTTTGGCCAAACCCAGCTATATGCATATATCATCTGTAACCTACATTGTACAACTCTGCTGTGGTCACAGTGGCTTTCTGCACATTCAATTGGCTCTTTCTGCCATAGGCAGTCTTTGGCCAAACCCAGCTATATGCATATATCATCTGTAACCTACATTGTACAACTCTGCTGTGGTCACAGTGGCTTTCTGCACATTCAATTGGCTCTTTCTGCCATAGGCAGTCTTTGGCCAAACCCAGCTATATGCATATATCATCTGTAACCTACATTGTACAACTCTGCTGTGGTCACAGTGGCTTTCTGCACATTCAATTGGCTCTTTCTGCCATAGGCAGTCTTTGGCCAAACCCAGCTATATGCATATATCATCTGTAACCTACATTGTACAACTCTGCTGTGGTCACAGTCTTTGAGAATCTCCAACCTCTACAATAAACATATCATGAAATTAGCAGATTTCGGTAAAATAGGTCTATGCATTGTGGGAATAAATAACCTTCACTACACTCTTGACCCCACACTACAAGCAGAGAACAAAGAAAACCTAAAAGGTAACAATTTGGTTTAAAATTAAATATCAAGACCAAAATTATAACACACACACTACCTTATTTTATTATATATTTTAAATTCAACATGAAAAAATTAATATAGTTGATCACTTCAAACATAAGAGTATGATTTTAAGATCCAGAATTGAAAAGATTGGAGGTGTAACCCACCAAAATGAAGGGGAGGGAAAGAATAGCACTATAGAGAGACACACGGATGAAAGATAAAGGCAGAAAGATAAAGGCATTCAAGACAAAGAATTGTCATTAGCATTCCCTGTGAACACTAATATATGTAAGAGATGAACTCTCAGGAAAGAAAAAAAAATTGCAACTTTTGAATGTAGACATGAAGAAAGCTACTCAGAGTGCCTTGGATAGATAAAAGAACAAATATTTCAATCTTAAATGAAATTAAATCCCTAGAATACCAAATAGGTAAAAACAAAGACTGACCTACATCAGCCTCATAATAGGAGAAAATGGTTTAGAAAAGATGTTGGGAATAATTGAAGGAAGAGGGAAAGACCTGCTATGAGGTGGTTAGAAGGGGTTAAGAAAGGTCCCTGAAGGTCACTAGATAAGCTGTCACTAACAGATCAAATTGGCCAAACTCAGGTTGATGGGGATTAACAACAACAAAAAGGACAGTAAGAAAATGTTTTATTTAAAAATTATGCTGAAATGATACCTTAATAGTTTAATTATAGAATTCAAAACTATTATAGACGTGTATGATTCTTTTTTAAAATGAAACAATTTATACTACCCTTACTGCAATGGAAAATTAATGGGAGAGGGCCTGGCTCATCAGTGGTGAACCCTCCCAGTGGTTTCACCAGTGTATTCTACCCTACCGCCGTTATATCACTTTTTTTTTTTTTATATAATGTATAAATAATCAAAAATTATTTAATATATATTAATAAATAAAATAATACAAATAATTTTTTTTTATTTTTACTTGGGTTTTACCCAAGAGTACTTTCCCCCCAAGTGTGTATGTATAAAAAATGTTTTTTTTTTTTTATTATTCTAATACTATTTGTTACAATTATAAATTTTGTCCCAGCTTTACCCGGGATCTCTCCAAAAGAATGTTTTTCTTGGCCCTACAAATAATATTTGAACACAATTCAGAATTTTGCAACAAAATATAGCATCAATATAAAATCTTCTAATATAAACTAGCATCATCATCTTTATCAAAACCACACAAACTTATTTATACTCCCAATATTAATACATACAAGGGAGGAATAATGGGGCAAATGTGTGGATGATACCTGGGCAAACACTTAGGAGGTTGTACCATTGTAACAAACACCTTTGTACACAACATTATTTTGGAGGGGGTCAGTGGAAGGAGGGTCTAAACTTGGTTTTCGACCGCTACGATCCGGGTTTGATTCCCGCATTGGGCACTTTTTTATGATTTAAAAAAAAAATGCTCCAATGGCCCCTGATTCTTGCAAAAGTCCAACCCCACCAGCGAGTGCAAGTAACCAAATGGGGCTTTGGCACATTTGGAAGTGCAAAGTCAAACTGCTTTCACATGTGTGTAGACATGTGGTGCACTTACAGTAAAAGCAGTCGCCTACTTCCACCCACCATGATTATCATAGCCTGTACCACATGTACTAGGGATAAGCAAAAAAAAATTATTTTTGGAAGGGAAGAAAATGAGATCAGCATTATCCAAAGTTCCCATACTGGAGAGATACAACTTGAAGAATGAAGGAATTGAAGAGAGATGACTGGAGGGATACACGTTGAAGAAAGAGATAGACAATGGAGAGAATTGCCTCACACAGTGTCTGTGAATGTTGATTCCACCTATATGCATTCATTCTACTGTTGTGTGGCCGTAAATATAATGGTCCAGATAATTAACAAAAGACAATAATAAATCTGTCCATTTAGGGTTATGGCCTCACATGGGCGCTAAGCAATTTATGGTCTAACTTTCAAAGTATTTGATCATTTACAAAATTCCTATTTAAATAAATTTACAAGACCAAAGCAACTATGGAGAAAGCAAAAAAATATATATATTTTCTATATATATATAAAATTGAATGTCTGTCTGTCTGTACTCTATAGATTCAAAAACCATACATCCAATCGCCGTGAAATTTTGGGATATTATTAGGTATATCCCCGGGAAGGTTTTTGAAAAATAATTTCTTGAATATCTTGAATATCCTTAGAGTTATTTGCAGATTTGTAGATTTAACTCGCAAGCAGCGCCACCGTTGCGACGATGATAACAAGTTTTTTATCAATAAGTTTTATTATCACTAAGAGTTTATTATCTTAAAGATTATTTATCAAAAGTAAGATTACCTCAGGATGACACGGCAATTTATTTGAGAGTTTTTTATCAATAAGTTTTATTATCACTAAGAGTTTATTATCTTAAAGATTATTTATCAAAAGTAAGATTACCTCAGGATGACACGGCAATTTATTTGAGACAAGAATAATGATACAATTCCAAGGCGAAGATACTATTCCTTTAACTTCCAATTACCGAGGGAACCAATTAATATTGATTTTATTCAACTTATTAAGTATTTTTCAAGGGACCGGGAAAAAATGTTCACTAGATAAAACGATGATTTTGTAATGTAGAAAATTAGGAACGACAAAATTCAGGATGACACGGCACACAGGGACCGGGAAAAAATGTTCACTTTATCGAGAGATTCAAATTTACGAGTTTCAAATTATCAAAATATATCTATTATTATTTTTTTTTTTATAAGTTTATAGATAATTGTTTTAACAAATGTTCGTTAGACAAACCTTTACTCGGGTAAAACCCCGGGCAAAGCCGGGTACATCCGCTAGTATTCTCTAAAGTTTTAAAGGAAATTGGTAAAGATTGGAGGTGAAAAATACATTGGATGTTGGCTGGTTGGTATTTATTAAATATATTAATACTCTAAGCAGAAATGTCAATGAAATAAGAAATTTTCTTCTGGCCAATGTGTCAATTTATTAATGAATTATATATGTGTTTTTTTTTTAATTATTTATTGTTACAAAAAGCACGAAGTCCAAAGGACTATTGTGCTGTGCCAGTATTATTTACATATATATGATTAATTATTTACACGGTGGATTAGTAGTGTTTTGCAAATTATTGTACAAATAGTTCTAAACTTAACAAAGTTCTCATAAGATATAGTATATACACAAAGAGAATTTGGTAAAGTTTCAAAGCATCTACATACAATTTGATTAGTCAGAGGGCAAGTTAAAAGAAGATGCTCTGGTGATTCAACATCTAAGCGGCATTCACATGTTGGATCATTGATAACATTCAGTTTGAATAGGAAACTTAAGAAGGGTCCTTTGCCTATTAAGAATAAAGTAGTGAATTTATCAGAAGAAATGAAATTTGGGACAGCAATTGGAAAGAATTTCTTGAACAGTTGATGTTAACACGGGAGATATATGATGAACTGCAGTTTTGATCATCTGATTGCTTATATGAGCTATTCCTGGAGCCTTGCCATTTTTGAGTTTTTCAATTATTGAACAGATTTGAATATTATCAAAATAAATGTGTGTGTGTGTTGGTAACTAACCTATATACAGAAGAACCTCCTTGAGAAAACACTCACTTTACAAAGGACAGTTTTAATAGCCAAAATTCGGCTGCTCTCCAATAAGAGGGCACCTCTCTCTAAAGGACACTGGCTCTGCAACTAGATGTTGTCCTTTAGAGAGAGGTTCAGTGTCTGTGAGGTATCCATAGCAGATTATTTTCAAAAAACACACATTTTTTGGAATTCAAATAAAGTTAAATTTATCAACCAATATTAGCTATATTTCTACAGAGTTCCAGTTTGTAAAGCAATCAAAACAAACTGGTGAATATCAAAACATTGGTTAGTTTATTTAACCATCAATGAAAATAAAACAAAATATGCTCTTTTGAAAATATCAATAAATGCTTTTAAGAAGAAGAGCTAGAGCGAAGTACAGGATGGTATTTTTTGACAAAAATGCCTCTTTGGTAAATTGTGAAAATTTCATGAATTCTGGATCTCTTGAAATCAAAGCCCACCCCTTGACTAAAAGGCTCATAGCCTAAAACATTCGATTTTCTGGTGAGCATTCTGAATTTTCCAGAGCTGGGGTTGTGGTTTGGTCACGGACCTGAGTGGTAGTGTACAGATATGGTCAATAAATGGCTCTTAGTTTTAGTTGACAGGAGAGATTACCTTTCTCTTGTAGCCTTCACATTAAGTATTGGCAATATAGCTCATATAACTTTTTTTTTTTAATTACCAATAATGTTTTGGGGCAAAATATAACCTTTTGAGGGAAATAAGACCTAATCCAAATAAATTAAGTATGCGACATTTCGGCAACAGCGTTGTTACCATTTTTTAAATCACTATTATTTTAACCTTTTAAAGCTTTCAGAAACGTCACACACTATTAATTTATTTGGATTAGGTTTTATTTTCTTGTATCTATAATCCAACTTCTTGTTACCTAATCTATAATCCCTTACCATCTATCCAATGTCCTTGTTCCTACGTGACTAGTGCTATTGTTGGCACAAATGTCCCCAAGCAGCAACTATTGTCTTTCAAATATTCTAAATGCATTCCACCTATTCCAAATATACAAAGTTACCAGTCTCCACATATGCAGACATGACACTCTCATGAGACCACTTAAGATTCTTTTTGGTCTCATATTGAACTTAGTTTAGTCATCCTTTTTTTTTTTTGGTATCTGAAAAAGGTTGTTTATCAGACGGGTCATTGATGAAAATTAGGTGACAATATATTAACATAAGAGCCTTGTAAAAATAACTTCCAATTTTTTTAAATCACTACTATTATTTTAACCTTTTAAAGCTTTCAGTAGAATTTCTTTTTAATAAATATTACTTGATAAGTCTATACATACAATCAATACCTTTATTGACACCTTATATTGTTACATATTCTCTTGAGAGGTGTGGAAAAAATGTGTGAGAAAAAAAAGAGAAATTATAATTTTGTATAAACAAACAAATTTTACATCACTTGTATAATGAAGAATAATTTAAACATATCAGGTATATTTATGAAAAAGGGAAATTTCCTGTGAAAGGTTAGAAATAAAAAGAACTAGTAACAACAACAAAAAACTTAAAATATTTCCAGCATCTGCAAAAAGTTTGTTTACATTTTATAGAGAACTAATAAACAAAATTTCAGGTTTTCTAACTAGGAAGTATTTTTACAGATATGAGGTTAGATAGATTTTTGTGCTTGGCTTGGAAATCTGCTCAATTTAATTGTACTTCTTTAAAACTTATATTCTATTTTTTAAAATTATAATTCCCAGATCATATTACTCTGTAAAGTCCACCGCAAGATGTCGAGACTTCCCTTTATAAACCTATTGTTGTTGTTTCCCGTTGGCCAGCTCAAATCTTTTGTATATATGTAAATATGTAATATTTTATTTCCTTTATTCTACTTGCCTTAAATCAGGTAGTACTTCTCAAATTATGTATTCAATACTTCATTAGCTCAATTAAACAAACTAGCAAATAATGATTTAAACTGTTTTTATTATTATTACCATGACTGCAATAACCAATATCACAAACATACTTATGTATCCTTAAACAACCTAAGCAAATTCTATATCAAACAAATTTATCATAATATATATATATAGTCTGTGCTTTATTAGTTATTTTTATATTGTGAATAAACTTTTTTGACAGAAGTGCCCAGTATTGGGCATTTTTTACTAATTAAAAAAAATGTTCCAATGGCCCCCAATTCTTGCAAAGTTCAACCCTACCAGCGAGTGCCAGTAACCAAACAGGGCTAGGCACATTTGTAAGTGCAAAAGTCGAACTGCATTTCACATGTGTAGATGTGGTGCACTTACAGTGAAAAGCAGTCGCCAACTTCTACCCACCATGATTATCATGGTTTGTATGTGTACTAGGGATAATTAAAAATAAATAAATACATAAGAAAAAAGAACTCTGGGATGGACTCACCAGAATTATAAGACTGAGATCCGTAAGTCCCAGGTTTGGGGTACTGTGTGTTGGGAGTCGTAGCCGAGGGAGGAACCTGTACAAACACCCCTCTCTGTAGAAGATGGTAGTTGATGGGGAAACTAACGGAGAAAGCAGGTATTGAATATTTTTTTTAATAATTTGATCAACACAAAAGTATTGCTAAAAACAATTTCTTCCACAGGCATGGTAGCTTGACAGCTTGCAATTTTAAATTAAAAAATAAACTGATATTGAAAAATATTCTTGCATTTTAAGATCATTTGCAATATTATCTCAAATCACAAAAATTGTTGTCCAAATGAGTAACTTATATGTGACACTCCAGTATCTTGAGATTGCCAAATTTACTTTCATTTTTACATCTTGGTTTTTGTTTCCTTTCAAAAGGCAAAATTGATCATTAGTTTTTTTGTAAAGCATTATCATCTATACAATTATCAATTCAATAGAAAATATTTATGTAAAAATCTATTCATTATTACATCAAAATTTTAACACCCTATATATCAATAAAGCCTAAAAAAATAAATTCACCACTACTAGGTAAAATATTTAATTATATATGGATAAATGGGGTTATACTAAATAGTACAATTTCAATACCTATTTTTTACCACAAATTCATTTATTCCAAGTAAAATGAATCAAATAGGGAGTAGGTTTAAAATTAGTTGAAATCCTTCAAGGTCATTTGGTTTATTGTACATGCCACGAATGCACAACTGAGAGCCTTAAAAATACCTTTTGTTTCAGATTATGGTCCTAATGATATCTATAAAATTGATGCACTTCTTCAAGTACATCAGGTAATTTGGATTAGAGATATGAATCACAAGGTGATCCTTTACACAAACATGCAATTCCTCTATTTTTTTTCTAGATGTGAGAGAAATAACTAGCCTATAATAGGGGCAAATGCATCAATGGCAGCACAATCAATAATAAATTTTTAAACATAAAGCATATGGAAATAGGATTGTTTTCTCTAAATTTCTTGTAAAGATAATATTTAACTAAAGAAACAAATTCCGGAACTTTCCTTATTAATATATATGAGCTTTTCAGTTTTATCTATTTTATTTTTTTCACATCTCAATGGGAAAATGTGTTAGCATCATTTACTGGTATTGGTTTTTGGTATTGGTACTGGTTTTTCCCAATTAGCTTCACATAATTCTATGATAAAATATCTCAATTTGAGATTAGGCATTTAAAAAAATCCTTACAACCAAAAAGAATATCTTTAATTTTCCATTTTACATGGAAGCCTGTAATCTTCCAACAATCTGTGATCTATGTAATATTTAGTTTAAAAACCTCTATGACAAAGAGTGTGTGAAATCCTCCTGCATGCACTTCTAATATGTCAACAAAAGATTGATTCCACCACCACCTAGAGCAATGATCCATCCCCATTAAAAAACAAGTCATTGCTACACATATAGGTTTAAAACACTTTATTATAAAACACCACCACCAACTAAGAGAGAGGTCCTGGCAGCATGCTACTACCTACAGGGAACATGGTGTGGGGGTAGTGGGTGGCTGGCATCATGCCCGAGGCAAAGTAGAAGCCGTAGCCAGGAGGCAGGGTGGGGGCAGCGTTGAGGTAGGGCTGGGTCTGGGGGTTGGTGCTGCCTGCCTGGCCAGACAGACTTGTGGCGATGGAGGAACCGTCACTGTCGCCACCTCGGTTGTACCGCCCCTCTGCCCCTGTCGAACCTGTGGGTATACACCATTAGGGAGAAATACTGGAATTTATACATCCTACACATTTATAACACGCTCCAAGCATTTTTTTTTTATTGGAGCAATACCTCCTTAAGTATATAAACATTTATATACAAAGACAGTTTTCATCGCCAAAAGCTTAGTTGGGGTCCAGTAAAAGGACACTGACTCTGAAACTTGGTCCTTTAGAAAGAAGTGCTAAATTATATAAAAACCAATCTTAAGAGAGTTTCCTTACTCTATACTTAAGTTATCAATTACAAAAAGGTTTGCGAAATTATTAGGTAAAATTTCATACAATTTGTTCATTTATTATACCAATTATAAACACCTTATATATGATAAATTAACATATTGCATGAAAATTTTATCATTTTATATACCTAAGAAGGCTGACATGACTGTGGAAGTTAACTGTTAGGTTGGAAGAAAAATACACTAGCCACAAAAAAAAAATTGTGTCACCTATAAGCACTTTAGAAAATTTTCAGTTGCATACTTAGTAAGGCTGGTAAATGATTAATTTCCTGAAACCGTAACTTAGCTTTGCTTATTCATGAAAGGGTATTTAAACAGCCTCCTAGTAGTGTCATTAATTAAAACTATCTTTTTTTAATATACATTTAAGATCATGTTTATGCTGTAGAATGCAAAGACAGAAAAATGGGTCGTCGAACAAGAGGCAGAATCATAAGTCTCAGAGAAGTTGGAATTCTGACTAGAGAAATTGCTATGAAAGTAGGCTGCAATCAAAGTACAGTTGTAAGGATTTGGTCTCAGTGATCAGAGGAAAAGAAAACCTGGCTCAAGTCGAACTAGAGTAACATGTGCAGAATGAATCTGGACCATCTCTGAACACCATTAATAACTGTCTTATAGATGCAGAACTCTAGTCGGCAGCATT
>CP092871.1:47091825-47106241 GCA_030710605.1 Cordylochernes scorpioides
CATCACCATTTGGTTGGTTTCAATTCTAACACAAAAGCCTTTATTAAGACCTATAAAGTCAGCAAAATGGAAAAGATTTTTTTTCAAATATATAAATAAACTATATTTACATTTAATGATAAAACTCCAGATGATATTTACAGGAATACATTGATTTGTAAGAGTCAGAAAAGAAAAATAGGAACAACGCTGGTATTCCCTCTAAATAATACCATCATAAGTTTCCCTATTAATCATGCTACAAAAACCTCAATAGTTTACTTTGGTTTATAAAAGATAGAATTTGTAGAGGCACCTAAAATTGCCAAGTTGGCTACAGCCATTTATTGGAATAACACCAAATTAAATGGTAATTTTTTTTTAAATAACTGGTAATAAAAATTGCCATTGCAATAAGAGAGCAATAGTATTTTCAAAAAAAGGAACATGTGTGCTGAAAGAGTTGAAGAGAGATGGTGCACTTCTATCATGGAATAAATTGATGCCAATAACAAGGCTTGTTGTTTGTGGGTTATTAGCTTAACTGAGCAATACAACAGTTCCATTAAATACCTTCACAAACCTCAGCCCGGCTATATAAGCAGCAGTCAAATACAATATTCACATCAAACTGGCAAAAGTACCCGGCGGCCCTCTCAATCATTGCGGAAAGTTTGGAAATTTTATTTTCCAGAAGAAACATTAGCACACATCATTGGACCAGAACCTTTGGTTCCCTCAACAAATCATAATGAGGTCAGGAGGCTTCTTGATGTCTTTTGAGAGCCAATGTGCCTAACTTTCTTATTACCCTATATGGAACAAATTATTGGTGATTTTTTGTTTGGACCCTGATTTGGACCGTTCAAAATTGAGACAACACAACAATAAAGAAGAATGCTTATGTTTACATGCATAAATTATATATTTTTATTAAAGGAGAAACTAATTGAGATTGGCTGCTGTTCATGGATGATGTTCAGGTAAATATATTTATTAAGAGTTGGAAGAGACTCATTATAAATCTCTTGTTCCGGGATAAGTAATTTTCAAACATTTTTTTAAATTTAAAAAATATAATAAAACCTGTTGTGAATTTCCACAATGTAATACCTAAACTTAAAAAACAACAGGTTTAGGATTTCTCAGAAAGTGGTTAAGCCCGTTAAGATGAGAAACAAGAGCAATTGAACCTTTTTTTTTTAAATGTTGCATTATTAAACTTTGAGGGACCACCATCATAAAGAGGAGTGTGGGGATTATGTAACAATGCTTACAACTCTTTATAGAGAGGCTTAGATATTGTCCCAGGAAGGGTACCCAATGCCTACAAGGGAAAGTGAGAGAACCCAATGTTTTTTTACATTTATAGCCTCCTCATCTTGCTGCTATGAGCATGTGGTCAATGTTCTCACTTTTATCTCTTTGCTTTGTGGTTCCTAAATCAATCTCTATTTTAAAAGTCATTTGTTGCCTGCCTTTTACCTCATTCAAACAGCACTTGTCTAAACTAAGTGACTAGCTACACTCTACCAAGTATGATGCTGTAACAAATGTGGGGGAAGGAATAGAAAGAAAGATCCACTCACCAACATTGAGAGTAGGCTCCTTGTCGTGGTCGGCGGTGCCAGTGTTGTTATTCCAAGTGTCGATACTCTGTGGGAAGGCGGAGTTTAGGCTGCGGTTCTGGAAGGTGCGAGACCGGCCTCTGCCACGTCCCCCAGCGAAGGAGCCTCGGCTTCCTGGGAACTGACCTCTACCTCCGCGGAACCTGCCGCCCCGGCCTCCTCTGGTGTTGCTTCCCTCTGTGGCTGCAGTGGTGTTGTTGGAGGTGGGCTGGGGGCCATGCTCCTCCAGGTTGTGGAGGTTCTTCTCCGTCTCCTTGGCCCGCCCTGTGCCACAGCAGTGTATCCATTGTACAGGCTTCTGAAGTAAAATTATTGACAATCCATTGTAAAAGCTCAGAATGTATTGTTAACCTTCTATCATAGATAGGCTTGTATTTTGTATGATAAAGAAATGCCTTTTTTTTTTTTGTTAACCTTTTATGTTCTCTATATATTTTAAAACAATTTTTATTCCTACTTTAAAGAGTGAAGGATAGAGAAACAACAAGACACCACTCACAGTTCCTGCCAGTTCCGCCACCGCCACCACGATTCATTCGAGGAGGGCCACCTCGAGCAGATCCTCGGAGCCCGCCCCGACGGCGGAAAGAAGGCTGGTCACGACCGCCTCTCTCGGTAGAGTGGGTCCGCTGCCCCTTGTCCTCGTGGTTGAGCTCTGAGCCAGAGGCTGTGCCGTTGGTCTCAGCTGTGGGGGTCTTGGTCTCTCCGGTTGCTGTGGACTGTTGCTGCTGCTGTTGGGGCCGGTTCTTCTTCTTCTTCACAGACACCTCCCAGTCTCCCTGCACACATGTGCATCATTAGTAACTTTTAAATACTAATTGATAATTAAACTATACTCTTTACTTTGCCCCACATGTTCTTTTCACTACACACTTCAGGTATAAGGCCTGTATAAGAAAGTGGCTGCCAAATTTAACTGAATGTTGTAAATGTGCAAGTTGTACAAGCCTCGTAGTCACTGTTCGAAAACCTGATTCTTAACATAAAGTGTGTTAAAAAGAATAATTTGCTTTGGAGTAAGCAATCAAAAAGAACATCATCAAAATGTGATTTTCAAATGGCTTGAAAATCTACGTCTAACTGCATTGATGGCAAAAGACTTGAAGACATTTGATCATCGACAATGAAACGTACTGCAAGATTGACTTCTCAACACTCCCAGGACCCCAGTACTACATTTCATCTGATGGAGACATCCTCCCTGAATCAGAAACTACAATTAAAGTTGGAAAAGTTGATGATAGATATCTCATGTGGCCAGCAATTTGTGAGTGATAAGAGTCATATTTATGTTACAAAAGGAACAGTCAACAAGGTAATTTATATCAGAGAATGTCTGAAGAACTGCCGTTTATTAGAAAACATGATGTCCCCGACCTTGCACCAGCCTACTACACCCGAGATACATTGATGTTCCTAGATGATAATGATGTTTCAAAAGAGTTCAATCCACCGAACGTGCCACAGTGTCGTCCAATTAAGCATTATTGGGGAGAAGTCAAAGGAATATTACATAAAACAGGTCAAACTGCCCCAAGTATCTCAGATTTCTGCAATAAGTTCAACACCAGGAAGGTTATGAAGGACTGTAAAAACTGATATGAAGGACATCCAGAAGAAGCTCTAACAGGAGTACACAAAGTACCGAATTTCAAAAAATCCTGCACCATAATTTAAGTTGAGCCTTGTATTATTAAAAAAAAAAAATACTTTGATCAAAATCTTTTAAGATATTGTGTCTATACAACTTAAAATATGGCAGTTATTTTCTTATACCAATGGTAAGGATATATATCTCCAATACCAATGGTAATGATATACAGAGGATGAGACACCAAAACTAAAATGATAACTGCATATTTACTGGGTTGCAGATTGAACAGGTTCAAATTTTGGCAGGCAAAACTAAATCATTTAAGTAGTCTTTATTCCAATTGAAGTTTATATCAAATAATATATAGACTTTATTAAATTTGTAGCAAAGCTGATCTAGGAGATTGAAAGGCTAACATCTTGCTAATGAGGTGAAATTACAAATTATTGAACAAAATGATGTGAATAAATAAAAGAAAAATATAAAATTTTGTTATATTATAAAGAAAAATAAGAATTTGAATAATAAAAACTGAGGAATTTGATATAGTGTAGTTGTCAAACCCTTCTTTACCTCTGTATATAGGAGTCAACTGTCAAAAGAAAATATAGTGATGATAAAGCATAATTTGGATTATAGATTATTGCTACAAGAAAATAAGACTTAATCCAAATAGTGTGTAACAGCGTTGTCACCGAAACATCATACACTATTAATTTAATTGGATTGTGTCTTATTTTCTTGTAGCGAAAGTATAGTGAGTCTACCAAATAGGATGCTTAAATTGGCATAACTTTGTTAATTAATAATTGGGACTAATTTTTGCTTTTCCAGCTGATCTCAATTAGTATAACTAGAACATTTAGCCCTGAGTTACCACAATCAAGAATGTGTTGTAAATTCAATATATGCTGCTAGAGAATTTAACATTTATAGAATAAGGATATCAAGTTTCAAACAACGACATTTTAAAGAGCTTAATATATATAGGATTCATTAGTACAACCTTGAAATAAACAGGTTTTATTAAGTACATATAGGATGTGACAAAATATTCATCTCTTTTATAATATCAAAAATTTGATGAAATAATTTCTTGTATCAATATCACAATATTTAAAATAATGATGATTTTTAAGTTTCAGATCTGTGAACTCGCATTCTTATATTTAATAAACTACTTCATTGCTCAGTGCAACCTGAAAAAAACATTGCATACTGATTGACTAATGAAATCAACATTGATTGGCTTACTAAGGTTAGGTAATAGAAGACAATCAATCAGCAAGCACCAGACACATTATATGTACAGGAGCATTGACTATCACATATGCAACAATGAAAAAATCAGAGTATATCAAAACTAAAATGATTTATAAACTTAACTTTAAAACTAACAACAGCAACCTGTAATATACTTGGCTTCAGGTTGCAGTAAATAATAATTGTTGAGTTCAAGCAACACCCAGCACATGTGTCCCAACACCTTACAGTAGTACCTGATGAATTGTACATGCGTCTATCACATACCCTGGATCCTATATAGACATATTACCTACGTATATACGGGGCACATTTGTAAGTTGAACTGCGTGTGTATACATGTGGTGCACTTCAATGCACTTCAAGACATGTAGTGCACTTATAGCAAATGCAGTTGCTAACTACCCACCATCATGGCCTGTACTAGGAATAATAAATATAACCTATGTATGTATATATAAGTCATCCAAGTATATTCTAGTAGGTAAAGCAGGCCTAGAGTATATTCTAATAGGTTATCAACAATAAAATTTGTAGAGGACAAGTCCACGCATACAAATTCCAAAATAATTTTCAAAAATCACTTTGCCAATAATCTGCTGGGAGTTAGGGGGAAATATTGTTTAATGAAGCACTCAGCCTCTTTAAGATAATGGCCAGAGTAAATAGGAATTTGTAGGCAGCCCTCAATGGGAGACATCGCCCCAGTGAAATGAGGGGCTAGCACTTCTAATGTCCCACTCTGATCAGGAATTACCTTGCTGCTACTTTTCCAATTCCAAAAACAACTTCCTACTGCAGTGAGACAAGTATCAGGAGGGAAGTTCTAAGGTAGGGTCAGTATAATTTCAATTATTGATTAGAAATGGCCTTATTGGTGGTATGCAATAATTAACTCTTTCTTTTTGGATGAGGGAGAATATAAGTGGAGATATATGGTTCAAACTCCAATTTCAACAACTAGAGATCAAATTGCCTCACTGTCTTGTAAACCCCACCAGTGGGTACAAGTAACCCAACCTTGTAAAGTCAAACTGACATTTGGAACTAACTGGTTAGTAGTGGTAAATTCACTTTTTAAACAACTAGATGGTGTTTATTTTAATAGAAACATGTACTTCTTGATTACTTCCAGAAAAGTTTCCAATTATAGTTTATTTGTATGAAGTTTTAAAAATTTGTTTAAAAATTGCTTCAGAGGCTGCCTGTTTCACACTTCAGCACATATCTCAACTATAATTGATTATAACAGCAATTTGGTCCAATTGTTTTAACCTTGGTTCCAGGTGATATAGGGAGATTTCACTGTACTTGTATTACATAGAAAAAACAAAATTTACAGGTGCTGGATGTTTGGCAAGTTGCCATATGGTGACCTCTAGCAGATCTCATCAACAATAACATTGGTGGGATTTAGTTGCTGATTTGTGGATGTCAATGGTTTCTCCACCAATTATAAGAGGGGCAATTTAAAAACTTATGGAAGAATTGGGGTATATGTTGGAGACAAAGAAAGGAAAAGTATATAACCTAGTGGAAGGGCTCACCTCTGTGGACTTGTCGTCAAACAGGCTCTCAATTGCAGCATTAGGGTCTTCATAGTCATGGAGGGCGATAATGACAGCGTCTCTGGACTTGCCAGTCATTTCCATTATCTGAATACACACACCATGGTGCTGTAGAAGGGGGAGTGAGCTAACCAGCCAGACATTACCTCCTCCACTTTGGACTGCATTTCTGTCTCTGGGACACGATTGGGATTGATCAGTTGGGCTATCCTAATCTGTTCTGCCGTGGGCTGCACACACACACTTTTTCATCAAGAAGATTGAAGGTCTTGATAATTTAAAATAACAATACTGCACTTTTTAATAGATAGAATGATAAGGCACATTTTGGATTATAGTTTATAAACACAAGGTAATATGACCAAATCTAAATAAATAATTATTTATATGTATTTGGTCTTAGTACCTTGTGTTTTTAATAGATGGAAATTTATCCGGGAGGATAATGATCCATAAAAATAAAGGTTACCTCTCCCGTCAAAACTAGACACCATCTTTTAACCAGCATTTTAAGAAGCACCAAAGCTGGTGTTATGGCTCTGACACCCACCAGAGTTCGCTAGTTTGTGGAGACAGTCAATAGATAATGTCTAGTTTTGACATCTATTTTGACAGGAGAGGTGACCTTTATTTTACAGCAACTTTTTAATTATAAAAAGGAATTATATACGTGTTCAGGCAAGTTCTTCATCAGCTTGTTGGACATCAAGATCCAACATGCTTCTCTAATTCCTTTTAATAAAAATATTTTTCAACCTTACACCTTTTGTTACTTTCATATACACAGAACACCTTTGTTAAACTAGATTCTATTGAGATATTACAAATGAAGGGGGGAAAGAGATATTAATCTACAAGTCTCTCAGTCTTTTTGGAAAAACTATGAGAGATTTAAGAGAAAATTAATAAAATATTTATAGAGCTTTTGTCTAGATGGATATTTATCACAAAGTAGCACACACCACTCAATCACTGAATCCCCTACGATGTCTACAGATATTTATAGTACAACTTTGCCATTGTTGTACTTTGTATGGATACTTCTACCCCAGTCTTGGTAAGTAAAGGTATTTGAAGGATATTGAAATCTGAACAGTTTGAGCCAGAGAAACCTCTTGCTGAACTGAGATGCACGATAAGGTATACAATTTGGATGATAGATTACAAACACAAGGTAATAAGACCAAATCCAAATTAATAGCATGATGTTACTTCAATGTTTAATGTTAGGAGCCAGAACTTCATTGTGTTGTGACAACCACAGAGATTTCATGCAAAGGTGTAACACACACTATATTGCTCAGCTTTCAAACTTTGTGCCCCCACCCTCAATACACCTGTCTCATGGGGGTGTCTTAATTCTGAAAATACAAGAAAATATATATAGTCACAATTAGAAATTTAAAGATTTAAGAACTCTTCCTAACATGATTCTCATGGACCTAGAACTAGGTTCACTGCTCTCTAAAACAATATGGATCCATGCTACTTAAATCAGGTCTTAAATTGCTCTCCCTCTACAGACAGAATATTTTAAAATTCAAATTATTTTTGGATTAACCTAATACCACCATATCATTTGCATATAGAAGAATGTGAACATTTCCAAAGCCCGGCAAGAAGGCATCTCTCTGGGTTAATGTCACATATTGTCCACCTATATTCTGATCAATAAAAAGGGAGATCGTATTTTTAAAAGAGCATTTCAGAATAAAATAAGCAATATTTCTTCTTTTCAAAAACTGCTTCAATGCAAGTTTCAAAGCCAGGTAGGTTTCCAAGAAAGCCCCTGTGCTCATTATTTGTCAGAGCTGTAAGGTTGCCAAGCAGTCTTTTATATTATCCAGATGTTCCCCTCTCAAAGGGTAGAGAGAAACAAAATCCCAAGTTTTTTGCTTTCTTTGCATCAACTATGGAACTGGCATATTGTTCTGTAGAGAAGTATAATAATATGATTCTTCCTGTTACCTTCTTGATCCACATGTCATTGACACCTATTGGGACCAATGACATGGGACAAGTGATGGAAGAAGGTCTTTAGAACCCTAAATGTAGCATCTCAGTCAGCCCAACAAATGTTTATCTCTCTCCTGGCAGCATATATGGGCAGCCATTACATGGAGGCCAACACCTGCTGAGGAAGAAATCAGCAAACAGATGACACATCGCTGTTATGTGACATCAAACTACTAATTTATACCTAGGGGTTCACACATCTCAGCAGGCAAATAAAATGAACTATAGAAATGCAATAATTTGCATAACATTTTGGTAACAATGCTGTTACCGAAATGTCACACACTATTAATTTATTTGGATTTGGTCTTATTACCTTGTAATTTCTAATATACTAGAGTATATTCTCTCATGAAAAGCCTAGAAAGATTTGACCAGATCTGAAGTTAACCAGAGGTTAATATATATAGTTAGGTTAGGTTCAACTTCAGATTTGCCATCTCAATAATTAGGTAACCTCAATAAAGAGGCCATTTTTGAGTGGTTAAAAATTTGGACCAGACTGTAAACAAGGGGAAAACAGTAGGTTATACACACAAATAAATAAATAGTGTGACATTTCGGTAACAGTGTTGTTACCATCTTCAGACAAAATTACTGAATCAAAGTACATTCAATACGTTTATCTGAAGATGGTAACAATGCTGTTACTGAAACATCACACACTATTTATTTGATTTGGTCTTATTAGCTTGTGTTTATAATCTATAATCCAAATTGTGCCTTATCAATAGGTTAAACAATTTCACTTTATACAAGGGTAAAACAAAAGTATTTTTCAATCGTCAATGTTTTTACAAGGAAGCTAGATTACAACAAAGGAGGGTACTCACCTGAAGTTTCGTTGATAATGCATCCTTCTCATTTTTGCTATTGTCTAAAGGGGACTTTTTCCCTTTGTTCGAGGCAACACTCATCCTCTTCTATACAAATGTATTTACAGAATATATGTACAAATACTGGAACACACAGCCAACAATGGTGAGACACATCTGTTAGGGGAAGGTCAAATTACACATTATTTATATATATACAGTACAGTAGAACCTCCATCAGAGGACACTCCCACTAGAGGACATCTCTCTACAAAGGACAGTTTTCATTGTCAAAATTACCATTTTTACTTGTTGTTGGATACCTCTTCCTAAAGGACACCTTTGCTATGCATTTAGGTGTCCTTTACAGAGAAGTTTTACTGTATATGTGAGAAAATAAAATAATAATAAAAAGTTTTTTCTCTTAATACAATATAACTTTGTTAAATCGACACTTGCAATAATTCAACCATGTTTTCATTTCCCAGACTTCCGGCCTATCAAATAACAAATGTTACTTTGACCAAACAATAATTCGATAATTCTTGTTCGATAATAATATCGATATATAATAAAACCACAAACGATAATTCTTGTTTATATACAAATTTATTACTATAATAATATAAAACTTTGGCATAGCGGCCATAGTTAGTGCATATACACTGTGTTACAATACATCGCAAATATTGGGGGAGGGTGTCGCATGCGATAAGTTGTCGTTAGTACCCAGCGAGGTTTCTTTGAGAGTAACATTCTGCTATTCAAAATGATATTACATTTAATAAAAAAACATACAAAAGAGAAAAGACATGTATGCCTTATTAATATTTATCTGCTAGAATGCCCACTAAATAAGGTTCAAGCCAAAAAGTAATTTTGTAAAGTAAGATTTCAGTTTTCAGTTTTCAGTAAAAAAAGTAAGATTTCATTTTCCCCAATGCATTTACTCACTTAGATTGAAATAGTAGCTTTTCCTTTGTTCCACAAAAATGTATAAATGTAATTTTATCCATCATTTAAGATTAATCATGAAACATTCTGAAAAAAAATAGTGAAAAAGTGCCCCAATGGTATCAATTTTTATTAATGATTAAAATATAACAGTATTTTCTAAAAATATAATTTTAATTATATATTTGGTTATCCTAGAAACATGCCCACTCACAGTGAAGATTGTGATAGAATCACCACTTCAACACTTACTTCAACCCAAATTTGGGTGTCAAGTTAAAGTTAGACAGTATATAACTACCAATGCTCAGAATGAACCTATCTACCTACACAGTTAAAGAGCAGCAGTAGTAAGGACAATAGGTTAACTATTAGTATAGAGAAGAGGTGATCTGAAGAGCTCTTTCTTGTTGCTTGTGCAAAGATTATACAAATTCCATGAGTCATGCTCCTTGGGCTGTGTTTGATGATAAGCAATGACCTTCCCAAAGATCATGTTTAGTGCTTCTAATGCAAGCCAAAATGTGGAGTGAACAGCTCCTTGACCAGAATGTGCTATGTGAAACCACATCCCCAGCTGGGATATATACAATTAAGTTCAGAAGATAAACAAATGAGCCAGCCAATTAGGAGACTTGTTGAATCAAATTTTAAAGAGAGCACTTTTTTAGCTACTGCTGCGTGATGAAATAGTATTGGGGAGGGCCTGACTCATCAGTGGTAAATTCATCCACTCTGACCATTGTTCTGTAAGCTAAAAGTAGCATCTCTCAACAGTCCTACCTAGGGGAGCAAAGTTTGGGGATTTAGAAGGAATGTGCTTTGGAGATTTAAAAAAAAATGGAACATTGTAAATAGGAGGAGAGGATGTTGTAGAAAACAATGTCAGGAAAACATCAATTATCTCCTCCTAAACTACAGTAGGCCAATGACAAGAGACTTAATAAAACCAGAGATAGCCAGTGATAGAGACCACCAGAATGTTCACCGTTATAGACTTATCCTTTGCAATTAAGATATACAACATCTCTCAATATTACTCCATCTGTGCTGTTCTACAAGACATACGAGTGCTACTACAACTAACCAATCTGTATTTACAATATCACACCTTCATATAAAACTTTAAAATGGGACTACTGATAACTACATAACTAATTTTTCCAGGAAAATTCCCATTAAAATTGACACGCAGTTTGTTTATATATCATTTTTTGAAACTTTAGAATTTATGTTTTGGATAGTGTGTTAAGAGTAAGGTCTATCCACCATTGGCCTTGTGAAATTAAATTGTCCAATGAATTTTAGTCATCGAGGATTCCTATTAGATGATAACGCAAAATTTGGATTATTGAAACAAGACCTAATCCAAAAAAATTAAAAGTGTGTGACGTTACGGTAACATGATTGTTACCGAAATGTCTCGCACTATTAATTTATTTGGATTAGGTCTTGTTTTCTTGGATTCCTATTAGAGTTGATATATTTCTGCCATCATTTTAATCAACCAAGATACTGCGACACCAAGTACTTCAACATGCCGTTGCCAAAGTGTCACATTGGTTACCTCTTCTTTATGAATCTAATTACAAGTGGTATCAAAAGTTGGTATATTGTGGGAGACAAGAACGACAAGAGACAAGAGATGGCCCCCAATTTGTGCAAAAGTCCAACCCCACAAGAGTGCAAGTAACCAAACGGGGCTCTGGCACACAAGTCAAACTGCTTTCCACATGTGTAGGAAGGGGTGAGAGAATCCTCAAACATTGATCCTTCAATACCAACTAACATTTATTGTGGGGGGAGATATTTATAAAACCATTCTAATATAGAATTATCCCTAGATGATAAGGTACAATTTAGATCATCCCTTGTGTTATCCCTAAAAATTAGAGGAAAGGGTTAACCCTCTATATAGACAGGTCTAACAAATTTGTAACATTTAAAAAATAAGGTAACAAGACCCAACTGTTCACAACAGTAACAATGCTGTTACCAAAATGGCACGAGTGATTTTTATCAATTTGGATGTAGTCTTGTTACCTTATGTAAATTTCAGAAAAGTGACGCAATTAAAAAAAACTTTAAATTACAAATTTGTAATGATTGCATCACACAGTGCAGGAATGTGTGATCTCAATTATGAATATATTGGTCAAAATAATAACATCATAGGTTTCATAAAAGTTTTAAGGCAAAACCTTTGGAAACCAGATAAAAGGATTTCTCAAGAGCTTCCTATTGGTTAATGTTATCTGATAGACATTACTTATCCACACGGGTACACATTCATCCTGAGTGCAAAATGTGTGGAGGCAGGTAAACAGGAAGCAGATTAGTTGCTTAACATTACTCCACCCACAGGTAAAAATGCTTTCAATAATCAAAGAATCAAGAGCAAACCTATTTAAAAATTAATTGTAAATAACAGTATGTATCTTTACAGTAGAACCTCCATGAAAGGACACTCCCACTAGAGAATACCTCTAAACAAAGGGTAGTTCTATTTACCATATAGCTGTTCTCCAGTAAGAGGAGGCTCTACAACTGAGTGTAGGTAGTTCCAACTAACAAAGTCCTGTGAGGGACAACTCTGGTGTTGTGGCACATTCTCTACCTGTGCCATTGTTTTGTGGCAGCTTTAAACAGGTGCTCTTTTGACATATACAAGTTTTTTTAAATATTCTAATTTACAAATTTGTGATCAATTTCTATTCTTCACACCAGCTTTTTTTTTTTTCAATGATCAAAGTGGTAAACCTAAAAATTATATTATTAGATGCTCTATAAGTAAGAATAATCTAGTGACCATTGTGGACAGATACGCTTTGGTAAGGTAGACAAAGGAAGGGTTGATGCGAAGGAGAAATGCCCTTCCATGATATTGGAGATCTGCAATATGGAAGATGTTATTGATGCCATTAAACAACTCAAAAATGATCTTACAGACATTATAAATAAAGTGAAAAAATGGATCAAAGCAAGCAAAATAAAGTGAAAAAATGGATCAAAGCAAGCAAAAACATTTTAAAAGTGCATTTTGGGGAAGTAAGATCCATTAAAAAAAAATTGCATTGTCTCTCTCGATCCTCCAATTTCAACCTCCCTTCAACAGTCCACATGAACAAGGTGGAAAATTAAGGAATATAGGCAGCAGGTAGAAAAACAAGCTGAAGCAATGCCCCAGCTACCCTATTTATCCTGGATAAACTCTTTGCTAGGAAATCTCTCTAGTCCCTTTTATGGTCCCAATAAATAAATTTGTGAGAGAATGCATAGGAGAATACAGTCCGATTCAACAACCTTAGAGAAATGCTTTTTGGGGGGGAGGGAGGATTTTTTAAAATATTTGTTGAGTTATAGTAAGTTTTGAAATATAGCCGGGTGAGAGGTTATGCCATACTTAGATAAAAAGTTGTTGATTACTGATTAGAAGTAATTTATGCTGCTTTCCCATTTACTCATATGAGTAGAAAGTATATTTTAAAGAAAAGAATTAACTTGAAAAATAAGACAGCAAAATGCTAAACAATATTGAAAAAGTTAGAAATATTTAAACGCTACTTTCCATTTTTAAATATATATAATTGAAAAAAGTGAGTCAGGGATATTTACAATACACACACACATACTGGCACAACTTACAGAGAATATCTGTGCAAGTGAGACAATGAAAAGAGAGTATAAAAAATCCTACAAATAGACAATTATTAGTGTGAATGTGCACCACGTGTCTACACACATGTAGAAGTAGCTCAACTTTTGGCACTTACAAGGTGCCACCCTGTTGGGTTACTTACAATCCCTAGTGGGACTTGTGCAAAAATAGGGGGCATTTTTTGAGGTGGAAAAATAATAAGGCCCAATTTGGATTATGGATTATAGCTACGAGAAAATAAGACCTAATCCAAATAAATTAATAATGTGCGACATTTCTGTAACAACTCAGTTACTGAAACGTCGCACACTATTAATTTGGATTAGGTCTTATATTTTTGTAAGTGGAGAAATAAAAGTACTTATACAAGTTGAAAGTAGAGGAAACAATAACAAAATCTAAAACAATGAAGGTTTTAGGGAGAGCATCAAACTCAGCATTGAGACAGATGGAGGTGGTAACAACAATATTGAAGTACAATTTTATCATAGATCCTAAGGTAATAAGACAAAAATCTCCAATAAGAAAATTACCACAACACTTATCTGGTGTCATGTATAATTTACTTATGTGGTTGTGTTACCTTTGAATGGCATACATTTACCAGTACACCTTCAATTCCACCTACCAGCCAGTTTGTGGTAATAAAAGGGGGGTGAGATCAAATGACTATCATGGGATAGAGAGAGAAGTTTGGAACATCCTATATAAAAACTCCAATATTTTCATAAGATATCCAATCACACAACTAAAAGTTGCTGATGGCTTGCATCATGTGTCAGAATAAATATCAACTGAATTTTTAATAAATCCTGAAATTAATCAAGAAAGGCCAACTGTGTAATACAATATACAAATCTGTGATTAGACATTCTGACTGATGGTGTAAGCAACTTCTAGCTACACAATCAGGAGATACCTTTTCTTAATTGGCCATCTTG